>PVIJ01001633.1:0-72228 GCA_004024925.1 Scalopus aquaticus
GCACCCGTATGTTCATTGCAGCACTGTTCACAATAGCAAAGGTATGGAAGCAACCCAGATGTCCAAAAATAGATGATTGGATCCAGAAGATGTGGTACATATACACAATGGAATACTATTCAGCATGGAAAGAAGATAAACATATGCAATTTGCAGCGACATGGATGGAATTAGAGGGGATCATACTCAGTGAAATAAGGCAGAAAGAAAGAGAAAAATATCGAATGGTTTCACTTATAACAGGACTATAAGGAGGCCGGGTGGGAGAGAGACAATCAGTGGGGGGTGAGGGGGGGAGGAAAGAGCTGGAGGGAGGGAAGGGAAAGGGCACAAAATGGAATAGAAAAGAACACAAGGGACCATGGAGATGGATCACGGGTGAATTGGTGGTGGGCTACCCAAGGGGAATGCAAAATGTAAAAGACATAAATAACAATAAAAATATATATTATAAAAAAAAAAAGAATCTAATGTCCAGAATACATAAAGAACTCCTACAATTCAACCACAAAAGACAAACAGCCAACAAGCACATTAAGAGGTGCTCATCAGCATTAATCATTAGGGAAATACAAATCAAAACTACAATGAGATACCTTTACAAAAAATGGAAAATAATAAGTGATGGTGAAGAAGTTGAGAAATTGGTATTCTCTTGAGCTGAGGTGGGAATGTAAAAGGTGACCCCTTGTGGAAAATGGTTTGGCAGTTCCTCATAAAACTATAGAATTACCAGAAGACCTAGCAATCCCACATCTAGGGAAATATTTACAAGAACCAAAAATAAGGACTCAAACAGATACTGCACGACAATGTTCATTGCAGCATTACTTCCCATAGCCAAAAGGTGAAAACAATCCAAGTCAACAGAAGGACAGACAAAATGTGTATAAATACATACACTGGAATAGCATTCTGCCATGAAAAAGAATAAAATTTTCTGATCTGTGCTACAACATGAATGAACCTTGAAAACATTATGCTAAGTGAAATAAGTCAAACGAAAAAAGAACAAACATTATCTCATTCCACTCATATGACATATCTAAAATAGATAAATTCACAGGGACAGAAAGTAGATTGAAGTTACCATGAACTTGGAGGGGGAGAAGGAAATGGGTACAGAATTTCTGTACCCATTTGGGAAATAAATTGTGGTGTTCTGAATGTAATTAATACCTATGATTTATACATTTAAAATGGCATATTTTTTCATATATACTTTACCACAATGAACATCAAATCTTCCCCACAAAATCATATTTTGGAATTAGCTCAGGAAATTTTAAAAAATCCTTCACACATCTGCCAGTGAGTCAGAAGAATTAAATGACCTTTCTAATTCTGTGCAGATACAGTATATCTAGAATTACTAATTATAGCAAATTATTATATACCTTTTCCATTAAATCTTGATGGGCTAATGAATATAATTATATCTTTATTGAAAATATTTGTGATTTCTTGATTACAGTGAGACTCTTCCCTCTGGAAGCTAGAGACGGAATACTGTGAGTGTTCCAGATGACAGGAAAACACTATGAACTTCAGTGGTTGTTAAGCTCAAAAATATCTTTATAGTTCCTCTGGTTTTGAAACGTTCTAATATTATTTTCAGGTTTATACTCATAATCTACCATTTAATGTATTCAGACTAGAAGAGTGATATTCCATTTTGCAAATGTGTCTCATTTAATCTTTCTCACATCTTAAGAGTTTCAGTTGATGAATCATTATTATAGAACAAATAATTATATTATTACTACTTTAGATTCTACCCAAACTATTTTCTTGCCTGTTTGTTTTAGGTCCAGTAGCTTAGAGAGCAACACAATGTTGTATAATAATTTCAGTTCTATGTGTCTTTGTATTTCGTTCCTGGCATAAAAGGAAAAAAAGGCTTTCCGCTGCCTCCTTTTATGGGAGTTTATTCATTGCCCAAATTGGATTTCTTGAATACAAAAAACGTAAGAGAATTTAAAACACACAGCCATAGGTGCCCACCTACCTGGTGGCACAGGGGTTAAAGTCTCAGTGCTATCAAGCTATTGCCAACATGAGTTCAATCAGACACAAGGGAGCTAACCCATAGTGTGCAGCAGACCTCTCTTCTCTCACCTGCTGCTCCCCTCAGCAGCGTATTTCAGTAGATCTGCCTGTTCTGCTCCCTACTCTGTCTCTGGTGAATCCTCTCACACACACACATCTCCCCCCATCTCTGGCCTACACCGGTTCCTATATGCATAAATAAAATAAATCTTAAAAAAAAAAAGCACAGCAATAAAAGGAACACATGGCAACGTTTTATCTGCCATGCTAATATAATTAGTGGATAGAAACCAAAGGTATGTGTCCTGGAGTTGGCTTTGTCTCTTACCTTGCCATTGAGAACGATGTTCTGACTTCCACACAACACTGACTGCCGACTCACTTTGTTCCCAGATGCCTGAGAGGAAATGGCAGAAAACGCGGGTGAGCAAACTGAGTGCATTCTGGACTACAGGTTCCACCGAGCTCATATTAGAGAGAAAAGGACTTGAAAAGTGGGGGGGTGGGGACAGGTAGTCGGTCATTAAATGAGTCCAGGATTTAAAAAAAGCTAGGGAAGATTAGGAAACTAGGGATTCAAGGAGTACATACAGAATCTGGATATGGTAGGTGTGTAGTCTAGTGGATTCAAATCTCAGTTCTATACTTTGGTTTTACAAGCCCATAACGAGGGCAATGGTTGCAGTAATACTGTATTTAGAGTTCTGAGAATTCGACGAAAAACAAAACAACGGTGACAGTCGGTAGTTACCCGTTTCCAACAATTTACCACATCAGGTATTGACTATAAAGACTAACAGTCTTTAACACACAGTAATGGTAAGAAACGTTCATTTAAAAAAAATAGCTTCAAAGGGTCCGAAGCCTGGACTGGATATAAGATGGGATATCCTGCTTTCTGGAAGGCATACTGTCTCTACGAGGAAATAAAGAATAAATAAAATAGCCTAAACGGGCCTTGCAAGGACAAAACACCGAAGCCAGACCGCACACGCCCATACACATCAAAGGGGCCGGGGTGGGGCAGGCGCTGAATGGGGCGCCGCCTCAAGGGGACGCAGGCTCGGAACAGGGAGGACAGACGACTGGACACGCGCACCGTCTCGATGTACTCGGACTTGTTGTAGAGCAGCTCGCCCAACTCCATGGTCACCAACTCCTTTCCACAGCTCTTGCTCCTGTCAGCCTGTCAGACAGTCTGGTCTGCTGGGATTCCGGCTACTTCCGGCTGCCCCTCCACTTCCGCTCTGGGCGGCCTCTGGCCTCATCCACAGCTCGGCCCTCCGCTAGGTGGCCCCGATCCATTGCTCGGCCGTCTCCGTCTGCGCGTGCGCAGTCCGAACTGTGTCTGTAGTTGGCGGGATTGACAACGCGCTCAACCCGCGTGGGGCTGCTGCTCCCGCGCTCAGGGGCTCCCGGGCCCCGCATTCCTTCTCGCTCACCTCTGGGGCCCGGGGCCAGCCCCGGTCCTTGTGTCTGCAGCCGCGGGCCTGGAGACGGCTGTTCTTTTCGGTCGGTCACCGGCCCAATGGAAGAGCCTCCCGGGAAGCCCCTCAGCTTTGAGGAGAAGGAAAAGGTGCAGGATCGGGGGTGCGGGATGCGGGAAGGGCTGATTCAGAACGCTGACCCCCCTTCCCAGGATTTTAGACCCTCTTGACTTCCTCGGCTATGAGGACAGCAGTGACCTCTGACATACACTCTTTGAACTGAGGGAGTGTGATTGCAGAAGAGCACTGCGCTCTGGTAGCAGTATTTAAAGAACAAGTTTTCGTTTCATTAATGATGCATAAACACAAAGCTCAAGTCCCGTTTGCCTTTCCCACTCCCTCTTAAGCTTGACTTCTCCTACCCTCTTAAGTAAACCTCTTTTAAGTCTTGCTGGTATTTCACACCTTTCCTTGTGTGTGTGTGTGTGTGTGTTCCCTAGCCACCGAAAAGTAATGTTTTTCTATAGAGAATATTCATCGCTGGTGTGATCTGAGTTTTTCTGCCACTTCGTTTTCTCCATCCGTGTTTGAACATGTCTGTCTGCCTTATTTTTGTAATGTTCTGTAGTGGAATTCCATATTTGTTTGTTTTAGATATTACTTGGACTTTTAGGTGGTTTCCATCTGCAACAGTGCAGCACCAACCATGTTAACCATGCCACCTGGTGCTTGTGCTGCTAATGTTAGCTGGAATGGATTTTGTGCTGGCTTTTCATCACCATTTTTATCCCCAGCCTACTTTGTAGGGAAAGATCATTTACAAGTCAATAAGATAAATCCCAGATATTGATTAGATTGGTGATAAATAAGACCCTGTGAGAAGCAATCTAGCCTAGAGGTTAAAAGAGTTGGAATGCATGGGCTTGAATGGTGCCATTTATAAACTGTGGGATCTTACCATGCTTTCCTCTGATCTTCCCAGAACTAGCACCTTCCTCCTTCATGTTCAAGTGATAGTCCTCAAAAACGCCTCCCTGGCCATCCTACCTAAAAGTCCACTATCCTAGGCCAGGCACTCATATCTCTCTGTTGATAAGATGGAATCATCTTATCTGTTATTTGTTTTCTTGCTTATTATCTGAATCCCTTACTATATGTAAACTTGACCACTGTGTATCTAGCACTTGGACACGTACTGTTAGAGATACCTGGGCCAATAACTGACAGGAAATCCATTTGTCAAGTGAATATCTGAGGATGACAGCTCCTGCTACCTCAGCGATCTCACTGTGACATGGAAGGAAACAGAAGTAAACACAGCAAAGCATAAGTACTATGATTAAGGAAGTACAGATGAGAGGTACAGTGTCTATCCTGCATTTGGAGAAAGACCTAGAAGTCTACCTCAGGAAATAAAAATCTAAACTGAGGTTGGAGGAACTAGCAAAATGAATTGGGGAGGTAATACTCCAGGTGATCAGAGTTTATGCAAAGATGCTGTGTTATTTGAGAGCTTGGTGCTTTGTAAGAATTGGAAACAGTATGCTCAGCATCTGCTGCCTCTTGCTGAGCACCACACTCATGTCTAATAGGTGCCGTACCCCTTCCCTGAGATCCACCTTTCCACATGCTTAGTATTGCTGTTTCTCTCTCTTCTTGCAGTTGAAGGAAAAATTAGCATTCTTGAAAAGAGAATACAGCAAGACGTTGGCTCGTCTTCAGGTAAGCAAATCTTATTCTCTCAAATTGAGGTTTTATAGCACAAACGATATAAAAACAGTTCTTTACAATAATAAGGTTTAAAATTTTTTCTTAAGTTTCTTAAATTCCTTGAGCTGCTTTTGTTTTCTTCAGCGTGCACAAAGAGCTGAGAAGGTTAAGAATTCTATAAAGAAAACAGTGGAAGAACAAGATTGCTTGCTCCAGCAGAAAATTTCACCACAGCTAAACCACTCAGGTAAAGTAAGCCCATTTGCTTATGCTTCCTTTATTGATTTTTTTTAAGATTGATTTATTTATGCATACAAGAACTGGGGTGTAGGCCAGAGGTGTGGAGTGGTGAGAAGGGAGCAGAATAGCCGGATCTACTGAAATATACTGCTGAGGGGAGCAGTGGGTGAGGCAGGAGAGGTCTACAGCACCATGTGGGAAGCCTCCCTGGTCGGGGATCAAACTCTTGCTGCAGTGGCTGCGGATAGCTTCATAGTGCTGAGACTTAACCCGTCGTGCCACCAGGGAGGCCCCTATTATTAATTTCTTAGGTATATTTGACAATGATTCTTTTTCTCACACCCAGAAGAAAAGCATGTTAAGTGTACAGTCAGCAGTTCTTTGTATATCCACAAGATTATACAATCATCATCTCTACCTAAATCTACAACATTTTCACCACCCCCAGTAGAAACCTGTATCCTTCCTACCATTAGCCCCTAGCAACCACTAATCTACTTTCTGTATTTCTGACTTTACGTATTATGGACATTCTGTATAAATAGAACCAAACAATGTGATCTTTTGTGACTTGCTTCCTTGACTTAGAATGTTTTCCACAGTCATCCTTATGTCCATTCATCCAAGCAAGCATTAGCACGTCAGTCTTTTTTGAAGCTGAATAATATTCCATTGTATAGCTTACCATAATTTGTATATACATTCGCCAGTTGATGAACATTTGGGTTGTTCCTACTTTGGAGCTATACATAGCTGTAAACTCTCATGTACAGGTGTTTGCATGAAAATATGTTTTTAGTTTTCTTGGGTATATACCTAGGAGTAGAATTGCTAGGTCATGTGGTATTTCTGTGTTTAACTTTTTGAGGAACTACCAGACTGTTTTCTATAGTCACTGTACCATTTTACATTTCTACCGTGATGAACAAAGATTCTAATTTCTCTGCATCCTCACCAGTACTTGTAATTTTCCATTTTCTAAATTATAACCATCCTGGTGAATGTGAACTGGGGTCTAATCGTGATTCTGATTCACATTTCCTAATGACCCGTGATTTTTCTGTGTTTATTTGATGTTTTTGTATCTTTTTCTGAGAAAAGTCTATTAAAGTTCTTAGTCATTATTTTAATTGGGTTTTATGTCTGTTGTTGAGTTTTAAGGGTTCTTCCTATGTTCTGGCTAATAGACACTTTTCAGATACACGATTTATAAATATTTGCCCTCATTCTGTGAGCAATAAGCTATGCTTTCAGTTTGGATTGCCTAACTTATTGCTCTGAACTTTTAGAAATTATATTCCTTAAATCTTGGAAAGGGCCTCCCCGGTGGCGCAGTGGTTGAGCACTGCGCTGTGGAGCTGTCGGCAGCGGCGATGCGAGTTCGACGCCCGGCCGGGGAGAATCCCACATGGTGCGGCAGACCTCTCCTGCCTCGCCCGCTGCTCCCCTCAGCAGTGTACTTCTGATCTGCCTGTTCTGCTCCCCACTCTGTCTCTGGTGAACCCTCTCGCCGCCCCACGCCTCCGGCCTGTACCCCAGCTTGTATGTATAAATAAAAGAAAAAAAAAAAGAAAAAAAAATCTTGGAAAGATGGTTTTTAAAATATTAAATATCTTTACAGGCACAAAGTTTATTCAGTTACTCTTTTCTCCCTCTCAACTTTTAGAAATTGTATTTATTGTTTAACTATTAGAAAGGTGATCTTGTTGTTAAATATAAGTATTTATATATACACAAAGGAAAGTGAATGGAAAGACTTTAGAAAAGCAGTGGTCATTTCTCATTTAAAAAGTCATGCCATTTATACCGTAAAATTGGAGGCTGTTGAAATAGGAACGTAGCGTTAAAGTTACTTGAGCCAAAAAAGAGAAAGAAAATGATATGAGGAATGAGATGAGATATGGGGGAGCTGGGAATTATTGGTCAGAGGGTACAGCGTCACGGTCGTACAGAATGAGTAAGTTATGTAGATCTCAAGTGCAGCAGGGTGACTGCGGATAATCATCCTGCGTTGTGCACTTGAAATTTTTGTTTTGTTGTTATACACTTAAAATTTGATAAGAGAGTTGATCTTAAATGTTTCTATCACACACAACAAAACCATAACTATGTGAAATGATAGATATGTTAATAACTTAATTGTAGTGACATTTCACAATGCTTATGTATATCAAAACATCCCACTTTTTACCTTAAATGTGTAAAATTTTTTATTTTTCAAATACATCTTAGTAAATCTAGAAAGAAAATAATGGATATGACTACAACAAAGAATTCCTTAGTGGAAAAGCATCTTCCCCAGAATAATTTTATTTGCTTACATTTACTTTAAAATTATACTTTATTAGATTATTTTTTTTTAAAGTTTTTAAAATAGATTATTAAAAACTCGGATCTGCCTGAGTGAAATACCATTGGCTCTTTCTTAAATAAATGTTTGATAGTATTTATATATAACATTTTTAAATAAATATGAACTTTTTGTTTCATGTTGAACGGAAAACATTAAGTCTATACATTTTTTTTCATCCTCAGAACCTAAAAATAAAACATCTCCTTGTGATAGATTACAAATCAATAGCCATCTCGATGAAGAGACTGGAGAGAAGACACCTATCACACTTGACATTGACCCTGAGTCCTTTAGCCCTGGGGATGACCCAGAGGAAGGATTACATTTGCAAAGAGCAGATGTCACCCAGGAAATTTGTCTCCATAGGGTCAGTGGCTCTGATGGTGAGAGAAGGCAGAGTAAGCTGACAGGAGGAAGAAATAAGCAGCAGAAGAGAAAATTTACTAAACAGGAAAGGGAATCTTTCTTTGACACTGATGTACTCATGCTCTCTGGAAAAAGACTAAAGGAACAGGAAGAAATCAACAAAGAAAATCCGAGCACACCTATAAGTGAAAGTCCTAAATCTGACCTTCCAGATTCTCCAGCAACGCTTACAGCAACCTATGAAGACAGTGAATTAATTCCACCAACTGCCAATCCACAAAGAGATGTTGATGCATCCTTAAGAGAAAATTGTTTTTCTGCTGTGACTCCACTTCCTTTGCACACCCCATCAGATACCAGCAGTGGTCAGCACCTTGAACATAACCCTCCTAAAGGTAACTGTGAACTTAGTACTCATGGTTTAGAAAACACTGGCCCTGCTTCACCTGTAAACTTAGAGGCACAAGACAAAAGAACTGTCTTTACCAATACTCCAGAGGTAAATAAAGCTGTAAATACAAGTGGCCAGCTGCCTGTAAGTTCTAACTTAGAGGCAGATAATTCATCCATAGATGAACTCACTTACAATAACTTACTGGCACATGAAAACCAAAGCTTCAAAGAACAGAATCACACAGAGAAGTCTTTTGAATCTCTTGATGTTAGAAATGAAAGTCTTCAGGAAAGTGAACTTCTAAGTCAATCTAAGAGTGTTAGCCTAGAAGTAATCTCTCCTGTTTCTGCAGAAGATCAAATACATTCTTGCACAATGCTGGAAGGCCTTTTGTTTCCTGCAGAATATTACGTTAGAACAACTCGCCGCATGTCAAGTTGCCAGAGGAAAGTAGCCCTGGAAGCTGTAATTCACAATCACTTGGGTGGCAGAAAGAAAGGGTTTAAAAATAAAAATAAGGAAATAAATAAAAATGTAAACCTTTCCAATGATGAAATGAACCAAAGTGAAATTAGAATGTCTGGAACATGCACAGGATTGTCAAGTGCAAGAAGTCCATTTCAGAAACTTTTCTCATTAACTGAAGTCAACTCTTCCCATGACTTTCCTAGGAAGGTGGTTGCCCAGCCATCTGCTAGAAGACACAGAGGAAAAAGAAAGTCAGTCTGCTCCCCTGGATTAGATTATCATGAACTGCTTCTGTCAGCTTTTGGCACATCAAGTGTTTGTAGGTCCAAGGATCAAGTCTCCTTGCACAAAGAACAGAATCCAAAACCAATTATTCATGGTAAGAAGACAGTTAAAGGTAAACCAAGGTGTGGTTCACGATGACAGTGATGATGGTAGTTAATGCAGTGTGCCTACAGTTTCTAGATGTCGTACAGAAACTTAATTCACTGAATCACAGCAACCCTCCATGAGGTAGACATTTTTTTATCCTCACTTTCCAGATGAGAAACCTAAGGCACAAAGATCTTAAACTGACTTTTGAAAATTTAACTTAAATAAAATGGCAGCCAGGAATTAAAACCTGGCTGTATGGTGCCAGAGCTCACTAATGTGGTTGAACAAGCCAACACTGAGAAGGGCAGTATATTGGATATTTACCTAAAATAGGTATTGATTCAAGTACAACATAATATTGATCTGTGGGTAGAAGCTTAATAACTGAGGAACTGTTTTTGAAGTAAAATGAAATGTGTGTGAGAGTATGAATCCACTGACAGACTCATAGGAGTGGCATACTACAGTGCAATAGGTCTGAGCAACCTTTTCAGATTAAATAATACAGTCTCTGTGGTCTTTGGGACATAAAATTTTGGAGGATAGCAAGTGACATGTTGTGATTTTAAACTTTCATCCATTTACTCAAGAGTTCTCACATCGAATAAGCTGAGATTAAAAACTAGCAATATATAACTCATGGTTCTATACTAGATCAGCCAAGTTTCTATAAAGGAAGAGGCCTGTAAATATGTTTTTGTACTCTTTCACTACCTCTCAGGATGTGAAAGTACAGTAAACAGTATGTAAGTATAACTGTGTTCCAATAAAACTTTACCAAAATAGGGAGCCAACTGTACTCTACCATTGATTGCAGGCTTGGTTTATTAATTTAAAATGATAATTGTTATGACTTTTTGATTATCTCTTAAGCCAACAAAAATACAGAGGAATCGGAAAGCAGGCAATCTAAAAAGCTAGAAACATTCTTTTGTATACTTTGAAATAATCTACAATTTTAATAAGCTGTAGCTACATAAAAAATTTTTTTTCTTGGGGTAACATTTACATAAAATTAAGCGAACAATTCAGAGGCATTTAGTACATCCAAATGTTCTGCTACTATAACCCCTGTCTAGTTCCAAAACATTGTCATTACCCCAAAAGAGAAATCCTGTGCTTATTAAGCAGTTATTAAACCCTGCTCATTAAGCAGTTAACTCCCCATTTCTGCTTCTCCCCCTGGCCCTTGGCACCCACCGATCTGATTTGTATCTCTATGGATTTACTTATTCTGTCTATATCATATTAATGGAACCCTGTAACATGTGACCTCGTGTGTCAGACTGCTTTTACATAGCATAGGTCCATTCCCATTACAGCATGTATTAGTACTTGATTCTTATTAACATCTGAATAATAGTCTATCATATGTCTCCTTTAGGTCATAGGTGCAGCTACATTTTGAATGGTACAGAATTGCATTCACTTGAAGAACAGTAAACTACTCTGCTTGAAAAGGAAACTTAACTTTCTTAAGAAGAGCCAGTATTTTGTAGACTACACTCTAACATCCTGCTGGAATCAGTTTTAGAGGAGGGAGGACTTGAGAGATTGTTAGTCCTATTCCCTTAGGAGGCACAAGGCAGATGAAATGAATTGGCCTGCCCGAGACAGCACAGCACACCAGTGGCAGAACTGGTCATAGACTCCCATCTTTTTCTGGCACTACCATACTGGTTTAGCAAGAGGAGAGCTGCCACTTAACCACTGATCTGTAGCTGCTGGCGGAAATGTTCATTGTGGCTTCAGAGTAATGGATGGGAAAAGTAATGAACATTCTGCACTGTTAGTTTAAAAATTCACTCCTCATTGGGTATTACTGTCTCTTTTTTGGGGTATTGCTTTCTGTTTTAGGGAAAGAGTTTATGGTCAAAAAAGAGTTCCCTTCTAGGAATAATGTTTATGTATCTTGGATAATGATGAAGTCATTGTTCTATTTCATAAGAACGAAACACTAATTTTAAAGCAACTATCATCTTTTCTCGAAATCACAGATTTTCAGTTACCTGATGAAGACTTCGGGCTTCTTAAGCCTGAAAAACTGAAGTCCTGTCCAGAGAAGCTGATTGAGCCTTTTGAATCAAAAATGTATCAAGAAAGGCATCTTAAAGAGAGAAGCTGCGTTGATTCAGAGGAATTCTCTCCTAAACAACTAGATACAGAAATGGAGGACTTGGAAGAGGAACTTGCTGTCCTACCAAGAAAAGCACATCTGAAAATGCCAAGCCTCCAAAGCAAGCCTCAGGATAAGGGGCTTTCTTCATCCATACTGCTTTTCACTCCTGTAAATACTGTTGCAGCGGATGATGAGGGCAGACCCACAGCAGACATGTGTTCGCCCGCTTTCCCCATCTTAGGCACTACTCCAGCTTTTGGTTCCCAAGCACATGGTGGAAAAGTGTCTGCAGAGGTTGGAAAAACTCGCTCCCAGCTTTCTCACTTGAGAGCCACCATCAGTCAAGATGGAAAACAATGTGACAGTTGGGCCAGCCCGCCAAAATCAGAGAGTCTGCCTGTGTCGGGTGGCAGAGGACAGCCTGCTGGGGATCGTGATTCTGGTCCTCAAGTAACCCCCCCACCCACTGACTCGTTGCCTTTCAAAGAAAATCAGCTATGTGAAAATACATGCTCGGAGTCATGGAAACAGTCCATTGAACAGGTATAATCCAATTCTTTGTGAAATTTTCTCTGGAGGAGTGAAATATCTTAATACAAAAAGCATGACTTTGTTACACATTTAAGAATGTTTTAGTATGTTACTTTGATATGATTTCACTGTGAACATTGAATTCATTCTGAGATGAGTAGAGGGGGAAAGTAGGTTAATTTAAAAAATTTTGATTATGGAGGATCATCTTTTCATTATCTTCAGTGTAACAGATGCGTTTGGAGCTTTGTGCCTGTTACCAGAGAAAATCAAACATATGAAGTAGACATTTTCATGAGTGATGTAGGCCAGCTGCATACATAAAGCATAGATTAATGGTGTGACTTTTTGTTTCCACAGACTGAAATAGCAGACCTTCCTGCCTGGGAGAGCTTAAACCCAGGCAACCTACAGTTGGTTTCAAAGTTAAAGGTCAGGAGAGTGTTTCCTTATAGTAAATGTGTCTTGTGTCTTACATGTGAAAAATTTAATGGATAGGAAAAATGAGAAGAATTTGATCAAATTGCTTCTTATTCTGCATGTAGCACTATTGAATAAACTCGGTAAAATTGATTCAGAAAGACAAATTTAAATTCTTTATTTTTCACTGGTGTTTACATTTTTGAGCTCTCCCAAAGAAGTTGAAGTCAGGCTTTTGCCAAGAACAACTTTAAGCTAAGGAATTCAACTTAATACCTCAATTTAAATCAGGCATTTTGACAGGAATTAAAAAAAAGAGCTATCATTCATGTTTCTTCTACCCAAATTGTGTGACATTTTTGGAAGAATCACTTACGGTGATTTATAAGAAAATGGGTAGCAGTTCTAGATTATGATATAGTGAATGATTAATCTTTATGTGCTATATGATATATATGATTCCCAGAAATATGATATTCTGTTAATGCCATTTTAGTAAATCCTGAGAAGTGGATGGAACCTCTGGCCTAGTTACCATGTTATTGAAGTAGCATAGTGGAGGAGCAGGGTTTCTCAGTATCAGCACAATGACCTGTTGGGCTGAATGATTCTTTATTGTGGGGGCTGTCTGTGCATTGTAGAATGTGTAGTAGCATCCCTCGCCTCTACCCACTAGAGCCAGTGGTGCCCCCGTCCCTAGTTGTGATACCCAATAGTGTCTCCACATACTGTTAAATGTCCACCCAGGGAGAATTGCACAATCACACTCAGTTGAGAACACTGATACAGAAGAAAACTTTATGTCCATCCTAATCTGTTTCTGGCTCTGGTTATTTAACCTCTGAACCACAGATTCCTTTTCTAATAGGGTTTTTGGGTTGTTTTATTGAAATCTGTTTCTGTGCAATTAAGTGTCTCTTCCCTGACTTCCCTATTTCTAATTTTTTTTTCCCCAGCATCAGACTTAAGAGATGTGTCCATTCTGTTGGTCTCCCAAAAACAAAAACAACAAAAAAACCCTGATAGTTTGGGATTATATTGATAGTTAATTTGGTTCCCATTTCGTTTTTGTTATGTTTTTATTCTTAATAATTCCTTCCATTTTTCCATTGTGCTTATTTTGTTCTTTTACTAACTTCTTGAGTTGCTTGCTTGCTTTATTTTAATCTTTCTTGTTTTTTGACAAATGCCTTTATGATTATAACTTTCTTTTTGTTAAAGATTTATTTTATTTATGCATGCAAGTACTGGGGTGCAGGCCGAGGAGTGGGGGGGTGAGGGGATTCACAAGAGACAGAGTGGGGAGCAGAACAGACTGACCCGCTGAAATCCACAGCTGAGGGGAATAGCGGGTGAAAACAGGAGACATCTGCTGCGCCCTGTGGGTTAGCTCCCTGGCCCGGGCATTGAATTTATGTTGCAGTGGCTGGAGATAGCTTGATAGCACTGAGATTTAACCCCTGTGCCACCAGGGAGGCCCCCATGATTATAAATTTCTTTTGAAAATACTTCTTTGGCCATACTCTGTGTGTGTATGTACATGGTGTTCCTCTTGCTGTTTAAAAGTGGTGTGTTGATTCAGTTTAATCCCCTTTTCAATCCATGGGTGGTATATCAGGATCTATAATTTCCAAATGGCTAAGTTCTTATTGACTATTTTTTGTGGTCAAATCTGAATCTGTTCCATTCTGGAGCGGGATATTTATAAATCTATCATGATATAAGTACATGTAGGCAGTTTTTGTAGTTATGTAAGCCCCACAAAACTCAGTGTTTTGACCTGCATAAAACCGGAGTTACACTCACCTAGTATTTCATCTTGTCCTTGTAATCTATCAGTTTTCCTATTTAGTCTTTTCATAAAACAGACCTGAAGTATCCCCTTAACATAACTGTTGTTGCCATTCCGTATCAGAATCCTTCAGGTTCCTGTTCTGTAGATGGGAGTGCCGTGTGGTGGGAAATAGCTGGCTTCAAAGAACCATGTATCATAACTGCTTGCGAATATGTAGTTTCTCTCTGGAAACCTCTGGATGCTTGGCAATGGGAAAAGACTTATTCTTGGCACTTCACAGAGGTAAGTCAGAAGCTTAGAGATGTGGGAGATCTTTGCAATCATTTGTATGGCAGTGTAGATGGGCAGCTTACCTGCAGTGGTTCGTGAGCATTCAAGACAATAAGAGATGAGGTTTGCTGCCAACAGTTCATTCCTGGCATTTATTCCCAATGTTTGATTCCCAACATTTTATTATGAAAAATTTCAAAGAGAGTTGTACAGTGAGCACCTGTATACCTGCCATCTAGACTACAATTACTGTTGTGTTATATTTGTTTTATCATGTTTATGCACTGATGGAGTTTTACACCAGACCTGCTGGAGGACCTTGGAATTTCATGTCTATTCTTCTAAACTTGCTGATACCTTATTCTTTATCCTTCTCTTTATTCTTCAAACATTATCTGTGCTTCTTTTTCCATATATGCTTTCTTCTAGTCCTTGTCCACCTTCATGCATCACTTACGTGCTTGCAATCCTAGCGTGCTTAAAATTTTTTAATCTCCCTTTCTCACCATTGAAACATCTTTCCTTATTCCTACATAGTCTTCATATTTATCTGTTTTGAATTTTATGTATTTATTCTTCCAGCTTTAGGTGAGTTATAGTTGACAGAACTGTATTATATTTAAAGTGTATGATATTATTTTATATCTGTATACACTGCAAAAGGATTCTCATAGTCAAGTTAATTAACACATCTATCACCTTACATAGTTACCTTTTGGGGGGGAGGGGAGAATGAGAATGTTTACTATCTACTTTCTTAGCACATTTCATTCTTGTTCTCCAGTATATCCCCAGCTTCTAACTGCGCCTCTAGTACTGTGCATATTGGCGCTTGATAGTTATTTAGGGAATAAACTTTCCTAAATGTCTACGTAGGATTTCTCATGTTCACAATTTAGAATTTACTTATTTATTCCCTGCTTAGAAGAAGTATAGACTGCATGAAATAAGTGCTACAGTAAACACTGCTGCGTGTGCAGCTTTATTGATTTATAGTTTATAAAAAGAGGATATTTGCGGAACCTTATCACACTTGTTCAGATGTGGAAAACTATCCTGGTACAGGAGACTAGAAAGCAATGTGACAAATTTTGGAAATGAAAATTTTGGAAAAATGAAAGAGCCAGAAGTAAATTTTGCCAGTTTTGTTTTATTTAGGTTCCAGTGTTACAGATAGTTCCAGTGCCTGATGTTTGTAGCCTTGTGTGCGTGGCTTTGGGGAATTTGGAAATCAGAGAAATCAGGTATGTAATTCTTAAGGAGTCATTTTTTTTCTTTCCCTTTACTTTTTTTTTTTTAAGATTTATTTATTTATGCATACAAGCTGGGGTACAGGCCAGAGGTGTGGGGCTGTGAGAGGGTTCACCAGAGATAGAGTGGGGAGCAGAACAGGCAGATCCACGGAAATACACTGCTGAGGGGAGCAGCGGGCAAGGCAGGAGAGGTCTGCTGCGCCATGTGGGATTCTTCCCGGCTGGGCGTCAAACTCACATCACTGCTGCCGACAGCTCCACAGCACGGTGCATTAACCGCTGCGCCACCAGAGAGGCCCTTTCCCTTTACTTTTGTCTCAACTTGTGAGTAAAGTTTATAACCTAGGCATGAATGTTGAAAGAATCTGAATTTAGATCCAAAGAGATATTGTTATATTAAAAAAATACTTAACAGTAGAATCACATCCCTGACTGTAGTTTCCAGTTAAAATTTGAACCTAGTCCTTTAATATTTAAGTCTTACTCCTCACTTCTGCATTTTTCCTTATATTTGGTTTAGGGCATTACTTTGTTCCTCTGATGGTAAAAGTGTAAAACAAGTACTACTGAGTTCTGGAAATATAACAGCTGTGCTAGGCCTGAGCAAGAGGAGACTAGTGAGTAGCAGTGGGACCCTCTGCGAGCAACAGATAGAACTCGTGGTGCTTGCCGAAGATGGCGGGTAAGGAGAGTGTGGGTTGAATTTAACTGTTAGATACAGAATGACTTTATCACAGGGTCTCAGGACAAGTTGGAGCACTTGCATTTTTTTCTTCTGTGCTGTGGGCACTGCCTCCGCACTGGAATGTAGACGCAATTTAGAGAGGTGGAGATGGACATGGCAGGTAAGAAGTCAGTGAAGTAGAAAAGCTCAGCAAATGTAGTTGTTCTTTCTTCAGTCTTCAGAATCTCTGTGTGTCCCTTAAATGTTACAACCACCTGAAGATCTTAGACCCTTTTCTTATTCCACATACTTGGTTTTCATTGCTTCATTTACCATCTAGAGGCTGACCACATGCAAGCACATATTTCTAGCTCTGAACTTTCTTGCTCTCTAGACCTGCATGCCTGTTTATCAGGGATGTCATGGATACATCAGATTCAGCATGCCTCATACCATTCTCTCTACACCATACGCTCATCACACGGACTGTGGTTACTGTCTGTCTTTCCCAAGTACAAAGGGCAGGGGACTTATTTGTCTGATGTACTCATGACCTATTGCAGTAATATAGACAAGAGACAAATGATTTTTTACCTAAATTAAGAAAGTATTAGTGGAGCTAGAGGGAAACATACAGATTGGAGAGATGAGATAATAAAAGGAAAAAGGGGATACATATAATAACCAGATTTCTGAATTGGTCACCTGAGTAAATGTCGTACAGTTTTTTGAGATAAGAATGCAGAAAAGTTTAAAGAGAAAGCTGGTGAGTATAGTTTGGGATGTGGTAAATTTGAGGTGCTTGTGATATATCCAGGTAGATAACATGAAAATAACATGGAGAAAGTTCAGCATATACCTGTTGACATTTTTTTCAGTTATAGATTAGTGTTTATTGTGCATATGTCAATAATGTGTAGAAATGCATCTTGGTTCAAAGTAATGATTTTTAATGCTGTTTTAAATGCAGAAGCAAGGAAAAGCAATTTTTGATGCCCCCTGAAGAAACTGTTCTAACCTTTGCTGAAGTTCAAGGAATGCAAGAAGCTCTGCTTGGTAGCACTATAATGAACAGCATTGTGCTTTGGTGAGCTTCCCCTCAAGGTCCTCAGTTTCCTTATCTGTAAATAAGGAAACTTTCCTTCTGATTTCACAAAGTTGTTAAGATTAGGTAAGAGGCCATGTAACTAGGGTAGTGTGTATGTGTGTGTTTGTCACATGGTATATACTTAACAGGAACATTAATTAATTCAGACATTTTGAAAAAGATGTGTCTGGGTTAGACAATTTTAAAATAAGTGGACTTTTATTATTGTCAAAAATACGTGATTTTACTTCTGGTTAATGGCTGTGTAGCTTCGATCAGACCAACTCTCCCACCTTAAATAACTCTACATCTGGACAAAATATAAAGCTGTCAGGAGGCACTGGAGAATGAGAAAAAGGAGAAAGAAACTAGAGGTGGTTTGGCACTTAAGAAAACAAAATGCCACTGGGCAAGCTTCCTATTCTTCGAGCTTTTAGCCAGAGCGCAATATGAATTTGGGAAGGAAAATATCAGGGCAACTTGTGGGGCTGAAGAAACACCTTACAGGAGTTTAGAAGCTAAGGACAGAGGTGCCTTCCCAACTTCAGTTTCCTTTGTGACCTGTCATATAGGAAATACTGAAAGACGGCGATAGTAGAGGGCAGCGGGAAGTGAGGGCTGGGAGTGAAAGGGAGTGAGGAGCATGGAGTAGGGGGAGAGGAAGTGGTATAAATGAAAGTTTGGATAAATGAAAGCTCAAGAAAAGCAGACATGAGCCCCACTGAAGATTTATTGAAGATTTTATTGAAGAATTTTATTGAGGAAGAAAGTCTATCTATTGAATATTAATGGATTGAATATTAATTGATGGCCAGGAGACCAATTACTAGGTCATGGTCATAGTAATTCAGGAGTCCAATATTTTTGAAGGCTTTTTTTCTTCTTTATATTTAACCTCTCTTTAACCTTTCTTATTCCATTTTGTACTCCACCTAATTTCCCCTTCTCTCTCTGTTATCTTGGTCTAGCTCAAGTATAAACATACTTTCTGGAGACATAATTATACCATTTTTTTCCCCCGATCATTGTCTTCCATGCAATATTTAGGCAAAACAAGAAGTATAGCAGAATCATAATGATAGTGTTATATATACTGTGTGCCTAATCTTATAAGCAATTCAATGAGATAATGGAGAGTTTTTCTCATGGAATTTGGAAAGGTTTGTTCTTTGTGGCATAGGAGCTTAACCCAAGCTGTCAAATTAAACTATTGGCATTGTAACCTAAGTTCTGTTTTTAGCTAAATCTGTAGCTAAGGTTCTGTGTCCCTTAGTTTTTTCCTTGATCACCTAAGGGTGCTGTGATGAATAACAGAATTTTATGTGAAAAACAGATTGCTGGAAGATTGTTATCAGCTTTATTTATTTTTGGTATCTAAGGAATTTAAAAACTGGCCAGCTCCTGAAAAAGATGCACATTGGTGATGCCTTCCACGCCGCGGTCTGCCACAGAGCCTATTCTGAGATGGTGAGTGATGACCTCAGGGCCACTTTGTGTCGCTGTTGGTCTCCCGGAGTGAGTGGTAACTTAGTGAGCTGGAATCAAATACCCTCTCCACTGCCTGTCCTTTGTTTTTCAAAATTGGACAGCAGTTTTTGTTCTTGAATATTTATGGATGAAAGTATTTGTTGGTACGGCATGGTAGCTGGGTAAATTTTCTGGCTAACATAAGGGCAAACTTTTGCTCCTTGTAGGGCATTTGTACTGAGAAACATTATGTCTGTGATAGACTTGCTGCCCAGATACACTGCAATAAATGCTGTATGATGTGAGGTGATGTGCGCTGGCCTCAGCAGCGGCCCTGTAGACCTCAGCACCTACTTTTCCTAGCTCAGCAGCATCTGTGCAATTCAACTTCAGCAATAAAGTCGTGTGATCTCCTGTCTCATTATCTTGAGGCCAAGCTTTTTAATCCTAAAATAAGAGGATTATAGTTTTCTCTGAAATTGTTTAATTTACCTCTTAGGTATTTAAATAATTTCATGCCTTTATTATTATAACAATAACACCTAGTTAAGTATGAAGATATTTAACACAGGAATGTATAAGATAGTAAGTAAGAGTCTCCCATAAAGTCAGCCTGTAGTAAATAGTTTAGTTTTGGGGTCAGCAAAAAGGGCCAGGTAGTAAATATTTTTAGGTTTGCAGGCCACATGGTCTCTGTTACATTACTGTCCTCTGCACTGAGCACAAAATTTGCCATAGGTAATGTGTAACCAAATGGATGTGGCAGTATTTAATAAAACTTTTAAAAAAAGATTTATTTATGCATACAAGCTGGGGTGTTGGGTGGAGAGAGGATTCACTAGAGACTGAGTGGGGAACAGAACTGGCAGATCTACTGAAGTACACTACTGAGGGGAGCAGCAGGCGAGACAGGAGAGGTCTGCTGCGCCATGTGGGAATCTCCCCGGCTGGGGGTCAAACTGGTGCTGCAGTGGCTGCAGTAGTTTCACAGTGCTACACTTAACCCATTGCCCACCATGGAGGCCCTGGTGTCTTTTTTTTTTCTTCTTGCCGCTCTTACTCTATAAGTCCAGCTATTCTAGACTAGCCTAAAAATCCAGTCACCACCTACAAAATTATTCTTGTGGGCAAATGTGTTCTGAACTTCTTTTTTTTAAAGATTTATTTATTTATGCATACAAGCTGGGGTACAGGCCAGAGGCGTGGGGCTGCGAGAGGGTTCACCAGAGACAGAGTGGGGAGCAGAACAGGCAGATCGATGGATATACACTGCTGAGAGGAGCAGCGGGTGAGGCAGGAGAGGTCTGCTGCGCCATGTGGGAATCTCCCCGGCGGGGCGTCTTACTCGCATCGCCGCTGCCGACAGCTCCACAGCGCAGCGCTCAACCACTGCGCCACCAGGGAGGCCCATGTTCTGAACTTTCAAAGACCAACTTACAGTAAGCATTTCTAGTTGGACGACTTCTCCATGTGTTCATATGGCCTCTGTCCCTATGCCACTGTTTCCCCAGAGGGATAGCATGAGATGTTAGCTATATCTAAAGTGGAGAAAGTTGGTGAGTCGGCGAGATTCATGCCTGCGACACTGGCAGAAAAGCCTTGGGAGGCCTGTGCTAGAGAGGCCAGAGGCCAGCTCAGTGATCATCTCAACAGTTCCTCCCTGCAAATAAGTGAAACAGTGATTCAATCTTGATTCTTAAAGAACCCGTGGATCATTCCTGTCCTTCTCTGGTTCTGTCTCTGCCAACCCTTTCTTTCTTCTCTTCAACCAGGGGCTCCTGTTTGTGGTTCTGAGTCATCCTTGTGCTAAAGAGACTGAGCCTTTGGGAAGCCCCGTGTTTCAGCTGATTGCGATGAACCCCAAGACCGCACTGAGCATGGGTGTGCTGCTCTACTGCCTCCCTCAGGGGCAGGCTGGAAGGCAAGTGTGCGACTGCTGCTCAGTGAGTGGGCGCGGTCACTTAGGTGACCAGAGAACATGAAATACTAGATGATCACAGAGATGGTCAGGAAGTAGTCTGACGTATGAAGCTCAGTAGATCTGAGTCAAACTCTGACCCTGACTTCCTGATCCCCACCAGTGTGAAGGTGAAGATACGTCTATTTTATGTCTGTCCAAGGCCTGTTTTTTCCCATGATGAAAATGTAAATACAGAGTTAATGTTCTCGACAACAAAGTGTTCTTTCCATAATACTAAATTTAAAAAGTTTTGCATATACATGAGGAAGACATCTTTACGTAGAAATGTGACTGAGCCTGTAACGTATGGGCCATTGATTTTTATCTGTTGATAAATTTTGATCTGTTGACTGATGAAAAGATCTATTAATGACACAGTTATTGGCACCCACATAGCTAAGTGCAAAGCCCTTGTTAAAAAGCAACCAGATTTCTACTTTACGATGCAGACATTTTTGTGGGTGAGATCCCTCCCTACATGAAAGTCGGGTAACCTCACATAGAGAAAAGCGCTTTGAAGAGAAAACAGGTAATGTGGGAGAGGGAGTAGAGCATATGTGTGCACTGCCCCAGACAGGTAGGTACAACCTTTCCACAGAGTTGACAGACCTGTGTGATGACAGAACCCAGCCATGCTAAGATCTCTGCATGAGACCTGCCAAGGAGAGGAGACAGCAAGGGCAAAGACAGTGAGGTTTGCTGAGAACGAGAGACAGGCCACTGTGAACTGGGGTGCAAAGGGTATGAGGCACAGCAAATTGATTGGCAGGGACTGGATATGTGATTGTGTCCAAAACTGCACCCCACTAGCCAGCAGGCGATTAAAACATAGTGTTGCAGACATGAATAGACTTCCATGTTTACAGTATCTCTGCTCTTCTTGCTTTGGGGAACATGATTTCAGCCTACTTTTTAAAAATAATTTTTTTATGTAAGTTATCTCTTCTCTGCTTGACATTAGGTTCCTGGAAGGTGATGTGAAAGATCATTTTGCAGCAGCAGTACTGACTTCTGGAACAATTGCCATTTGGGACTTACTTCTAGGACATTGTACTGCTCTCCTTCCACCTGTCTCTGACCAAAATTGGTCTTTCGTTAAATGGTCAGGTACAGATTCTCATTTGTTGGCTGGACAAAAAGATGGAAATATATTTGTGTACCGCTACTAAGAAGTTAGGGGCAGGTGGAAACGCAGTGTTCTGGATATACGTGACCACTTGGTCCCTTCGGAGCTGTAACGGTAAAGGAGACTATCTGAATGATACTTATTCATTCAGACAGACTTACTTTTATTTCGATGGTGGTGGCACTACTGATCTTGAATATTCATTTATACTTAACTTTGGGGAAAGGATTTTAGGTTGATTTTATAATTCCTCAAATTTGCACATTTGCTTTTAAAGATACACATAAAGCTTCATATGTTAATAAATATTTATTTTGATACATTCTGCTTGGTGTGTTATTTTTCCCATGCTATTAAGACCATTTTCAGAAACAAGAACCAATTACCTTACAACTAGAATACTTAGTCAATGAGGCTTGCATAGTCAGAGTATAAGTTGACTCATGATCCTAATGATGCAGTATACCTTCTATGCTATTGGGGTGTTGGAAAAGTCATGACACTTTTTTTAAAAAATATTTATTTATGCATGCAAGCTGGGGTGCAGGCCAGAGGTGTGCGACGGTGAGAGGGTTCACCAGAGACAGAGTGGGGAGAACAGGCAGATCAGAAACACCTACGCAGGTCTAGCAGGTCTAGCTCTGAAACTGGCCGCCCTGCACACCTGGAGGTCGGGACCGCCCGCCTCTAGGGCGCAGCGCCACCAGGAGCCGCCAGGGGCCGCCACCGCTGGAGAAGCCCGACGGTGCCGCTCTGTCTCCTGCGCCCAGCCCCGGAGAAACGGGGCCGGAGGGCGGCGCGCAGTGCATCCTGGGTCGGTGTAGCCATGGCGGCTCGTGTCCTTTGCGCCTGTGTCCGCCGACTGCCCGCGGCCTTCGCGCCGCTGCCTCGGGTCCCCGCGCTGGCCGCCGCCCGGCCCCTCAGCACTACCCTGTGCCCCGCAGGGGTCCGGACGCGGCCCGGGGCTCCGCAGCCCGCCTCCGTGCTTGCGCAGGTGACTCTCGGTGACTTTGCTGGGGCTCGGCCGGGGTCAGGGAACGGGCCCGTAAGGGTGCGGGGGAGGGGCCGGGCAGCGTGGACGCGCCTGCCGCGGGCGGGGAGGACCGGGGGACGTTTGGCTTTCCCCCTTCCCACTGCCCACCGCTGCGTGGTTGACCCCTACCTGGAGGCCGGGTGACCTAGAGATACCAGCAAGAGCGCTGACCCGTCACACACCCCTGGGCTTCGTTGCCCCTTACTGAAACTTTGGACAGGTTTCGTGACCTTGCTCAGCTTCAGTATGAACCATAAAATGGGGGTACTGA
Source organism: Scalopus aquaticus (assembly GCA_004024925.1). Lineage (NCBI taxonomy): Eukaryota > Metazoa > Chordata > Mammalia > Eulipotyphla > Talpidae > Scalopus > Scalopus aquaticus. The sequence goes on from PVIJ01001633.1 coordinate 23,379, forward strand.
GTAATTTGTGGGGTTGCAGCAAGGCTTACAGGAGATACTGCAGGTAGAGCACCTCGTGCGTTGCTTGGGAAGCTCTCAAAATAGTGGTCCCGGTTTGTCGTAGTGATAATAAATGCCGTGATGGCTTTCTAGGGGGAAACGGTGAGGGTGCAGAGTGGACCGCACGCTCGCCTACATACAGCCTTCTCCAGGAGAGTTTTCTCTGTGGATTGCTGGATGTGGCATATTATGCCTGTTTCCAGGCCTCCTGGAAGTAAGGATAGGAGACAATATCTATCAATTTTTTTTTTGCCGGGTAAACCTTTGTGAGGACAGCGATTTTCAACACTAGCTGCATATCAAATCACCTGGGTAACTTGAAAAAGAAAGAAATCCTTTGGTCCAGAAGAAGCTAAAGCAGATCTCTTGTGTATAAAAGTACAAGACCACATACGAGTTAAGAAAAAAGAACAAAAAAAAAAGAAAAGAAAAAAGAACAGATATAGCGCTTGGAAGTCTTATATTTAACCTAGGCAAGCTCCAAATCTAAACTGTCTTGCAGCCAGAGCACAAAGAGAATTTCAAACTAGTTCTTTGGTGTGTGGTACCCGTATGAAGCCAACACACTTGTGCAGGGAAAGCCCAACACTTCCTGGTGCGGGAGCCCAAAAAGTTTGTCACACAGGAATGATGGACTTGGCTGTGGTCTGTCTACATCCCTTACGCCTAGTAGGACAAATTTATTTTGTCGAATCTCTGCCAGCCTGCTCCCTGCCTCTTCGGCTTCAGAGCCTGTATGAGTGTCCCCCTGCTCCTGTTAACGCCAGCAATGTGAACTCATTTCTTCCTGCACAGACACACTGCACTTGCACACCTGTCCTTTCCTTGGCCTGCCCTTCCCTCCTTGAATAATCTGTCTGGTTCTTTTCCTAGCTAGCTCTGGTATCTTCTCCTTCCCTGTCTCAAGGGTTGAATGACAGTTTTTGTTACTGAAGCAGCCTGCAAAAACCCATTGTTGTGGCTCCTGCCATTTTTTTATCACAACTAAAATGAGCTATTTGGGTTGGTCTTTTCCATTAAACCGTAAGCTTCTCTGAGGTGAAGGTCACATCCTGGTCATTTTGTAGTTCCAACCTATCATAGCAAGTGCTGGCACACAGGTCAAGCTGGGTCACTCAATAGGCATGTGAAAAGGTAAAGGCAAGACTTTGCTGCATGTGAGGACAGGTGGGGTGGGGGTGGGGGCAGCAGAAACAAGAGGGGCTTCAGTAACTCTCAGGGAGTCAGGGCTGGACATGGAGGCATATGCAGAGGCGGGAACTTTTCCCCTAGTGGGCTGGGCTGGGTGACCGGTGAGAGGTGAAGGTGAAAGGATGGGCGGTAGGGTTGGCCCTGTGGTTTCTGTGGCGCCCCGGGTGATGGAGAAGGAATAGCGGTCTGGGAGCAGCTGTTTTGGCGACAGGTAAGGAGTCCAAATCCAAAGAGACAGAGATGTCTTACTTGGGGAGTTTGTGGAGGTCGCCTTTAGAGCCCTCGCTTAGGCTCCTTGAGTTTCCCTGAGAAACCCCGGAGGAGGTAAGATGGGTTCTGGTGGAGGCTAGTCAGGTTTGATTTGTTTTTACGAGTCCAGGGGATAGTCACTCTGCGCAGACAGCACCTTCTCTAGTGTCTGTGGGAGGTGACTGAGGCTGCATATGAGGAAGTGTACAAAGGCCTTGGGGAAGAACATTGCACACCAGAACAGACCGCGCTGGATGTTGGGCACGCGTTTCAGAGGTGCTTGCCCATTCTGTATCCTGCTTTCAGATGGCTGATACTCAGTAGGACGGAGTGGGAAGGCCCTGCAAGAGACCATGTTGGGAGGCTTGGGTCAGATGCTGACCTTTTCCTTCCTCAGTTTCCTCACCTGTAGAAAGGGCATGATAGTGCTTTGTGTCTCGTGGGATTATTGTTAGAACAGAGGAGACAGTATGTGAAGTGTTTAAGGCAGTGCTCGCCTGACTTAATAAGAAGTCAATAGGGGCCAGCGGGGAAGCAACTCTTCCACCAAACCCTTAAGCTTTAGGCCATTTTCAAACTTCTCAGGTCACTGCTATGCTGATCTTCCAGGTAGCCCTGAGGAAGCACGTGCTGTGAGTGTGTGCGAGGTAGTTTCTGGGCTCTTTACGTTGTCTCACAGCTGCTGCACAGTGAACTTGGCGGTGTCCTTCATCTCCCTCTTGCACGTAAGGGAATGGAGACCGACCGAGAAATTTGAAGCTAACTTGCCCAGGGCTAGAGAACTCATACGAAAGAGCTAGTGCCAGGGTACAAACATGCCGTCTCCTTCCAGATTCTTCAGGCCCTCCCACCACACCTGCCTCGTTCTGGGCCTACTGCTGCCACCCGCTTCAGGGACCTGTGACCTCCAGGTGGAGGCCCTTTAGTTGAACAATAGGACGTGTGTGGTCTTCTAGACACAACCAGTGGCCCCTCGGGCAGTGGTGTAAGCACATGCCTGCACCACGCCCCCTTCTCAGCAGTAGCCTCACTTCACACCATTCCTTCTGCGCACACAGGTGAGGCTTGATACTTCTCCCCCAAAGCCCTTTTTTGTCATTACCACTACTAACCCATTTCTTCCACCTCTTTCCTCCTCTCTGCTTTACTTTATTTGTAGCTTAGAAACCTCTCTTCGCCATTGTTGCTAAGAAGGCCTAGTAATGTTCCTACAGCAAAGATTTCCTTGACCCATAGTGTATCGGAGAGGCCAGAAGATCATAAACCAAAAAGAACAAGTGCTCTGGAAGTACTTTAGAATATCCATTCAGTGCTTTCTCCCGTTTCTGTAACTTGCTGGTTACACCTGACTGCAGTACCTCCTGATTTTGTGGCAAGATAAATGTCTCTTGTACAGAGGTGTGTATGCTGGTTTGGGCCACTGGGCAGTGTTTTCATTATAATTTTTATAGACCTGGGTGACTCTTAGAGAACTGAACCCCAATAAGCAAACCTACTTTCAATGGGAAAATATCTAAGAACTCAAACCACAGACTTCACCCCAACTTTAGATGGTAAACACGTTTCAATTAGGTGCTGCTTCGGTGAGCAAAGCTCAGGCACTGATTTGTTCTCTCGTCCCTCCCGTGGCGTTAAGCCCCTCACCTGTGCGTTGGAACGCGTGCCGTCGTTGGCGAGGGATCCTGTCGAGACCCTCATTTCGAGTTGAATATCAAGTAGGCTGCTCTGTCATGGCAGAGATCAGGGCAAAGGCTCATGATGTAGGCAGGCCCGCCAGGGAGGGGCACGACTGGCTGCAGCAGGACGTGGTGCCTGCCTCTCCTTCGGGCTGGAGGCTGGCTTCCACTGTGCTGGCCGAGGCCAGTGCTGCTACCACTGGGGTCCAGTGAGACACTTCAGGGTGTGTTCCTCGGTGTGAGTCACCTCGCAGCCCGTGGTGGGGGCTCTTCCTGCGGGTTATTTTGCCTGAGGTGCAGCTGTTAAAGGTGGCTGGGAGAGGCAGCGGGCTGCTGGAGAGGCCATGAAAACAGGCTCTTCCGCAGACAGACCCTCGATGATGTTAGCGGCAGTGAGCCTCGCTTGCAGGATGAATGTCCAAAGCCTGTGGTTGAACGAGGAGCCGGGGGCCAGTCCTGGCTCTGAGGGGAAAGGAGGCCCGTTTTGTGCTGCTGACTGCTGGGCCACTGAGGCCCCCAGGGCCGTGAGGGTGGGTCACCAGTTAGAACCAGGTGAAGCAGGTTCTGGAGCCTGCACCGCTTGGCATGCGAAGTCTGTGGGCCAGCGCGTCTGGAAGCGTCTTCGGCTAACCCGCCGTGCTTTCCTCCCGCCCCGCTCCAGGTTGCAAGCAGAGCGACGCAGCTGTGCCGCCAGTATAGCGACGCGCCCCCTTTGACATTAGAGGGAATCAAGGACCGTGTTCTTTACGTCTTGAAACTCTATGACAAGATTGACCCAGAAAAGGTAAAGATATGGTTTGTGTTTTTTTTATGAATATTTGATAAGAAATTCCAGCCATCAGAGGACGCAGCCACCAGTTCCCCCGACGGGGGCATCCGGTGGGCCCGGCTGTGTGTGTGCAGACGCCCAGTGCGTATGTCAGTACACACTGCAGTGCGCATTGTGCAGCTGAGAGGGTGGCTCCACCTCCTGCAATTGCACAGGGAGTCGTAGACTTAGCCTGTTCTGCGCCTGGCTCTTGGAATTTTTCTCATAGGAGTATATAAAAATTCTTTTATAATTGAATCTGTGGTGTGGCAGGAGAGTTTGGTTTTGATACAGGATTTTTAAGACTTTGTCCTGGTGACCTTGCAGTCTGAGTGAAAGACAGGGTGCTGATAAATACTCCTGCTGTCATGGAGGGGCAGGAATGCCACTCGTAGGGTGAGATGGCTTGCTTGTCACAGGGCAGCAAGGAGAGCCGGACTCGGAGATGTTCAGAGCAGTGACCCAACACGCCCCTAAGATAGTGCAGAGTGGATCCATCACTCGCTTTGTGTACCGTTAACCACTTCGGGCAACGTCGAAGCAAATGTAAGAAGCAAACCGAGTGTTGTTGCTCACTCAGGTTAAATGAATAATGTTCATTAAGGCTCTTTATATTTTTAAGATTTAATTTATAAATAACTTCCATACAATGCTTCAGTGACATGACACTCCTGGGTTCCTTCGAGAAGCAGATGCGCGCTAAATTGCGTTTGGTGTTCCTTTTTTGCAGCTCTCGGTAAATTCCCATTTTATGAAAGACCTGGGCTTAGACAGTTTGGACCAAGTGGAAATTATCATGGCCATGGAGGACGAATTCGGTAACGCACGGGCTCACTGGTCTCGGGTCTGCACGTCGGGGCTCTGGATTTAGGTGGACTAAACTGAAAGAAATTCGGGGAGTCTGAATTGGGATTTGAATCAAACAAATACAAACAGTAGTGCCCCTGACACCCCCCCCCCCCCACCTGCTCACCACCAGGGAGGTGACTGTTGGGGACAGCGCACTTGCTCAGAAAGCTCTCCGTGCAGGCCCAGGGGCCTGGGGAGGGTGGGACTGAGCGCTGAGCTGGGGCTCCCCAACAGGAACGCGCCGCCTTGGCCCACTCGGGGCCTACACCTGCCCGTCTGCGCCTGGGGCACTACCCGAGCGCTGAGGGCAGCCTGCGCGGGGTCCTGGTTTCTTGGCCTCCCTCCATGGACACCGAAGTCGTCCTTGCTTGGGTAGATAGTTGTGCAAATGGGACCTTTGTAAGACTCCACAGCTTATTTTTGGGGGTGAACTGCCTGAATGAAAAACCCCAAGAACCTTGTGTCATCCTACAGAGCAGAACTGCAAAGTCCCTAACTAGAAGAACGGCAGCAGTCAGGGGTAGGATGGGTATGGAGGTTTCTTTCTGAGAGAGAAAAATGTTCTAGATGATGATGGTTGCACAACTTTGTTAATATATTGAAAACTGTTTAATTTTACATTTTTCATGGGTAAATTTTCTGTTACATGACATATTTAAAAACAAATGCTAGAAAAATTAACAATGATGAAAGAAATTATACAAGGGAAGAAAAAAGAAATTGCACTGTAACACTATAGTTTCCTGCTGAAAACAGCTTCCTAGCACCTGAGACAAACACACACCATTTTTCCCAATATGATGTATGTTGTCTAGAGCACAACGGGCTCACAACGTGATTGGGACTCTGGGTTGCTGGGGGCCTCGATGTGCTTGTGGGTGTTACAGAAGGTTTAGGCAGTTTTGAGGCAGTTTTGCCTCAAAAATTCAGTCCTGCTGGGTTTCCTATGGCTACACTCATGCATTGCTGTGATTTTACTTTTAGGGTTTGAAATTCCTGATATAGATGCGGAAAAGTTAATGTGTCCACAAGAAATTGTAGATTACATTGCAGATAAAAAGGATGTATATGAATAAGATAACAGGTAAATAATTTGACTTACAGAATGATATTCCTCCTTAAAATCAAATTTCTCTGTGGTTCCTCAGTGAAGACAGACATGGGAAAAATGGGAATGTTTGGCAGTTTTCACTGGTTATGAAAATGCAGGCCCTTTCTGGCTCATTACCACTCAGAAGGAACCAGCCGCAGTGATCATCTGTGTCCTCAAGGGGGGTTGAGAGCAAGTCCTCCCTGTAACACTTTTTTTTTTTTTGCATAGAAGAACTGGGCTGTGGGCCCGGGGTGAGGGGATTCACCAGAGACAGAGTGGGGAGCAGAACAGGCAGATCGACTGAAATAAACTGCTGGGGAGCAGTGGTCAAGACAGGAGAGGTCTGCTGTGCCATGTGGGAAGCTCCCTGGCCGGGGATCGAACTCATGCTGCAATGGCTGGCAATAGCTTGATAGCGCTGAGACTTTTAACTCCTCCCCTGCGCCACCAGGGAGGCCCCTGTAACACTTTTTAAGTAAAACTTTATATTAGTGTTTATAGCTTTAGTTATCTTGCATTTAGCACCTAAAATATTACCACTTAAAGTCAGTAGTAGTGTAACACTGCCCGACCCCCAAAAAAAAGCACCATCAAATACTGAATTCATTTTGTCTTTGCCAGGCCCCCTTTCTCCACTGAGAGAAGATTCAGAAGATGCTGGCAAGTGTCTGCAAGTGAGAACACATATGGCATCATCACTGACTTTGACAGAATAATTCTGTTTTGACTTGTATTTAAATTGTCTAAGTGTTTTTGCCCTTTGAAAATAAATCTATAAAACCAACATTTTTCTCTCAATCTTCAGTTATTCAGTGGTATCTATAAAGTGCTTTTTTATTTGGCATTTGCTTCTGTTTTTTAAGCTTTGTCATTAGTAGTCATATCGAAAATGGCTTTTCTCGTAGTTTATGTGAAATGTTTCCCTCACTGCCTTCGGTGTAAGGAACCAGTGTGCTGAGTGATAAAAGGACTTTGTGCCTCAAAAATGTATTTGCTTCTATTAGTTTATTGAGGTAATTTGTCATCACTGTCCTTCCTGAACTGATAGAATTTAGTAATTCTGGAGGGTAGAAGTGTCTCTCTCTTCTGAGGTCAGTCTGACATTTTCCCTCTGGCATAGATGAGTACCAAGCTGACATGCTTCTTTTATTCTTAGCACTGTTTGGTCTTGGTGTATGTGGGCAGTTGCCCTGCTCTTCCCCAGATGTAGTTTGAGAGGGATGTCAGAAGTTGTGCTCGCAGGAAGCAGTGTCCCAGAGGCGAGGACTGGCTAGGCGACCTCAGCTGGCAGACCATCTCATGGTTGAAGGGTGAGGGGAGACCACCTGGTGTCAGGTGTGGCTGGTCCTTGCTCACAACTGCTTCCCTTCCTGGAGGTTGCCAATCCCTTCGGTGCCGCCCTGGCAGCGTTGTAGGCATATCAAACAGATTTCCCTCCATTTTCACCAGTAGGAAGCATTTGCTATATTGCACCCTTTTTAATATTCAGGCTATCTTGGGAAGCTGCCAAATTGGTGGGTACATGAGGGGCTTCCTCTTTCTCTTCCCACTGCATTTATTCAACAAGTAGCTCGAGTCCTTCCCAGGCACTGGAGACCCAGTAGGGACCGGAACAGGCCGCTGGACTGCTTTGGCTGGCCTGTACCGTAGCTGAACGCCCGGGCTACAGGTTCTGGCTATTTTGCCCCCCAGTGCAGCTGCACTTTGCCAAAAACTGCCTCTAGTCATCCCGCCTAACGTGACATCAGCGCGGCTGCTAAGCGGGCGCTTCATCACACCTGTGCTGGATGCCCCTCTGGCACATCCACATCGTCCTGCGGTTGTCTTAGCGCCAGAGCGAGGGGAAATTCGCTGAATCATCCGGGTAATTCAATGGATCTGGGTGTTCAAACAACAGCAAAGGCCTTTTTGCCCCAAGAGCTTGTTAGAATATTCTTTGAGACCGGTCTTTGAGACCTGCCATTATACGTAGGCAGCGAACTAGACAAGTGTGTGAATTAGAACATACAGGATTGTGTGCACACAGTTTAAAGGCCTCCCAAACATGCCTTCAGGGGTCTGAGAGTTTCCCTCGGGCCTGTCATAACCTGCTTTGGCACTGTCTCCAGTTCAGCCACATCACTCTTCTCGCTGCCCCCCAAACAGCCAGTGCATTCACTGAGACTGACATGCCTGCTGTGGGCCGACCTGTGGGCTGGGCGGGGCCTGAGTACACAAAGGTGAACAGCGTGTCTGCCCTCAGGGAGCTCCCTGTCCAGGCTGGGAGGAGTGAAGAGTGATGGGTCACTTTCAGCATCACCAGTAACAGCAGGAGCATTCGCTGGTCCTGATGTGAGCCGAGGACAGGTGACCCGAGGTTCTCTTGCTAGAATGGTTTAACCTGAATCTGTTCAGGAGGAAGCAAATCCAGGTGGTAGGACTTTAAAAGACAATGTCATGGAAAGGATGGTAAATTTCTTAAGTGTGAGAATAATACGTAGTAGTTAAAGACTACTCCTAGGGGATAAACACTGAATACTTAGGAGTGAAGCTTCAAGATTTCTGTAACTGACCTAAATGGTTCATAAAAAATGAGTAAAATGTTAACTGGTGACTGTGACAGGTATATATATGCCTGTTCACTGTACTACTTTTTCAGCTATTGCTTGAAATCTGTCAAAAGGAGAGATACGACACATGTAACAAGAAATACAGATTGATGGCATACGACAGGATATCCAACAATATGCAAGCGGTTAAATAGAAAAAAATCCATGCAATGACAGACTGGGGTTTTACGAAAAGTGATAAACAGCTTACTCCTGTTACTGTGAAACATCAAAATGTTAAGGATTATCACACTATGGTAGAAATACAGGCGGCTTGTTCAGTATTTTCGCTAAATTATCTATACCATATATTGTGTAAGAAATGAAAAATAAAGTGTTTAAAAGTATGCATTTTAAAAAAACTATGTTTGGAAAACAGACTAGTTCAGGAGGTGCTGAGGAACTGACCAGTGCGCGGTGAAGCCCAGCAGGCCGTGTGAGCTCTGTGGGAGCCAGCACAGGGGACGGGCAGGGGACAGATTCCAGGCAGGAAGGACAGTGGGTCGGGAGTCTGAGGTGGGATGTGTTTGTTCAGGCTCGGGTATTGCTAGAGCGTGCACTTGGCTGAGGTGCTGCCAGAGCTGAAGATGTAGCTGGGAGCAGCTCACGAGGGCCTTACAGTTCCGTGAAGGAACTCAATGGCCAAGGACGCTGACAGAATTTTCTGAAGGGGAGAAAAGTGGATGCATCTGAGCTCAGTCGCTGGTGGCAGTGCCAAGGACTGACGGCATATGGTTACTAGAGGAGCCCCTGGAAGGGCAGATTTGGATGTTGGGATAAAGTGAGCTGGACTGATAAGGCATTCTGGGACTACAATGATGTGTGGCCTGGGAGAAAAGGAAATGGTCTAGACTCCCCACTTTCTACGCCACGCCCCAACCCCCCAAGTTTAATGCTTGGCCTCCTGGTGCTGGTTGAGTTGCTATCTGAACTGAGGCCTAGAGGAGGACCAGATCAGAAGGGGGGCATTTGGTTTGGGACATACTGGGTATGTTCATGGGATGCCCAAACAGAGGCAGATAAAAGATGAAGAACTCAAGAAAAAGGCCAGGCTGGAGACTGAGTGTTCACGAGGCGCTGCCCCGGCTGGGTAGTTCCACCAGTAGCCAAATGTCCACTGAGGACTCCCCTTCCTCCCCTGGTAGGTGACATGAGAGGGGGTGGCTGACCCTCTGCCTCTGGGATGGCCCCTTCGAGCTTAAGCCTAAAGTGAGTTGTTTCCTCCAATGACAGGTCAAAGCTGAGAAACTAAGAAAGCTGAGTGAGAGACTTTCCTACCACTCGAAATGTTTCATGTAGAACTGTTTAAAAATTCTAAATGGTAGCCAATTAATAAATGAATGTCAAGGTTCAAAGTTTAAAAAAAGAATCACAAACACATGCCCTTAAGACATAGCTACACTAGGCAAAGAAAAAAAATTATAGCTAAATTCTTTCCTAAGTTCTCAACAATAAGGCAAGTACTTACGGCCACGGTCTTTCACAGCAGGCAAATCTGGGTTGAGTGACAGGCATATGACCTTGGCTAAGTGTCTTCTGATGGGTAAAATGGAGGTGACAATAGAGAAGGGGACAAGACTAAGGTCGGAATGAAAACCGAGCTAAAAAACCTGGGGGGTGGGGGGGAGTTGCATTATTCTTCTATAAGGTAAGAGACAAAGGCCAAGACTAGCAACAATAGAAAAAAGGGTATTTAAAATATACAAGACTATGATAAGGATTTAAAAACTTTAAGGATTACTGATTGAAAAAATAGCTCCAAGTGACCTTTTGGACTATTAGAGGACAGAGCTGAACCCATCTCATCTTAGGTGAGGTAACAGTGCTGTGCTAGGGTCTCATGACGGCCTTGTTTCTCGGAGGGTCGTGCTAAAATAGGAAGTGTCTTAAGCCTGTCTGCATGTCTGTCAAATATTTCAGCAAAATCAAGTGTATTTCTGTCTAAAGGAGAGAGAAATAAACATGGTTAATATTTTAGCAATTGGCTAACCTGAGGGAAAGTATCAGGTGGTCAATTTTGTTTAGGCTTGAAAATTTACAAAACAAAGGGAAAACAGCAAGGAATTAGAGCGAGGTAAGGGGGAAGGGGGAGAAAAGAAAATTAGGAGTTCAAAAATGGGGTGAACAGTAAGAAAAGTTGTATCAGGAGATAAAGATAGGTGAGGAAGGCTTCAGAACAAAACTTGCCTTGATACCAGAAGCTGGGGTAATCTCAGCTGGCAGTGCCCAGGTGGGGTTGGCCGAGGGCTCCCTCCACAGATGGGCTAATCAGACCACCTTGAGCAAAAGCAGTAAGGAGCTTGTGCCTCTTGGCCCAGTTACTGCCAGGTCCGAGGGGCTCCTGTTGTGGAGGGGGGGTTAGTTAACTAACTACAGCAGAGAAAACGCCAGCTGTCTCTCCAGAGGGTGTGGGAAGTTACTCAAACTGGAGATCCTCTCAGGCACCATCTGAGAGTCAACCAGCCCACTTGTTTTACTGTACCTGAAATAACAATTCAGAACCAGGATAAAATCCAGGAATATTCTCTGTGCAGACAGAAGCTTCTCTCGGTGGGCACACACAGGTGAACATAGAGCTAGCCCATGGCAGTCCCACCCCATGCCTTTCCCATCTAACAGATCTTTAAGAAACTAACACTGTTGCTCTGAGATTATGAGGCATTAGAAATAGGGAAAAGAGTCATGAAGTGAGACCAGAACCTTCAGAAATGGCAAGAGAGGCCCGCAGGAGTGGTGCTAGCAATTACAAACCCTCTCCATGCCCAGGGTTCTCTTTTTGCCTTATTTCCGGGTATAGATCCTCTCCCTCTGGGTCTCTGCAGCCTGCAGCGAAAACTGGAACTACATCTCAGTGTGTTCTAAACGGCCAGGTGAAGTCCCTTAGGCACTGGGGCGGGGGAGGGGGGAGAAGCTGTTAAGGACAGGGAGCAGGGTGCCCTCTGGAGGAGGGCTGCCTGCCAGCGATGTGGCTGACTGGTGAGTTGGTCCCTTTGACTAATACAGAATAAATCAAACCGGATCCCCTGAATAACCATTTTCTGCAGGAACAGATTTGGATATACTTAAAGCCAACTAGGACAGTAATAAGTGAGACCACAGCTGGCAGAAAAAGTGGCTCTGGTCCCATTTCCAAATACTGGTCAATTCCCAGGTACAGATTAGGCGCATGAAGAATTGGAAGGAAAAAAGAGACGCAATTAATTATCAAACTTTAATTGATAGACTAATCTTACAGGATAAACAATAAGACAGCTAGTCAAGGTTACACTTAAAAAAAAAAAATCCAGCAGCGCAAATCTAATAGACTAAATACGTTCATCTCCTCCCAAACAGGCATTAGATAAAAACAAAAATCAGAACAGCGCACGCCACAAGGAGACATGGTTTTTACGTACATTGTCAAATAACTGCAGAACTCTTGAAGAAAGAGATTCTTAGAAATTTAGAAAGCAGTAGACCCCCAGCCTGGCAGGTAGGTTCACCAATGTTCTGCACGTCAGGACTCCTGACCACCTGTTGCCTCAGAAAGGCGACCGGGCCCTGTGAAGAGGAAACCAGGTGCCAATCCAACTGGAGATGTCTCACAAAGCCTTAAAACAAAAGGCGCCATCCTTTCCCAAGACAGATGGCACGAGCAGAGGCAAGGAGCAAGGATGAGGTCTCCCTCAGAAGATGGGGTGGAAAGCAAGCCCGCCCTTGCTCAGCCCTGAGCACACCGAGTCTATTCTCTGGGCCTTCTCCACCCCAGGCAAAGAAAGGCGGGCCAAGTGCAAGAGGCCAGGATGGCTCCTCCAGGCACATGGTTCAAGTAAGAGTTCGAGGAACACAAGCCCCTTCTGGCTGAAGTATGGCAACTCTTCAGAGACGCAGCGATGTGGCAAAGTTGGTCTCTTAGGCCCTCTTAAGGGAAAGCAGCAACTAAGGAGGCTACCGAGGGCCTCACTTGGGCCCCTGCCACGTCAAGATTATAGGAAAGTGCATCCTTAGCTCGGTTCAACTTCATTTAAAGAGAACTAACACTACTTGCAAAAGGCCCATCATCAATTAAAATACATTAATACCAAAGAGTTCCAGCAACTGGCGGATCGGCTAAGTCCTCTGAAACAGAGCTGAGAGGGCCCAGGCCTCCGCAGGATCACCTCATCAGTGTCCTGTCAAGTCGCCTCAGGGAGGGAAAGAAAGGCATGACGTCTGTGGGCAAAGACTGGCAGCGAGACCACTAGCAGATTCTAGATGAGCAGTCCACCGGGAGGCTCAGAGGCAGCCAACGAGGAAGAGATGCGCTGACGGGCCTGCTCCCTGAGCACTGGAGCCGGCTCTCGGAACCAGCTCTTCTGTGGCCCCTGCAGGTCCTCTGCCCCAAGGAGAGAAGGTCACGACCCCAGGGAAAGAACTAGTGTGCTCCGACAGGGCAGGCCTGTGAGGAGAGAATCCTGAGGAGAAAATTAACACTGTGATGCTACCTAGGGAAGAGGACTTCCGTGTGCTCACAGAGGCATAGTACACTCTGCACAGCAAGGAAAGTGTGAAGAGACTGCTCAAAGGACTGAGTGACAAGAGTGAATACTGCTGTGACCTGACATGGATCGAACTAAATACTTCTCCCGGGGGGCTGGCGCTATCCACCTCTGCTCTCCCCAGGGCTTCCGGCAAGGTCTCCGTACTGACAAGGTCAGGAGCCAGAGCTCAAGATTGTTCCTGGGCCCGCTGAGCGAGCTCTTGTAAAGCAATACTCAGACAGCTCTGTATGAAAAGGTGTCATTTACATAATTATTTATATATAGTATCTCGAAGTAAGGAAAAAAGCACCATTTTACTTAAAATAAGAAGGTTCACACAGGCTTTGGTCCTGTCTTAAAATGACACCAGCCTGAGTGAGAAGCAGTTTGGCCCTCGGGGAGCAGGGAGACGATGGAACACACGCCGTCACCCGGAGGCAGGGGTGGCAGGTGGCACGGCGCCACATGAACGGGATAGGAGACCTGGCAGGAAGGGCCTCTGAGCAGCATTGCGAGGCCAGCCTGGGGACAGAGACGCCTGCGGCCCTGTCAGGACATGTCTCCAGAACAGGGACACCGGCCAACAGAAGGGCAGGGTTCAAAGTGAGATGACGCTCTACGTGCTACCTGACCGTGTCTTCTGTAGACTGCTGAGTGCAGAAGCCTCCAGGTAGCAAAGCAGCACTCTTCTCCGCGAACTACAGGCCCGCGAGGACAGAGAAACTACAGTTGCTGCTCCTTTGTCAAGGGATGAAAAACAGGCAGTTTCTTGGATGCTACACTTCACATATGTATGATGCCCCCAAAGAAGCAAGAGTCAATTTTCCTGCCTAGATGCACCACTTGGCATTGACTACATCACGAAAAGCAAGAGTCTGTCTACAAGGGCTGGATTCCTGAACTACAGCTTAGGAGGGGAGGGTGTATAATATCACCATGAACTGGCTCACAAGGAACAGTCATCTTAGGCGAACACATGCGAATACATTTCACAGAATGAGGGGAAACAGCCTAGAATCCAAAATGTGAACTTTGGAAAATCTCTCATCAAACCTTACTATGAGAGCCTGCAACCAGGGAGAGGAGAATCGCAAAGACAGCAGCAGAGAAACAGCAAACAGCACAAAGGATGTCATTCACCAAGAGACTTCCCCCTATTTCAGAGTCAATCAAGCCAGAAGGAGACAACAGAAGTTCACGTGTACAAAGAACAGAAGGGCTAAAACTGGAAGAGGGCGAGTTAATCACAAAAAGCAATTTATCCCATTTTCGATTTCTAAACACATCGGCCAACCCACTAGGTCAGATGTCTTATGGAGAAAGGCAGCATCTCTGAACCTGGGATGAAGGACACTTGAACATAATGCATGAGCAGAAGGACCAAATGGAGACGCATAATTGAAAGAATCGTTGGACTGCTTAGGAATTTCTCGAAATTTTCAAAAGAAAGAAGATACCTGGGTCTGTGGCTCTATGGCTCAAACTCTTCCACTGGCTCCTCCTCCAAGGGACTCGATGTGTGGAGGGCACCGCCCAGGTCAGCCAGACGGGCCGTTCACCATCAAATCAGCAGTGGGACCCCACAAAGGCCGGGGCCCAAAGGGCAGGACATTTAGACAGGAGTCACCGTGAGAAACTCTGCTGCTCGACAAACACCACAGCGAGTGTGAGCGCTCCCTGACCAAGACCAAATGGCTCCTCCCCTCGCACCCGCATTCACCAGCAGCAGCTTGGCGGAGGGAGGCCAGGAAAGGAAGCGTAGATGAGGTACGAAAAGAGGAACTAACATCTTTGGGTTTTTAAAAGAAAAACTCCAATCTAGGAAGTGAGAAAGTAAAAAAGGGAAAGAATTAAATCTGTATCAAGGGACATAAAATTATGGCTTACTAAGCCCCTCCCCATTTTGCATACAATTTTATACGAATAAGAAAAAAAAAACACCCCAACTCATCACAATGCAGTCCAAATGTTTGCAACCAAATATTTATGAAAATATTTCAGTTCAAATCATTGGGGGAAAAAAACAGAAAGCTTTTGACCATTCCTTTCTAAACAAGACGAGTAGACCTACTCTCAAACACATTTAAGAGTATTCCACACGACATGTTCGGAATTCAGATTTATTGATCTCCACTGTATCGACTTTAAAAATGGTATGAAGCTGACTGCAAGAAAGGGAACCGGTGATTTTAAGTTAAAAGTAAGCTAATGGTGAAAGTCCATCACCTCTGGCTTCAGTCACCACATCGCCTTAGACTGGATATAGATTTTTTTTGAACAAAGTTCCAGAACTCTGAAATCCAGGGATGCTGCAGGCCTCTCCCAGCAATGTCCTTCACTTTGGGTCAGTCTCCTGGGCCAGAGGTGAAAGTGCTTTCAAAAATACTGCCATTTCCCCAGCACAGTGTCTTTGATTGCATCCACATATTGAGTTGGAACCCAGTACACCCAGTAGTAAGAGGCTTCCGTGGGGCCCAACTGAAACGCCTGGAAGGGAAAAAGGAAAACCAAGCGGTACTTCAGCGCTCAGACGCAAAGCAGCAGCACCACACACACGGGGGAGGGTGAGAAGGGAGCGCGTTAGGAAGGAAAAAACTGCAATGGGGAGAGAGCATTCTCCTGTCAAAAACAAAACCAAGAAGGTGGGAGAGTTAAGCACAGCCAAGCCTAGCACAGCGGTTCCCAAACTCGGGCGTGCACCAGACCTTTGGAGGGCTTGGCAGAGGAGACGGGCGGGCTCCGCCCTCAGAGCTTCTGATTTGGGCGGGGTGGGGCCTGGGGACCTGCACCTCTAACAATTTGCAGGGGAGGAAATATTGCTGATCCAGAGACGACCAGTCTGAGAACCACTGCCCTAGAGAAACTCAACACGTGCACAAGGAAACAGACGTGAACGTCCGAAGCAGCCCTGGCAGGACGCTAACTCGGGAAGCAGCCTCTGTGTCCGCCAGCGAGGGAGCGCAAACTTCAAAGCGACAGTGGCCTATTCATCTGAGTACTGGATGACTTTTCAAAGGTGTTAACTGGATCTACAGCTAATAAAGACAGGTCACAATGTTGTACAAAAAAGCCAGTTGCAGAATGATACATATTGTGATAGCACTTACGAAAACTGAAAAAACACAAGTACTATATCTTACACGTGTGCGTATATATAAGAAAATAAAAGCACAGACAGATGGGAGGGAGCAGATGATAAATCAGGATAGTGGTAATGGGGGAGGGGAAGACAATGGGGACATATTTACTGTTGCCAAATTTTCTTTTATTTAAAAAAAGATTTAAAGCAA
Organism: Scalopus aquaticus; assembly: GCA_004024925.1. Lineage (NCBI taxonomy): Eukaryota > Metazoa > Chordata > Mammalia > Eulipotyphla > Talpidae > Scalopus > Scalopus aquaticus. Next base: position 39,661 of record PVIJ01001633.1, read on the forward strand.
GTTACAAAATAGTTACAATGATCATTTCTTGATGAGGGATTTATGGGCTTGTTGCAGTTTTCTGTTATTTTTTAAACATTCTAAAATGAAAAACCACAGCCACCCTTTGCTAATATCTAACTAGTGAAATGGTGAAATGACACCTGCAAAAATACTTCAACATAGTTTTGTTGGGACAGAGATACAGGTACTACTTAATGGGCTTGGAGGAAAAGGGAGCTGTGAGAACACCTCTGCCAGTAAGGACTCCAGACAGAAATGCGTATTTAAGCTAAAGACCCATTTCGGCACCAGCCCTCCACGCCGATCTTAAAAGATGCCCAAAATGGCCCCCCCCATCCCTTGCTCAAATGGGGCTGCAAATGGGTTAGATAAATGTTTTAAAAGAGAGTGAAGAGTTCAAAAAATATTTAAATCCAACTTTAAAACAAACAGAAAATAACTGGGCAGGCAAAACAAATCCATCTGTGATCCTTCAAAGACGACTGAGAGGCTGCGGGGCAGGACTAAGAGGGCCTTAAAGAGCCCTTGGGCCACAGCTCTCACTCCCAGAAGGAGGAAACCCCCACAGCCTACAGATCACAACCCTGACAGGGCAGGAGGCACCATTTCCTAGAGCCAGGGGGCCTGCTGTCTGCCGAGAGCTGCATTACTGCTGTAACCCCTTCTCTGGGGTGGCCGCCACTGCTCTCTACTGTGAACTTAGCAGCACCACTAGTTGCTTGTTCTCCCTGGGTGGGGGCCAGCTCACACCTGTCTGCTACACATGGAAAATCTGCCATCTCAGAAACAAAAAAGCAGGAACTCCCACCCTTGCCGCGTTCCTGCTCAGCTCAGGTCCCTGTCAGAGCAACTTGAGTCGAGGTAGCTAAGGTTCATTTCTAAAGTGGCCCCTCACAGAGTATTGGGAAAATAGAGCGGGTGTCTGAGTTTGTCCAATTGTGGCATCCCTGAGTTCTCAGCTGTTCTGCAGACCTGGGGTGTCCCCAACACTGTCGGCAAAGAGCAGCCTCTTCAGACTGTGTACACGTGACCTCCCCGCAGGGCCCTCGGCCACTCATGGCGGCAGTCTGGCGGGAGCAACCCAACAGAGGGGCTGCTGGAGTCCTCACCAAATACCACAGCTGGGCGAGGGCTCCTCTTGTACACAAGACAAAATTAAAAATGAAAACCCACAAAAGCCATTCCTCCTCTTTATTTTCCTGACTGAAAACAAAATATTGCAAATAAGGAGGCAAAAAAGTGAGAACATTTCCCCTGTAAACTGCTGGGTGGGAAAATAAACAGAAGTAGGAGGAGGTCATGGGTTAAGTTCTAAGAGTATGAAGAAAAAAAAAGTGAGTCTTCTGAATGCTGAGTTTTCTCTTCAGTGAAGAAAGCTCAGTCAAAAATCCGTTCCCTGTCAGAGAAGCAGAAGCAGGAGTCGAGCGAGAGGCGGGGCTACTTACCATCATGTGGTAGTCCTCGTGTCCTTCGATAGGTTCACTGACCACATTTTTAATGGAGCCCATGGGCAATTTCTCAGTCCGCTCTAAGTTGAGAGGGATTACAGTGATTATTCAAAGGCCCTCCTGTTCTACTCCTGTGACCCAGAAGCCCCGCATCAGGGCTGGTGGCGGTGGGAGCTGTGGTAAACCTGAGTCACCATGCCCCCAGGGACGATAGGATACCATCTGATCAGAGCACAAGAGCCTCCTTGAGAGTTGGGGACTTCTTAGGACCAAAGAGGGACCCGGATCTAGCAATGGTATAGCAGGTACACAGAAATGGATCTTTGAGGGTGCTATTTTTAAAAGCCTGATGATTAATAAATACCCAAGAAATTCCTTTATATCCTCCTGCCCAAACCCAGCACTGACTAAGGTTTCTGACACCTGGGAGCAGGACAGTCAAAAGAACCAAGAACAGAGGCAACAGTGCCCCCTGCGGCTCTCACAAGAAGGAACAGCGCTCAAGGCCCTGAGACTCCTTTCTGTCCCAGGAGCCTGCAGACTGGCCCTCCCACTCATGTCCTCCCCTGCCCCACGAACACACACACTCAAGTAAGTTCTCTTAAAACATTCATAACCTAACAGGATTAACAATCAGGACAACCACCTGATGAGAAGACACTCTGCGGCAAGTTGAAGGAAGGCAGGTAAGAGGGAGGAGGCAGTGAGGGATGCCTGGAGTGAGGAGACTGGAGTGAGCCAAGTGAAGCAGGGGGTGGGGGGGGCGGGGGGCGAGAGGAGGGGGCTGTGCCTGCGCACAGGAAGTCACCGCCCAGAAGCAGCAGGCACCTCAGGGAGGGGAGGTCTCAGCAAACAGTTAAATTCAGTTGAGAAGAATTACACACGATACACTGGAAAGAGTTAAGCCGACAAAAAGGAATTTAGAGACCTGGGTTCTGGGCTAGTGGGTGACCTGAGACATTTGATTTCTGTTCTGTGGGCCCCAGTCTCTGAAAAATGAGGGTGGAGAGAGCAGCCCTGATGCTGCAGTTCCAATTTTGACTCTCAGTGACTCTAAAACACTGAAACTTTGTCAGTTGTCATTAAGATGGCAACGTCTTAAAACACCAGTCATCGTGAAATGTCCAGAGATTTCACACACATATTTCTGGCTTCTCTTGAGGACTCAGAAGATTGACCAGCTCTGGGCCCATATTCCTGGGTGACGGCCATCAGCTAGGTCAGGGGAGCGACAGCCCTGCCAACAGGACACACGTTCCCGCCTGCAGCGTGCTCTTCTCCCTTGGGCAGACTAAGGCAGTGAGCACTGCCTCCTATGCGAGCTGCCAGAGTTTGAGCTGCAAGAGGAGGCCAGAGTGTCGCTTAGTAAAGCGGACCATCAAGGGCTGGCCAGGGACTGCTGGGATGTCACGGCAGCTTCTTGCCAGCAAAGATGAAATCCGTGGCTGGTAGCAGCTTGGGGAAAAGCTGCCTTCCTAGGAGAGTGCATGTTACACTCAAGACAAGACACCCGGGCAAATGAGGGAGAACGCCTGGGGTACAGAACTATGGTTTGGGTGCGAATGTGAATCTCAACCTTGGTCAACCCTTGAAGACTCGAGTAGTTTGTGGCCATGCTCTTTAATGAGGCTGATGAGTAAGGAGGCTTTCAACAGCTCTGCAGACAACACAGCCAGGCTCCTCCAGAACTTCATACTAAAGCACAAAGATGCTGCTCCTGTGAGCGGAAATGAAATTCCCAACACAGGTACGGGAAGTCCTCAAGAGTCCTGCAGTCATACGACATTTCCCACGCAAGCTCAAACATGAAAATACTCCCTGAGGGGCTGACAAGGACCTCCAAACTAGTGCTCAGCCAGACTTCCTACCTGCGCCCACCGTCCTGGCACCCCGTCAATCAGTCTTAGCAACTGCCTTCCATTAGAACGCCCCTTGGGAAAGTGGGAGTCCGGGAAGAGGCTGGACCCAGGCAAGCCGCCACTGTGGTGAGGACTAAGCGCGCCCCTGCGGTCTTCAAGGCTCTGACAGAGGGGGTGGCGCTCAGCTGGGCCAAAAGGGGCACAACGGGATGGGCTCTTAGGAGAGATGGGCCTATCAAGGCTCAGCGGCCCCGGGAAATCTGGGATGACCTCACATCTCTTGCAAAACTTGCTCTGACAGGCAGTTCAAGTCCAGTGGGAAATGCAGACTGTGCCAAGTTACCACCTCATTGTCAGAAAACTCAGGTGTTTTTCGCATTTTGATCTCTAGTCTAAGAACCAGGATAGGGCTGAAAGTAACTTATTTTTGTATTTCAGGTGATAGAAATCTCACTCCTCATTGCCCCTTGCCCCAGCTATTTTCTTTAAGAATTTTCATGGACCCATTTTAACTAGACTCATACTCAACGGCCTGTCCCTGAAACCAATGAACCTCAGGCGACGGGCCCCTATACTCTCCCTGGGCATTTACCTCGCACACTGAATACCTACAGTGCTGGCCAGAAACAGGTGAATTAGGCATGTTCGGTTCCCTCCAGGAATCTAACGGGACAGACAAGTCAGAGAGTGAGTAACGAGTGTGCTGGGGCGGAGAGGAGTGCTATGAACAGAAGCGGCAGCAATTCTCTGGAGGGCGGCGAGACACAGGGAAGGCTTCATCGGGAGAGGACATTTAAGTGGGACCTTGGAAGATCTTATTAACAAGGAACAGGAAGGAGGCATTCGGCTCAGGGCCCAGCATGAGCAAAGACATGGAGCTGTGCAAAGCATGTTGGGAAGTTGGGGAAGTGACGCCGCTGAAAGACGGAGGGTTCCACAGGGCAAGCAGGGCAGGAAGCCAGTTCAAAAATTAAAACTGCGGCCCCACTGTTGAGAGCACTGGACACTATGTGTGGGTATTTGAACTTGGCCTTAAAGAGCCAAAGGTGTTTGATCCGAGCACAGGAACCTGTGCTGGAAAGCCAGTATGGAAGGTGTGAAGGACAGGAAAAACACCAATGGGCGCAAGGAAAAGGTTACCTTGGTGTAGTGGACCAAGTTTAAAGATGGCAGGAGCCTTAAGCGGCATAGCAGAGGGGCAAAAAAAGGGACACAGGTAATTCAAGAGGATAACTTGCAAGATCTGAAGCATGTGGATGAAGGGAGAGAGGATAGTCACAGACACTTTCCAGAAAACAGCACACAGCATGCCTGGCCCACTGTGCACGGGCAGGGGGGGGTGGGTGGGTGGGGGCAGGCAGGGACAACCAGGCAGGAGGGGAGGTCCCTAGTACTAGGAACACTTTACCTAGTACAGGGGCAAACTCTGACCTACAGGGGCCAGGCAGGGGGCATAAACGAAAGAGGCTGGCGACAGGTACGAAGAGAAAGGGGGTGCTGCGGGCTGTGGCGCGGCCCACCTGAAATAGTTACTCGCCCCAGCAGATGGCTGCCACGTGAGAATCAGATCCAGAATGGCTACATCTTTTGACTTTTCTCAAGAGAAGCCAAAAAACCAAACAAAAAAACCAGGCCAAGTGAAATCTCCCCATTTTTAGAGACTGTGTGTAAATCCATGATACCCTGCGTGTGGACCAGACCTGGCCCTCAGGTCACATGTTTGGTACCACTGATTTGGGTGCAACTGTAGAGCCAACATATGATGGACTGGCCCTGAGAGCAGAAGGGAGAGAATGAGGGAAAAGGGTCCAAACAGGTAAGCGCCTCAAAGCGGAATAAAAAAGCCAGGAGCACGCAAAGCACAGCGAGAGAGACTCGTAATTAGGAGCAGAACCGCACCCAAGCCCAGAGCTGCTGGGTGCCAGAGGCAGCGAGTCAGAAGGGGCCCCAAGCAAAAACGTACCTTTAGTGCCGATCCACAGCTGGTCTTGCTCAAGTTTAAAGGTGAGCCTCACTTTTCCTCCGGACTTGTTGTACATGCCCGATAAGGGTACCGTGGGCAGGCGCTCCTGGAGGCACAGGAGCAGGGTGAGAGGGGGAGGATGGGTGCACAGACCGACAAAGAGAAAAGGAGCAGCACTCCAGGACTGAAGTTCGGGAGCCTGGGGAGTCAGAGGGGCCTGATTCCTTCCAGAACACTCACAAGGAGTCTGGCTTACCTGAGCACCCTTAACAGATGGCATCACATCTTCGGGTTTTCCTTTATCCAACACTTTCCTGTGTTGCTATAACATAAGTCAGAAAAGATAATTAAATGACACAGAGGACTACATTTTAGTCATGCTACCACCTCTCTGAAGAGGCTGAAGAAAGCCTCAATGCTTGGGTTCAAAAGCTTCTCATGTCTACAGATTACACTTTCTTTATGACTCTACAGCAGAGAGATGTCCAACAGAAATGTCTGTGGTGATGGAAATGGCCTCCTTGTCACGCAACACAGTAGCTACTTGTGGCTATTAAGCACTTGAAATGTGGCCTGGATTTTTAATTTTATTTAACTTTAACGAGCCACCTATGACTACTAGATCAAACTTCTAAGGCAATTAGGATTTTTCAGACTGTTAATTCAAATAGACCTCATACCTCACCACTCAAGTCTCTACAGAAAGGGTTAAACATCACATCAAAGAGCCACACAGGGCGCAGCTCTGCAGACATATACAGATTGACCACCATTTCCATCACCTTAACTCCCAAAGAAACCCACAGTGATGGCCTTTCTTCAACAAATGGAGACTGCAAAAGTCTCCCTACCACCCCACCTGCAACCCCAGTCACGCAGACGCATAAGGCCACATTTCCAAAGAGAAATGCTGATTACTCCAGAGCCTGATGTCAGCAAGCCTGACCCCACCCCAGGAGCTGAGGAAGCTCATGAAGGGTTTCATTAGGCTCATGGTACCTTGCTCTGGCCTGGGCAAATGACCGAGTCTGGTTTCCATGCTGTGGCTTTATAGGAACAGTCACTGTTTAGTAAAGCCAGCATGAGGAGGCAGTGAATGGGTAAAGGGTAATTGAATCTCAGCATCAAGTGGCTACGAGCCAAGTGGAAAGCTCACTGGCATGACAGGACCCCCCAGAAGGAATACAATACCACCAGAATGCTAGCCAGAGTCACCTGTATCTCAGCACCCAGCCTCTTGGAGAAGCTTGATAAAAAGCCTGGGCACTCGATCCCTCTCATTAGACTGTGTCAAGCCTCATGGCTGGCATCAGTGAAACAAAGTAGCATGGAATTAGAAATGTCATTTGAATCAGAACTTGGAAGTACCATTGAAGAAGTTCCCCTGCACTATGGCAAACAGTTCCAAGCCTGTTAAGCTACCATTAGTGATTTGAAACCTGTATTTGAGAGGCATGTTTTGCTCCAAGGGCATGACCAGTGGGAACGCACACTTGCACTGGACATGCCCATATTCGATGAGTTCTTATATGCGGCAGAGGAAGGTAGGAAAATGGAAATGAACCCAATTTGTTAGGACATTATGACCTAAAATTTGGGGGTGAATGCTAATACAGATTTACAATCAAGCCTTTATCTGTAACCCCATGAATAAGTGGGGTTTTATAAATCTTTCATAAAGTTCAAATCTTTTAAGAATTTTATAAAGGTTATGGTTTTACAAAACATGATCCCCTCTGTGGGGCCTGGGCAGCACCTTGTCACGAAATATCTTACTGTTTCTACAGCAAAACAGGAAGATTCACATTAATTCTAGTGAGGTTTTGCTGCCAAACTCAAAAACACTTTCAGTTTTCAGACTCTTTTTCAGGTCTTAGAATTACACGAGAAAATGTAGACCTGGAACATAAAATTATGTCCTCACATGCCAGCCATATGCTTTGGTGCCTCCAGTCGCGCAAAATGATGTTCATTCAAGTTGGTAAGGACAGCAGTTAAATTGAAAATACCTATTTTCTTGGAATATGACTAAAAAGAATGGCTGGAAGGCCCCAGAGCAACAAGTGGGGTTCACTGGCTGATCAGATCAAGTGATGGTTCTTCCAACCAGTTCCTTCTACAAGAACTACTTTCCCCAACTACAAAGAATTTTAATGGCTTCAATGAGCAGAATTGTTCTCATCCAAAGTAAGCAACAGAAACTGGGCAAAATCAAGTCCCCATGTAACGAATCAGGAGAGATTAAAAAATCAGTATAGTGTCTTTCTAGTCAGTTTCATTTAGCTTCCGGAAGCAGTTTTAGAGGAAGCTCTAAAAAGTGGATATCCCTGCCTGTCCGGACATGGGCTTGTTGACTGGGGGAAGCCACAAACCAAAAAGTAAATGTAAGCACTGTACAAGATGTAGTGGCATGTTTCTCTGGCACAAAATAGGAGAGAAGCCCACATCTGAATCCTTTCAATACCTGATCTGAAGCCTGCCTTTACAAAGGCCTTATCCTAAAGTAGGTAGACTTGAGACACACTGACCAGCCAGATGAGACAAAGCTGCAAATCTCAGGTAGTTGTCACCTCCACTCAACAGCCAGCCGCACCCAACTGCTGCCATAAATTTCCATCATGGGCCCTGTCCGAAAAGGAGCTTATTCTAGGGAGGATACAACCAGCCAAGGTTTGAGAGGACAAAGCCTCCAACTTCCCAGGACTGACAACCACAAGACGGACTCACTTTCTGTCTGCAGAGAGGCTCCTTCTTGTTCTCTTCGGCTTTTGCGTCCTGCTGCGCAGCATCTTTGGGTGTGTTTACTGCTAAAACATCATTTATTGTGGAGCCAACCACCATGATCTTGGCCCCACTGGTCACTTTTATTTCTCTCAACGTCTTATCCTCAGGGACCAGTCCCTTATACATGACTTTTTGCATGGCAGGCGGGAGACCTTGAGACAAAGTAAAGGGCAAAGAATGAAAGGAAGGAAGGACGGATAATTGAATCTGAACCAGAATCTTTCAGAACACACCCAGAAACAAATACTGTTCTACCTTTGTGAATTTGGGCAATTCACAACATTTCTGAGCCTCGGTTTCCAGAACTTTAGAGCATGATGGCAATAGTTTCTTCCATATAGACTTATTTTAAGGATTATGAGATAACACGGAACACAGCAGCTGGGATTCGGTAACTGTTCAATAAGTACTAGTTATGATTCATTCCAAATTGCTCCTCAATCATTCAATCATTCACTCAATTATTAAACTAGAGTCCAGAGGCTTCAGGAATATTGAAACCATTAATGTCAAAGTTCATGGTTTTACGGAGCTTCCTGTCTACCTAAAGAAAACTTTAAAAAAAAAAATCAAATCAGATGGCATAGTGCTATAAATGAGATAAAGTTAACTAATATAAGCATCTGTGAAGGAATCAGCACAATTGTTGACAACAGGGTTTCCCTAAAGTTCTGAGAATTACCTGACATATTTGCTAAACATAAATTCCTGGCCATTCCGGATCTTCTGAATCAAAATCCCTGGTGAGAAGGGCCAAGGAACTGCAAATTTAATACCTAAGTGTCTCAGGTGATTTTTATTAGAGTTGCTTGGGCGACGCTTGTTAGAGGCCTAGGCCTAAGCGTCAGATCTGGGCTTGAATCCTAGCCTAGCCACTTACTAGCTCTATGATCTTGTGTCTCATTTTCTCCATCTGAATAATGCCAGTACTTACTTTGGAGGACTGTTTGAGGATTGAAGGAGCAGATGTCAGGCAAGCAGCCAGCGCAGTCCTAGCACAGTGTAAGCACTAGAAATCGGCAGGCGGAATGGGGAAAGCTGGCAGTCGCTCTTAATGCCACGGGAATTACCTGTAATCGAGTGAATCTTCTGCTTTAGTTCGGAGCCTGTGCTGTCCAGGGGGAACTTCACGTCGTGCTTGGTCTTGTTCCAGATGATTTTCAGGTCCACCAGCTCTTTACCTGCGCCGCCGCCAGCATCCTCACCGTTGCTGACCGAGGCCTGGGCCGTGGGGTCCCCAGGAGGCTGGGCCGGGGCCGGCTGAAGGCTGCCTGGTGCGGCGCAGGAGTCCTCGACCGCCGCCCCCGCCGCGGCTTCGGCCTCCACGCAGTTGAGGGACCGCGCGGGCGCCTCGGTCGCCACCGTCTCGGCCTCCGTGTCCATGCCAGGCTCCTCCATGCCTGCAGGAGGGTTAGGGGGTGGGCGTTCGCCGCGGGATGGGCCTGGGGTCGATCTCTGCCCGGGCACCGCCGGACCACCGCTCCCAAACCTGACTATCGTGGCATCAGGGGAAGCCTCATGCCCCGAGGAGCGCCCGCCTCACCTCGGCCCAACCCCGGCACCCGCCATCCCCTCCACACTCACCATCCGGGGCCCCGGCCGCCGCCATGATGATTGTGTACAACACCCACCGCTCCCGCAGAGGCCGCCGGGAAAAGGCGAGCTGGCTGAGATTGGCCCCCGTAGCAGCCCCTAATCTCGCACAGCCTGGCCGGAAACAGGTGGAGGTTTCTATGGAGACCCGCCTCCTCCGCTTCCCCGGTCCGGCCCCTGCCACGCTTTAGTTTTTGGGAAACGAGGGGGGCGGGTCCGGAAAATGGCCTGCTCGATGGGTTCCGCCCCCTAGAGGCCGAGTGGGGCCACAGTCCTGCAGAGGGGGCGTGGGCTTGCAAGCTAGGAGGACTGTGACTTTAAGGGGCGGGGCTGCCTCGCTGTGGCGGAGGGGGATTGGTTGAAGGAAGCCCCGGAAGTGATGCACCTGGAAGTGCACGTGTGAGATTCCGCTCCGCATGGCGGTGCTCCTGAAGAGGTTGCTGCGGGCGGGGAGGCCCCCGGCGGCCTTTGGCCGCTCAGTGGTACGGCTGAAAGCCAGCCTGGGCACTGATCCCGGGGCGGCGGTGCGAGTGAGGTTCGCCCCCAGCCCCACAGGTAACTTTGGCGGACGTGACGCTGCAGGCTGAGGCCCACCGTCTCGTCCCCGCCCCCCGAATGTTCGCGAATGAATCTCTTCCGGTGGGGTCAGATTGGGCGGGCAGTGCGACCCCATTTTACAGAGGCAGAGTCTGGTCGGCTAGCAGAAATTGTTTACGAGGCCGGGACTCTGCTGCAGTACTTCACTTCTTTCGGTCTCCTTTATCTATTCAATAAATGTGCCTTGAGTGTAACCTGTTGTGTTAGGTACTGTTTTAGATGGTGGAATACAGCGGTTATGGGGAAAGTAGGGGGCCTGTTCTCGAGAAGCCTTCACTGTAGTGGCAGCGATAGACGCCCATACAAATAACTGTAATTTTAGGCAGTCACGTGCCATGCGGGACTTGAAGCTGGAAGGGCAGTGGGGATTAGGTACGAGGCTCATGAAGGCCTTACTGAGGAGATGACATTTGAGTTGAGAACCAAATGACAAGGAGCTAGCTATGGGAAGTCTGTAAGAGGAGCTTTCTAGCAAAGGCAATTAATTGCTACAAAGGTCCTGTGGTTAATAGTGTTGGGATTTAGAAATGGGAGAGGGAGGCATGGACCATGGTGTACCCTAGCCAGCAATCTTGTAAGGGCCACACCACCAATTACCAGAATTCTTTTGTCAGTAAACATGTGTCTCCAAACCACATGGTCTGCCTTTAAGGCTAAGATTGTGGCTAGATCTCACTGCAAAGAGTGATGGGTTTTTTTCTTGACAGGAAGTGTAGTGTCCAGCAGTGCTTCTCAAACCATTGTGGAAGGTCTGGTATTTAATTTACATTCAATGGTGGGTCAGTATTGCTATAAAAATCAATGTAAATGAATTACTAGAAAAAGGAAACTCAAGAGTGTACAAAATATGACCATATTTTGTTCTGTTAGTATCAACAGATTTGAAATTCCTGTATCAAATTGCTGTCAGTTTCTAAACAATGACACTCAATTTCTGTGTTTACTTGGTTCTGAACTGGAAACAGTGCAGACCAGAACTAGTCTGCACCCAACTCAGGAGACCCATTTATATAAAGGTTGGGTGTCAGGACCTGGGATTGTCTGGGTCCAAATTCCTGACATGGCCACATACCAAGTAAACATAGCATCATTTTTTTCAGTCAGAGAGGATTGTTTTTTTTCCTCATCAGTGTTACATCAAAATGTAGTATTGGAGAACATGCTGTACGTGCTTCAGGGCTTTGAGATAATGCAATTGAGGTACTTAGCAAAGTTTCTTATGGAAAGCACACAGCGGCCTCTTAAAATGATTATTCTCATCTTTTTGCTTATTTGCCTGGAAAACCCATTTGGGAAAGACTGTTGATGACAGATGAAAGAATTGACAGATCCACTATGGATCGTTATAATAGCTGAGATTAATTAAAGGGTGTGCTTTGAACAGTGTTTAGTCCTCACCACAACCCTATAAAGGAAAGTGTCTTTTTTTATTTTTAATATCTAATCGATGAGGAAGTTGAATGTTAAGTGCCCAAGGGATAGAACTACTCGGTGGTGGATGCAGAATTTGAATCTAAGGCTGTTTGATGTAAGAGTTCTTGCTTTCGACCCCTTTATTCTATCTTGGGGACCACTGGTTTGGTGGCCTTGCATTTGTAATCAGTGCTGAACTGGAGTCTGCCTGACACCAGAAGAGGTTCTTGTTCCTTACTACCTCCTATACGTGGAGAGTCAGATGAGCTCATTGTGGAGACAGGGCTGCCAAAGAAGGTAGGATGAGAGGAAATGGTGGCCCTGAGAAATTGATCATTTTAAGTTTTCGGTTGGAACTGATAAAAAAGTAAAATGTTAAGATTTTAATCTCAAGTGAAGAGGAATAGAGGACAAATACTACCTTTGCTTAGTGTCTAAAGCCGGAAACTTAAGGTAAATAACTCAAGTAGACAAAATTCAAAATGTTTAATGTGGGTAACAACATTCCATGCATGCATAGAGGGAATATGTGAAATGTAATTTTACTGGGTCGCTACCCGCCCCCCTTCGCTATCATTGCATTTGTACAAGTTAAGCACAGGTGATGTGACTTCAATGACTAATTCTCTGCAGTCCCTTTTGGGTGAAAGTTGGCCTTGAGGCAAAAATCAAAATAGAATAGATGCAGCTGGGGAAAGTTGGAACCTCTCCCCAATAGAATGACATGCTCCAAAACTTAGGTAGTCTTCCAATTCCAGGGTGGGGGACTAATGAGTGGCCACCGCACTCCTGACTGGGTCCCATCTCTTGATGGGACAGAGGTAGCTGTGTGTTAGGCTTTGAACTTCGTTGGGACATTGTACCACAAGAAGAGTTTCCTTGCCCCTCAGGTAAGGCCCATCGGCCCATTGTCTTGTCTGAGCTGCTCCTTTCTTCCACCAGGCTTCTTGCATCTGGGTGGCCTCCGCACTGCCTTGTACAACTACATCTTTGCTAAGAAACATGGAGGAAGCTTCATCCTGAGGCTGGAGGACACGGATCAGACCCGCCTTGTGCCTGGGGCTGCGGAGAATATTGAGGACATGCTGGAGTGGGCAGGTGAGGTTGGCAGGGGTAGAACCTGGGAGGCACAGGGAGGTCAAAGTCTCGGGGACCAGGCTGGAGCAGGAGGAGCTCCTGGAGACATGGAGACATTTCTGCTGGTAGGGGAGGCAGGTTCCGCCTGAAGAGATGCTGAAACTCTCTGCACCGAGGCGCCCCGAGGCTGTTCTGAGATTGCTGTTCTTATCTTAGAAACTCAAGTCATTATCTCAATGTTGGTACTGAGAGCTGATAGGAAACACTGGCAAGTGTACCCTGGAACTGGCTGTCTCAGGCCTCTGGGAGCAGGGGCAAGTGCCAGCTGCTTGTTCCCATGTGGAATGCTGGCCCAGCCGGTCAAATCATCTGATTTCCAAGAGGAGCCGGAACTCCAGGTTTTTTGGCTTTGTTTTATTTAATGAATATGTCCCATTGTTATTTCTGACCTTGGATTTTCCCTTTAACCGCATTGTATGAGCCAAACAAAACTCATGTGGCCTCTGAAATCAGTCGTCTTGTGGAAAGTTTAATCCGAGGACCGCTGAACTCGGAGAGAACAAGGAGTGTTTGTGTTCCCTGGGTCAGTAGTTGCCCACCTGCCAGGACAGGTATGACTAGTTATGCTTCCCAGTTACAATACCCAAAATACCAAGACTGCTTTGAGACATGTGCTCTAATCTCAGGTAAATGATTAACTAGTCTCTGGAGTTTTAAGGGCAGAAATTGATTTCACATGTCTTCTGTTGGAGGCACTTTAGCAGGTCTCAGGACTTCATTCAGAAGGATACTCGGCCCAGGTTTCCAGTCTTGAACACAGACCCCGTGCTCAGCCAGGAGGGGACAGTTTAATGCAGTCTCGCTATAATCTGAGGTGACAAGTGCTGTGGAGCTACAGGTCCACATTAGGGAACCTGCTCTTTTACAGAGAGGGCGTGCATGGGCCTCTCTGAGCAGGCGACCTTACGGAAGACTTGAACCCATGGCTCAAGTGGTGAGGACCCAGCCCCATGGCTCCTGGGGCCAGAATGTGAAAAGCAGATGCAAAGGTCCTGTGGAAGGAATGTGCTGGGCGGATTAGGGGAGCAGCCAGCATGGCCTGAGCACATAGTGACTGCGATGGGATGACAAAGGTTGACAGGAGCCAGGCCTCTGTGCCCCGCAGGCCAGCGCAAGAGCTTCGATTTCACGGAGCACCTGCTCCTTGTCAGGCGCCAGGGGTAGGTGATGAACAAGACCGCATGGTTGGCTCCACTCTCGTGGAACCCCAGTGCAACCCAGTTGTGCGATTGGGCCTCCGGGCCCCTCAGCGGAGCTCCCCTGCCCCAGCACGTTGGGGAGGCAGCGAGCAGGTATCAAGGCACCTCTCGTGGCGGACTTCTGGAGCTCCTGGAGTCACACCTACTAATGTGTAATTCACATAGTGTAAAGTCCCCCATCTCAAAGTGTATAGTTTAGTGGGCTTTCTTGTACATATTGTGTTGTGTAGCTGTCACCGTGTTTAATTCCAGAACATTCGTATTACTCCAAAATGAATCCCGAACTTATTAGCAGGACTCCCATCCTCCTTCCCTCCAACTCCGGCCCATCACTCATCTGCTTTCTAATTTGCCTGTTTTGGACATTTCATATGAGTGGGCTGTGTGGCCTTTCATGGCCGGTTTTTACGTGCGTAAGGTTTAGCTATGGTGTAATGTGTATTACTACTTAGTTCCTTTTAAGACCAAATAGTATCCATTATATGAAAATACCACGTTTTATTCCATTATATGGAAATTGCCACATTTATCCATTCATGGAATATTGGATTATTTCCACTTTTTGGCTATTGTGAATAACACTGCTATGACCATTTACATACTAGTTACTAGGTGAACACATTTTCAGTTCTCCAAGGAAGGTTGCTCTTAAACCTTAGGACATTCCAAGATGTTGAACTTGTTAAAAGAGATTTGTTGAAAGTTAAGTCAGGGAGGGACCCGCTACATGTACCTGATCCAACCTTTTTTTCTCTTTTTATTTTAATTTTTTTATGCGTATAAGAACTGGGGTGTAGGCCAGAGGTGGGGGGAGGGTGAGAGAATTCACCAGAAACAGAGTGGGGAGTAGAACAGGCAGGTCAACAGAAGTATAGTGCTGAGGAGAGCAGCGGGTGAGGCAAGAGAGGTCTGCTGCGCCATGTGTGTCAGCATCCTGGCTGGGGATCAAACTCATGCCACAGTGGTTGGCAATAGCTTGATAGTGCTGAGACTTTAACTCCTCCACCACCAGGGAGACCCCCTAATCCAACCCTTTTTCCTGACAAATGAAGAAACAGAGGCCAGCAGGAGAGGGAGCTAAGTAATGCTAAATGTACCCAGCAGAATTCACTGTAATATGCACACACCATATGATGTGTCATCTCTTAGCTACAGCATCTCATTCTGCGTCCCAGGGGAAGTTACCATCCATATCCTTTTACAAAAGGGGAAGCAGAGGCTCTGAAAGGCCTGTGCATGTGAATTCAGACCTGTCTGACTCAGGTGAAGCAGGGCCAACTGTAGTTATCTTCTAAAGTCATCTGAAAGCTGTGGGAGAGCAGAAGGTCCATCGTCCAGTTCATCTGTGTCCTGTCCTCTGGAAGCCTTTAGAGTTGAATCTCTCCTTTGTGTCTGAAGGAAGCTGGGTCTTGGGTTGGCTCTGAGAGCTTAGGTGCAGCTGTTCTGCATGTCAGCCTTCGGACTGCTGGCTCAAGCACTCTGGAAGCACTGATGGATTTAGTTCCCACAATCACTCTGTACAGTAGACCTTTTCAGAGAAGGAAACCAAGGCGCAGAAAGGCTGAGGAACACAGAGACCATATAGTGACTGGTTAAGAGCTAGCCTGGGTCTAACTCTAGCTGGACTCCTTATCCTTTTTTTTTAAAGATTGATTTATTTATGCATACAAGCTGAGGTGTAGGCCGGAGGTGGGGTGGGGCATGAGAAGATTCACCAGAGACAGAGTGGGGAGCAGAACAGGCAGGTTGATTGAAGTACACGGCTGAGGGAAGCAGCGGGAGAGGCAGGAGAGGTCTGCTGTGCCATGTGGGACGCTCCCTGGCTGGGTATCGAACTCGTGCTGCAGTGGCTCTGGATAGTGTCATAGTGCTGAGACTTAACCCGTTGCGCCACCAGGGAGGCCCTGGACTCCTTATCCTTGACCAAAGTCACATAGGAGAGCCTCTCTGTGCCCCCTTACTGACCAGGGGTGACAGTAGCACCTACATCTGCTCAACATCTCCTGGGTGGGGTGGTTCTCAAACTTCCAGAGATCCTAAAAGCAGCCTGGCAGGTGCCTGCATTCCAGCACTCACACATCCTCAGCTGAGGCCTGGGCTGGTTTCTTCCTTCCCGGGGGAAGGGTGGATCAGAGGATGTGCTGCAGCTCAGAGTGCGGACTGCGGTGCCAGTACACCTCTGGTTGGCCCCTTACCCACCAGGCTTGCATCCTGGCATGCCTCTTCCTGTGCTTTATCTCCTCACCTATACAAGGGAAATGAAATGCTACCAACATCGTGGACTGCTGTGAGGATTAAAAGCTTTGCTATATTTGCGAAGCTTTTAGAACAGCGCCTGGACTGGACTCTGTGTGCGCCTTAGTTGTTTCTCTTTGGTGACTCTCTTCTCTGCCTATGTCCCAGGCATCCCCCCTGATGAGAGCCCCCGCCGAGGAGGTCCCGCGGG
This sequence comes from Scalopus aquaticus, assembly GCA_004024925.1. Lineage (NCBI taxonomy): Eukaryota > Metazoa > Chordata > Mammalia > Eulipotyphla > Talpidae > Scalopus > Scalopus aquaticus. Next base: position 56,103 of record PVIJ01001633.1, read on the forward strand.
GCCCTACCAGCAGTCTCAGCGACTTGAGCTCTACGCCCAGGCCGCCGAAGCTCTGCTGAAGACTGGAGCAGCGTACCCCTGTTTCTGTTCGCCACAGCGGCTGGAGCTCCTGAAGAAGGAGGCCCTGAGGAACCGCCAGACACCCCGGTAAGAGGCCCCCTGTCTGTGTTCCAGGTGCCACCCCAGAGTTGGGTGCATTCATTAGCTGTTGCTGTATAACAGATTACCCAAAACTGTCTTCCTGTCTCACAGTTTCTGTGGCTTAGGAGTCTGGACAGAGCTTAGCCGGCCTCTTTAGCTCGGGACTTCCCTCAAAGCTGCAGTCAAGGTCTGGGCCAGGCTTGCCGTTCCTCCAGGCTCAACTTGGGGAGCCCATCTCCTCTCTAGAGGCTGTTACCAGGAGACATCAGTTCTGTGCCACTTGGGGCCCTCCACAGCGCAGCTCACAAGATGGCAGCTGGTTTTCCTCAGAGTGAATGAGAGAGCGCAAGATGGAAGCTAGAGCGTTTGTAACCTAAGCGTGAATGTGACATCTCATTGCTTGTTGTACTCTGTTCATTGGCAGGAAGTCACTGGGTCCTGCACACACTTAAGGAAAAGGGATGCACAGGCAGAAACACCAGGAGATGGGATCACTGGGGCGTTTCAGAGCTACCTCCCACTCTGGGTCCCCGGTGATAACGTGTAAAGTAATTGTACATCTTTTCTTGTGTTCAATATTTAGAAAGTCCAGAGAGCTAAATACACAAAAAACTCCATCCTAACCCTGACCTCTCAGTCCCCCTCTCCAGAGACAACTGGTGCTAGAATTTTCTTACCTCCTCCAGAGACATTCAGTGCCTGTCTGATAAACACGTTATCCCCCTCCCCCTTTCAGATGGTAGCATAGAATGTACAGCATGTTCTCGCCTACGTCTGGAGGCTCCGTCTGCAGCAGTCCCTCCTTTTGCTCATAGGCTAGCGTAGCGGTCCGTTGTGGGCTCTGCCATCGTACATTAGTCAGTTCCTTGTTAAGGAGCCTTTATGTCACTTCCAATCTTTTGTTATCAGAAGAGAAACCTGGGCCTCCCCAGTGGTGCTGGGGTTAAAGTCTCAGCGCTGTCGAGCTGTCACCAGCCACTGTGGCATGAGTTAATTCCCTGGCCAGGGAGCTTCCCACATGGCGCAGCAGACCTCTCCTGCCTCGCCCACTTCTCCCCTCAGCAGTGTACTTCAGTCGATTTGCCTGTTCTGCTCCCCACTCTGTCTCTGGTGAATCCTCTCACGCCCCACCACCTCTGGCCAACACCCCAGTTCTTATATGCTTAAATAAATAAAATAAATCTTTAAAAAACCAAAGAGACCTGTCATGGATGACACCAACAACTCTGTTTGGCGCATGTGCATTACACGGGTTGACCGCCCTATGTGCGGACCTGCAGGGTCAGTTTGTAGATGCTGCCTCATGCCCCCTCGCTGACTCACTCCCATCAGCGGTAGCATCATACATTAAATTCCAGTTTCAGAGTACTTTGTAAGGTCATGACCTTTGCTGAAACATTGCCTTATTACAAACAGTGCACTTGACCTGTGACAGTGTTTTTCTTACAGCCAAGACAAATCGTGGCCTCCATGCAGCCACTGATTGAACACACAGCTCCCTCTCCAGGCCGCACTCCAGGCATGGCCTTTGTGATTCTGTCAGGGCTTATTTTTTTTTTGTTGTTTAATTAGTATTTTAGTGTTGTAATAAATAATTGTATTGATTTTTTAAATTTATACTTTATAAAAAGCATACCTGTTTAATCTGAAATTATCTGCTTTCTATACACTATTTAGCTTTCACTGCTAATGTGTGAATGTCTTCACTGGATTTATCTTAAATATAAACCCAAATAGCTTAATACCAGCTTTAGAGAGTTAGATTCCTGTATGAGGATCATGAGGGAATATTTCAATTAAGTTAAAATTTTCAAAAATTGTTTTCAGTAATGTCTTCTGTTTTTGTTCTTTGTTTACAGTAATCAGTTTTAAGCAGATAGTAGCATCTTGAAATCCATAATTAAATCTGATACCTTCTTAAAATCTTCCAAAGTATCATCAAGATATCCCATTCTGTACAGGATCAACCCTCCTGTTGTAATATGGAACTCTAAAACTGGGTGGACTGCAGTAGCCGAGGGTTGTCCACGGTGCCTTTTAAAAGTGGCCTTGAAGTTTTTAATTTGCTTCCTGCAGTGACCATATCCCAGCCTGCGTTTGCTCCCAGAGCCACCCCCACAGAGGATGTGCAGGCACGCTGGTGAATAAGCAGGGAACGGTGCCTCGGCCTCCACATTTTCAACGATGGGGAGAGAAGGGTGGTTCCTGAGAAGCTGCATTTCTAACAAGCTCCCAAGTAAGGCTGATGCTTGGGGTCTGCAGACCACAATTGAGCGGCTGCTGTCTATAGCACACAGACATTTGTCACCTGCCCCAATTGGAGGTGGGTGCGCCAGGATAAAAATGGCAGTTTGCAGATGTGGAGGCTCTGCTCTGGCTTCTCTGTGCCTCCCTTCCACCCCCCCAGAAGTTGAAAGTGGTTAAGCAGCTCCAAGCATTCTCTCCTTGAAGGACAGCAGGGGATAGTGGGGGATTTAAAAAGGGATTTTCCTCCTGTGTTCTCTTACTCTTGCTTAGAGAATCTTTTCCAGAACCTTAACCCTCTCCTCCTCCCCAGGGTACATCTGAGTTTTGGTGACAAGAAAGGGCTTATTTGGAGTGCTCTCTGGCATATGGGAGTGGGATTGCGTGACTGGCTACACCAGTCTTGATCTATCCTCTCAGATGGGTTCCTCGTTAGCAAGGGCGTAGGAGGACAGGCTGGTGGGTAAGCAAACGTAGGCATCCGCTGCGTTATGTTCTCTCGCTTGGTTTTCCACATGACAACCTTGTCATGGCATTCAAGACCAATGAGACAATTTAAAGAGGCAAATTGCCCAAGGTCAGACAGTTCTCAGAGGCAGAGGACTCACGCCTCTCCTCTCAGCTGCTGCTCTGCTCTGCTTCCCTACAGATACGACAATCGGTGCCGGAACCTTAGCCAGGGGCAGGTGGCCCAGAAGCTGGCCAAGGACCCCAAGCCTGCTATCCGCTTCCGCCTGGAAGAGGAGGCACCACCCTTCCAGGACCTGGTATATGGCTGGAATCGGCATGAAGTGGCCAGCGTGGAGGGGGACCCTGTCATCCTGAAGAGCGATGGCTTCCCCACCTACCACCTGGCCTGCGTGGTGGACGACCACCACATGGGCATCAGCCACGTGCTGCGGGGCTCAGAGTGGCTGGTCTCCACCTCCAAGCACCTGCTCCTCTACCAGGCCCTGGGCTGGCCCCCACCTCGCTTCGCCCACCTGCCCCTGCTCCTCAACCGAGATGGCAGCAAACTGTCCAAGAGGCAAGGGGACATTTTCCTGGAACATTTTGCAGCCACCGGCTTCCTGCCCGATGCCCTGCTCGACATCATCACCAATTGTGGCTCAGGGTTTGCAGGTACCCACTCAGCTGACTGGTCACGGTGGGCCCATAGCAGGACTTCAAACCACCCACCAGCTGCATGTTCTTGGACAAGTTCCTCCTTTTACTCTATAGCTGTTTATTGAGCCAGACACTGTAAGTACTGAAGTTGTGATAGTGAACAAGATTGACATCATCCGACCTTGAGGAGCTGATGGTCTGTCAGCCTCAGTTGCTTCGTCTGTAAAATGGTACTAAGTGCCTATTCCTAGGCTGAAGTTAGGAATCATTGAACTCAGCCCAGCACAGTATGTGCTACATTAGCACAAAAATTAAGGAGCCTATGGATATCACAGTTATATTACTACTGCTAGTATAAGAAGGTATCTCAGAGTAGCCTTAGTGTTACTTGGTCCCTTGTTTATTCCAAGCTGAGCCCTTCTCTTTGGCCCAAGACTTAGAGCCAAATGTTAAAGCAGGACCAAATAGGATGGCCTTTTTGTAGGGAGGATTTCTGAAAATGTGGCAAGTATAGTCTGCTTACTGTTTATTTGCCCTTATGTCATACAGTCCTTAAAATATTCTTAAGAAAAAATATCTGGCAACTCTTCTCCTAAGACTGCCCGCCTGTGACTATGCAGGAGTCTCTTTTCATAAACCGATCCCTTTCAGAGGCAGCTCTCCTTTTTTGTATAATAAACCTGCCCTGTTGGGTATAAAAAAAGATATAGCCTTAAGACGTAGATAATAAATATGCCTACTGTTTATGAGGCGTGGAGGCTCAGAGAGGTTGAGTAACTTGCCCGAGTCACATAGCTAAGGACATGGCAGAGGCTCACCTTAGGCCTGTGCCTGGCCACGATGCCTACTGCTGGGACAGAGCCGGTGCTCCCAGGAAGCCCAGGTTGCTCGTCTCTGGCTTTGGAATCACCCAGGAGGCCTATACAACATCCTGGTGCTCAGACTCCATCTGAAACCAATCACAGTAGAATCCGGGACACTGGGTAGAAAGCATGCTCTTCCCACAGCTCACCTCTGTGAGGGCAGTGCTTTAGCCTCATGCCTCCACACACATTTTTCCTTAGTGACAGACCCCTTTCTGCAAATGCAAGCGCCTTTGGGCCCTGGGTATGTAAAATGGCTAGAAGCTGGATTCCTTTGGGCAGAGTGGAATGGGAGGCCCGGTGCATGCTCACCCAGCCTCCCGTGTGTCTGGAAGCGGAAGGAGGCAGGCAGGTGCTTGAGTGCTTGGGCTTTGCTCCCTTGCAGATAACCAGATGGGCAGGACCTTGCCGGAGCTGATAACACAGTTTGACCTGTCCCGGATTACCTGCCACTCAGCCCTGCTGGACCTGGAGAAGCTCCCAGAATTCAACCGGTGAGTGGAGACACCCTGAACAGCCCCTGGTGGGAAGGACTTTCTTGCTGCTGATCAGTGCCCCCAACAGAGGGTATGGAGGTCTCTGCAGTCACACACCTGACTTGACTTTGGGCTCAGGTGTCTAACACTGTGACTACAGTTGAGTCACCTGACCTTTTCCGTCTTTTCTAAAACAGGTCCATAACAACTGTTTTCCGAGTCCATTCAATTAGATGTTGCGTCAAAGTATTTTGCACAGCGCCTGGCTCGCAGGTAGTGCCTGCTGTGTAGTCGGTACTGTTTCCATCCTTACCTTCATTCCTGCCACCCCTAACCCGGATTCTGTTACTAGCCAAAGCCTGGAGAGGGGCACCTTTATTTCACAGTCACCACACCACCACCTAGCCAACCCGGAATGAGCACTGTCTCCAGCATCTGTCGCAGGTTACAAGTCCTTGGTCACTGTGAAACCTTCAAACGAGGAGGTCCTAAAAGATTCAGTCAACTTCATGTGATTTTTCTTAAACCCTCTTTTTTAAAAAAAAGTTTTTTGACCACTCTGTGCTCCAGATGGCTTCCCTGGGGGGGTCTCATCCCTCCATCCTGTGACAGAGCCCCTGGCCCCAGATGTGGTGGACACGGGCCTTGTGCCCAGGGCTTTAATCTGCGCAACAGCCTGTGAGCAGAGTCCCCTGTCCTCCCCACCATATGGATGGGCAGCTTGAGGTCATGCAGCGTGCTGCCAACAGCTGGCAGGCAGGCTTACCTCGCAGGCTCACCGGTCCCGTGCCCAGGAGATTCACTCACACCTTGCCACCGGCTCGCCTTCCTGCCAGGAGGGGCAAGCGCCTGCAGAACTGCTGCACCCTGCGCTGCTCACTGTCCTCTCAGGCCCCCTTCTCCTGCCGGGAACGGATGGCCTGGGGGTTGAGAACTGTCAGGCCTGGCTGGAGGGTTGGCGCCTTAGAGACTTGGCTGCTCCCAAAGTGGGGAACAGGGTACTTAGAAGTCAGGAGAAGCTAAAGTGACAGGGAGACCTGCACTTTCTATGAGCCCGGAATTCAAATAACCACCCTCTGGACTGCCGCAGGACTCTGAAACCTGGAGATCCATATTCTTGACCTCTGCCCTTTTGGGCCAGAGCCCTCCCTATACCTCAAGCTCTTCGAGGAGACAGACACTCCCAGATCCTGCTTTATAGCCTCAGGTGCCTGCGGAGGCGAGCGAAATAGGGAGCCCCGGTGAGAGAGGTTTGGGGCGGCTGAGCCCAGTGCTCTGCGGGCCGCCACCTGCTCCAGCTGATGGAAGCTCCAGGAACAAGGCCTCTTTGCAGCCAGATCTGAATTTCCACGACAAGCCAGAAACCTTTTATTCTCCTAGTTTAAAATGTCAGCTGCTTATTCACAAACCCAGCACGTGTCCAGCTGGCTCAGTGCTCCCGGGCTGCCAGTTTTCAGCCTTGACCAGATCCCTTTCCTTCTAGAAGTGTAAAGAAAATTCTGCTTGTGGGCCAGGAGAGGGATGGCCCTATTAATGTGTCCTCCTTCAAAACCTCCTCCACCCCGGCCCCCTGGGGAGAGAGGGTTTGTGTGGGCTGGAGGTGCCCGCAGCAAGAGGCTCCTTGCTTTCCCCAGGCTGCACCTCCGGCGGCTGGTGAGCAGTGAGACTCAGCGGCACCGGCTTGTGGCGAGGCTGCAGGCCCTTGTGGAGGAGGCGTTCGGGAGCCAGCTGCAAGACAGGAGCGTCCTGGACCCCGCCTATGTGGAGAGGATCATTTTGCTGAGACAGGTGTGGGGGCAGGGAACTCCAGGATGGAAGGCCAGTCCCTGCCCCTTCTGATGTGTCAGAGCCCTGTCCCCAGCCCATTTAGTGCCTGCCTCTTCCCTCAGGGTCACGTTTGCCGCCTGCAGGATTTGGTCTCCCCAGTGCACGCCTATCTGTGGACGCGCCCCACTGTGGGCCTAGCGCAGCTGGGCGCCATCTCGGAGAAGGCGGACATGATTGCCACGCGCGTGCTGCGGTACGTTCCCGGAAGCCGGCTCCCACTTCCGCGCCCTCCTCCCCTCTCTCCCTCCCCAGCGCCTTAGCCAGGGCGTCTTGTTGGGCTAACCAAGAGGTTCCGGACACCGACTTGCTGGCTCTCTTTGGTGGGACGACTTGACCAGAGGCACCTGGGCCTCTCGGGAAGGCAGCGTGTTCAGGCTTAGGACTAACCTGGATACCATCCCAGAGCTGTCGCTTCCTCACCTACCCAGGTGCCTTCACTTTGGCCAGGTTACAGCCCCTCTGAGATTGTTTCTTCATCTGTGAGGTGGAAATGATCCTAGTTCTTGATGATACAGTAACTCAGGACTCTTCCATTGACAAGGGCAGAAAGTGCAGCGAAAGCTGCCTTGAGTGAGACGAGAATGACAGGTACCTGCAAAGGCTGCAGAAGGGCTGACGTGAGGGCCAGCTTGATGCAGGGCCAAAAAAACGTCACTGAGACCTGTTTCTCCCTCTGTTCCCTTGACTTTCTGCTCCCCACTCCTCCATGCTGGCCCCTCTTCCTGCAGAGGCCCTATATGAGGTGGATGAAGAGTGGGACTCTCTCCCAGACACAGGCTCACCACCCCGCAAATGGGAAGTGGCTTCCCTTTTGTGGACTCGGGAGCCAGCATTCTAGGGCTGCACAGCTTTTCTCCACATCGCCAGGGACCTGCTGTCCCTGAGTTTTGCTCTTATCCAAGGTGCCTCACAGACCATCCACGATCCAGCCTGAGGAGGAAGGAGGAAAAGGGGAAGGAAGGGGACAGGACGTTCCTTCCCCTTGAGGACCCAACTTAAAAGTTACACATTAACTTCCACCCGGGCCTCGCCCACGAGAGTGCCCATTTTATGGCCCCACCAGCCTACAAGGGAATGTTCTTTGACTTGCCAGCCATGTGTCCAGCTCAAAGTTTTAATCACTACATACGAAAAAGAGAAGGACCCCAGGGAATCGTTAGCAGCTGCTCTCACGGCCTCACGTCTCCGCTGTGGTGGGAAGACAGCTGTGTGGCTCCACACCACAAAACCTCAGCTCCGGCTCTGGCCTTGTGTTGCAGTTAAATCTGATGGGGCCTGGTTGGCCTGCTTGCTTTGTCCCCTTATCAGTAGCCGCGGCCTGGGGAGTGTGCTGTGCTGCTCAGCTTAGACCCGAGTGGACCTTTTCCCAGAACACGGAAACCAGTAATTTCCCAGAGAGACGGGGCACTGATACCGGAGAAAGAGGGATGGACGCCAGGCAGCAAACCCCACAAATGTCCATTTTATTTACCTTCATTTGGTTGTGAAGATCAAATTAGAGCAAACATGCATGCTTGCCTGACACACAGGCCTGCAGCTTGCTCTGTTCTGTGTCATGTGCCTTGTGTATGTATAGGTATGTGCCTGTGGTGCGTGTGCTTATATCCATAGCAACCTAATAAAGTTTTGTTGTCCCATTTTACAGATGAGAAAATTGAGGCATAGAGAAGCTAAGTAAGTGTCTAAAGTAATACAGCTTGTAAGGTGGTGGAGGAAGTCGTGAAACCCAAGAGGCCGGAATTAGCGGCCATCTGTCTAATCATATTCTGTCTAATCATATTCTTTCTAATCATATTCTCTACTGCTTTTCCTGGGGTGATGTGCCTAGACAGTACCTGATACCCGGAAACCTTCAATGTTTTTTTGTGATATTCATTTTGAAGAGACAAGGATATAAACACGTGGCAAAAAAATAGTACAAGGGGGTTCAATAGCAAAAAGTAGGTGTCCCCTCATACTCCGTCCCTGACAGAAAGGCAGCCACACTAAGCAATTTCCTTTGTGCAATGTCTGTATTCAAGGATATGTATGTAGAATTCTATTCTCAAAATGTTTAAGATTTTAAATATAATATTTTGATCATTCAAACCTCTTAAACCTGGATTTAAAAGCCAGATGTTATTAAAAAGCTGTATTACAGGAGTCCCATTTTTTACTCTTGTCCCCTCTTTGCCCAGTTACAGAGGCCTGTGTGTTCCTACTATTTTTAATTGTCCTAAATAATCCTTATTTCCTCCCTTTTCTACAGTAACTCTGTTCTGTGCCTTTGGGGGTTTTCTCTTCTAGCAGTACACCTTTCCATCTGTCCAGGGCTCAGAGTGCATCTGCATCCTTTTCCATAGCTCCACCTATTCTATTATTATGCCACATTACCACAGTTTGTTTAAGCCACCCAGTGAGGGACAAGTGAATTGCTTCCACACTGCCATTACAGTGCTGCAGTGAATCACCTTGTAAGGACAGCATTAAGTGTTAAGGAGCCGTTACTGTTTTTTTAAGATTTATTTTTTATTTATACATACAAGCTGGGACAGGCCAGAGGCGTGGGGCGGCGAGAGGGTTCACCAGAGACGGAGCGGGTAGCAGAACAGGCAGATCAGAAATACACTGCTGAGGGGAGCAGCGGGCAAGGCAGGAGAGGTCTGCAGCGCCATGTGGGATTCTCCCCGGCCGGGCGTCGAACTCGCGTCGCCGCTGCCGACAGCTCCACAGCGCAGCGCTCAACCGCTGCGCCACCAGGGAGGCCCAGGAACCGTTACTGTTAATGATATTCTCTTAGTTCAAGATATTCCACGATAGGGGTTATTCTCATTCCCCAAGATTAAAGTAACTCCCCATACCTGCCTTGGCATCAGATTTCAGACGTGCTGGGATTCCCCTTCAAGTCAGGAAAGCTGGCACCCAAACCATCAGAAGCTGCTAGATCTCTGGAGTCCTTTCTGTGCCTCCGCCACGCCCTGAGCCAGCTCCCACATGGCCTGGGCCAGCTGCCGTCCTGCACCAGCTCCCTGGCAGGCTGCTTCTCTGCAGTGACGCTGAGGAGAGTCTCTATTTTTCCCCCATATCAGAGTCTGTATTTTCAATACTTCATTTCATAACTTTGTACATAACCGAAATCATGAGATCACTTCATAATACAGAAGGAGCAATTTTTTTTTTTTTAACCTCAAATTCAAGCTCAGTTGCTCAGGTCCAGGCAGTTAGTAAGGAACTCTGCACTAAAAGGCTGTTTCTTCAAATAACTTGTGAACCTAGATCCCTGGGCCAGGAGTGCGCCCGCTAAGCTGCCAGCGGGTAGGCGCTCTCTGGAGCAGGTGGTGTCAGAGTTGGAATCGGGCCACCTGTACCAGTGAGGCTCTCTAGCCTCAGCCCTTCTCCAGTGTGGATGGGGTGGAGTGTCCGGGAGTGCCTGAGGGGAGCCAGGGGGTGCTGTGAAACAGACTGGCTCCAGCCTGCCCCTAACTCAGAAAGGTCAGGGGCACCATTTTTGCAGTCCAGCTGCAGTTGACTTGGGAATTTCTCTTGCTACTCAAGCTCACTTCTGGGAGAGGATCTCACCTGGACTGCCAGGAAAGGGAGGGTGGTTGCAGGCCCGTTGGAGTTTTCTTTTTCTCTTACATTTTTAAAGGACAGATTTGTTAGCAAAGGGAGAAAAAGAGGGGTACCTGCATAGTCACAGGAGGGCAGGGGGACTCTGGCCCATTGGATTTTAAATCCTTAAGTGCTTCAGCCTGGGGCAGAGAACAGTTGTAGCAAGCGGGTGGCAGTGCCAGTACTGGCGCCTGGGTCTCCTGAGCCCTTGCTTACTGCTCCTCTGTGCTGCATCCCCCACCACTCTTGGTGCTGTGTTCCAGATAATTCCCCAGAGGACATAAGCTGTCAGTCCTAGGTCTAGCCTACATTTCTTGTTAGACTCTTAGACTCTAAGCTCTTTTTTTAGGTTAAAAGCTTTGTTTTGTTTTCAGTAACTGTAGAGCTGAGCCACCGCAGGAGTAAAGAATCAGAACTCGGAGGAGCTGGGTCTAATCTCTAGCACCCTGATCCCCAGCTCTTCACCTGACATCAGCACCGTAGAGCCCCGATGTGAGGATGATGAAGTCACAGCCTATGTAGTTTTGTAAGTCGGCAAAGAATAGTTGAGTGGTTAGCTCCTTGACGATATTCATGGTGCTTGACATATGCCAAATAAGCAGCATGCAACCTCATGTTGGGGTTCAGTGTGTGTTCAGAATTCTTTCTCAGAGAAAGAGAACACGGCAAGTTTATATGGAAAAGAAAAAGTAAAAAAAAAAAATCTACGCCTGCATAGATACAGGCGGGCAGGAGAGCTGCAGTCTCCAAGGTCTTGTAATAAATACTAATTTAACTTTTTATTGAAATGCACGATCTAGTACTTTTGACTACTTAGCAGTGATCAGGCAATGACCTTGATGCTTTACAAGTTTTAACTTAGCCTCCTCATTGCCCCGTGAGAGGCAGACACTATAATTAGCCCTACTTTACAGGTGAGAAACCCGAGGCGTAGAGATCACAGGACAGAGAGGGAGCAACCAGGTTTCTCTTGGTTTCCCTAGTTATGCCCACTTGGATTCGCTGGTAAATGGTCCCTCAGTTGTTCTTTTGGCCTCGACTTAGTGGGAGTGGGGGTCATCGATCTTCTCCCTCGCCCGCCCCCGCACGTTGGTTGTGCATTTCCATTGCAGCTGATTGATAATCTTCAGAAGCTCTCCATCCCACCCACTCACCTTTGGCCAGTGCTGGCCCCTCACGGACTGGCCTCTTCTAGGCTCTTCGAAGGACCCAGTACAAGCTTAACTCAGGACGTGCTGAATGAAGAACTGAAGAAGCTGTCAGAAGGCTTGGAAGGCACCAAACACAGTAATGTGATGAAGCTCCTCCGAGTGGCCCTGAGTGGACAGCCGGTGAGGCCGCGGCCGGGCACTGCCAGCCATTCCACTCCCATCATGCAGAGCAGTTTGGGGGATACTGAGATGAGTGGTACCAGATCACGTCCCTCCTTCAGTCACTCAAGGGACAATATTTACTAAGTACCACGTGCAAGCACGTGGATACAGTCGTGAATGAAACGCACACCGCCTGCCTTCATGGAGCTGGTGGTGGTTTGGGGGTAGCAGAGGTGTCAACCTGGGAAAAGAGGCATCCAGGACCCAACCTTCAGCCACAGAAGTAATAACATGCAAACTCCACTGCTTGGGAAATAGGCAGCAGTGTGCGACCAGCCTGGGCCGAGATTTCTAGACTGAGAGTGGGCATTAGTTCCCTGGACAGTAGTCAGCAATAATGTTTTCTCCTTTTTTTCCTAGCAAGGACCGCCTGTAGCTGAGATGATGGTGTCCCTGGGACCAGCAGAAGTGCGGGAGCGAATACAGAAGGTGCTTTCCAGCTAGAGAGAGATGTGCGCTATGGCGGAGGTGACCAAGGACCTCGGACGTGTGGAGGCTGCCTTCGGAGGAGAGGAGCAGGAGACCTGGGGCCAATCAGGAAACTTGAGCAAGGAACCGAGAGTGGAAACAGTCTTCGTGCCCATGAGCACCTTATGGCTCCACCACAGTCCTGTCCTCGTGGGTTGGCCAAGGATGTACAGCCCCATCTCAACTCCTTGACTCTGGAAGGGAGGCCTTGTGTCTGGTGACAGACATCACACAGCAAAGGGCAGACACTGCTTCCCAGGACAGCCGGAGGGCTCATGCTTTGGTCCGCGTGGGCTGCTGTAACAAAACACCACAGACCGGGGGCTTACGCAATAGAAATTTTTTTCTCACAGTTCTGAGGGCTGGAAGTGCAAGCTCAAGGTCTCAGAGGTTTTGTTTTCCCTGAGGCCTCTCCCCTTGGCTTGTGGCTCTCTGCCTTCTGGCTGTGTCCTCGCCTGGGCTTTCTTCCCTGCTGCTGCCGGTACCCCTCTGGTGTTCTCTTGCAAGGACACCAGCCAGCTGGGATTCAGGCTCCCCTACCAGCCCCATTTTCACTTAATAACCGCTTTAAAGGCCCTGTAACCAAAATAGGTCACATTCTGAGGTGCCGAGAGTTAGGGCTTCGACGTAGGAATTTTGAGGAGACAGTTCAGCCTGTAACCACCCGGCAGCAACCAACTCGTGGATCCCGCTTCTCAGGCACTGTTTGGATCGGAGCCATGGAGGACAGGACTGACAAGCCGGGCCCACCTGGATGCCAGACTTCCTCGGGGATTGTAAAGGGAGAAGCTCCTCACCAGCCCAAGGGGAACATGTTTTGTACCGTTTGTCCTTAGACTTGGGGCAGCCTTTGTCTCCCTTCCCTCAAGGTCATCTCTTCCTCTCTTCCAGTTCTCCAGACTTGGTCCTTGGGCCGGAGACCTTCACCCTGCCTGTCTTGCCTCTTTCTTCATCTCCATCTCCTCCTCCCACCCATTACTTGTAAGTCACTCTCTGTGTTTCTGAATGAGATGTTCTTGGGGTGAATAGCAAGAGCTAAAGTGAAAAGAGGATGACTGACCCCAGGGGCTGCTAGGCTTCCCCCCATGTGGCAACCAGACTCTGAGACAGCTCCCAGTCAGCCCTTCCTCTCGGTGCCCGCAGCGAATAGGACTCAGGCTCCCCTCTGTTGCTGGGATGCCTTACTCTCGGCAAAGCCAGTTTCCACATGAAGACACGCAGCCTTGAGAAGGAGCCACCTTGGAAGCTGATCTTCCCGCCCCTTCCCTTTAGTGATAACAGCCCTGGCTGACATTTTGATGGTGACCCTCGGGGAAGATTTTGAGTCAGAACACTCTCAGACCTCAGACACACACAGATTGTGAGAATAAATGTTTATTTATTGTTTAAAGCCACTGGCTTGGAGATAAATTGTTACTCAGTAAAAGCAAATACATTCACCTTGCTTGGGGGAGCATGGGATGGAGGTTCAGAGTTTGCTGAGCCACATGGAGACCTAGTCTTTGCGTGACAGAGAAGGTAAAATTCTCTGGCTGCAAGCAGCAGAAACCAACTCTGCCTAACTTAAGTTTGTTGGGGCCTGTCACTGTTGGAAGTTTCTTTATGGGAGTCAAAGAATTTATGGGAAAGCCAAAACCAGGCCTTGGAAAAGACAGGAACCAGAGGAGCTCATCTGCGCTCTTCAGGATGGACACATTGGAAAGGTATTCCAAGCAAAGCGGTGAGAAAGAGAACTACCCGACATTCGATGTGATCAGAGCTGACGGTAGCGGGGGGAGCAGTAGGAGTGGTTGAGAAATGCGGCAGAGGGGAAATCGACGGCCCTCCTTTGCAGATTAAGGGTGTCAGGGTGTGTAGTGACAAGACACCAGGAGCACAGGTTCACTTCGGAGCTGCACAGATGGGACTAAAGATAAGGAGGAGGTCTGGAGCCCTCGCTGGCTTTTTAGGCTTTTAATGGTCTCTTGCAGAGAGGCAACCAGGTACAGGGCAGGCTATGGGGCCGGGAGGCTGGCCCCCCCCACCCCCAGCAAATCTTCACTCTTTCAGGGCTCTCTTGTGGCCTGTCTGCTGCACCCCGCGACCGAACAGTCCTCTGCTCCACGTTCTGTTCTCTGCTGCTGCCACTTCTGCTGCTCCTGCTTTTAAGCCCAGCCTCAGGCTCAGGTGCGCCCACTCACGCAGGCCCACACGCTACTCCAGGTGCCCACTATCAGGCATATGTGTAGGCCTGCAGAGGCCCATCATTGAGGGGAGGGTGGAAAGACCTGACAATTCTCTCATTTGCCCTACAGAGTGCCATCTGATGCAAATCACAAAATCCAGATTCAATCCAGCTTAAAGAAGAGTTAGTGTCCTACGTAACAGGAAGTTCAGGGGTAAGGTGGGTGCCAGGCTTGGTTAATGTTCAGTGACATCAGTGTGGCCCCAGGGTCTTTCCATGTGTGCTCCACTGACTCTGACATCTGCAGCAGCGTGGAGTGGGTTCCTTCTGCTCACAGTTCACCGCCAAAGCAGTCGGCCTCTGCGCGTCCCCTTCTCTGACGTGCTCTGCCCGAAGGCAGAGAAACCTCTCAAGCGCCCTCCTCCACCAACTTGCCTATTCTTGAACCCATCAGCCCGTCATTCTGGACAAGTGGGAGTTCTGGTAATGCAGTCAGGCCTAGGCCAGGGCAGGGCCAGCTCTTCTGAGGGTCTTGACTGGGTCCACAAGGAGCCTTGAAAACCTCAACAAAGCAGGGATTTAGTTAGTGAAGATGAATTGGGTCTTTTTTTTTTCCTTTACATTTTAAAAAGACAGATTTATCAGGAAAAGGAGAATGATAGGCACCTGCATAGTCACGGGTGGGCAGGAGAGCTGAACTGCTTTGCAAAGGGTAAAAGTTTGTGGAGGGAAAAAAACCACCTTCGTAGTCACAGGTGGGCAGAAGCTACCAAGTTGGGTCTTTATAAGGTGCAAGGTGGGGAGCCACTGAATGTTTTAAGCAGGCACTTGACCTGATCACATTTGTATTTTTCTGAAAGATCATTCTGGCAGCTACACTGAAGACATTTGAGCGTGGCCAAAAGCATCTCTTGTAGGAGATGACAGGCACAAAGGGGGGTTCTTGTCGTGATCGAGCCCCATTTCCTCTACATAGCCTGACCCCTGCCTGGCCTTAATCAGATAAAAGTCCACGAGAACAGGGTCCTTATCTGTCTTGTTCACCACTGTACCCCCCCCCCATGCTAAGAATGGGGCCTGTTTACATAGGAAGTGCTTGAGAGATACTCATCTCTGGGGTAGCCAGACAAAGAAGGTTCTGCCCAAGAGTTGGGCTGTTGCTCTTTACTTTTGATTTCAGATAGACAGTAACCTTTTAGCATAAGTTTGTCCCATAGAATATTTGAAACATAACCTACGCTAAAAATATGGGGAGGGGCCTCCCTGGTGGCACAACGGCTTAGCACAGCGCTGTGGAGCTGTCGGAGGCTGTGGTGCAAGTTCGATGCCTAGGCACGGAGAATCCCCCATGGCGTAGCAGCCCTCTCCAGCCTCACCCGCTGCTCCCCTCAGCGGTGTATTTCAGTAGGTCTGCCTGTTCTGCTCCCCACTCTGTCTCTGGTAAACCCTCTCACTGCCTCACAGTTCTGGCCTGCACCCCAACTTGTATGCAAAAATCTTTAAAAAATACATACGTATATATAGGGAGGTGGGTATGGGGGAAATTAGTGAAGATGGTCAAAAGTTACCTCCAGTTAGAAGTCCGAGGGTGTCCTATAAAGCACGGTGACTGTGATTAATAATCTTGTCTTGTGTGTTTGAAAGTTTCTAAGATTAGATCTTCAAAGTTCTCATCAGAAGGGAAAAAAAAATAACCGATGACGGATGCCCACTTACTATAGTGATCATTTTGTGTCATATACAATAGTAAATTAGTTCTCCTGAAACTGCTTCTAAAACTATGTTAATTATATCTCTAAAAATTATTCACTGTTGGTCTGAAATTCAGAATGCACTGGGCTTCCTGTATTTTCTTTTTTTTTTTTTTTTAAA
>PVIJ01001633.1:72328-149297 GCA_004024925.1 Scalopus aquaticus
CGGCGAGAGGGTTCACCAGAGACAGAGTGGGGAGCAGAACAGGCAGATCAGAAATACACTGCTGAGGGGAGCAGCGGGCGAGGCAGGCGAGGTCTGCCGCACCATGTGGGATTCTCCCCAGCCGGGCCTCGAACTCGCATCGCGAGCTGTCAACAGCTCCACAGCGCAGCGCTCAACCGCTGCGCCACCAGGGAAACCCGGCTTCCTGTATTTTCATTTGCTAAATCTGGCAGCCCAACCCAGAGGTAGTTTGACAGACAACAGAGGGAGGACACTGGAGGCTAGGGGAACAGAACATGCAAAGGTATGCAATGGGGAGAAAAGGAGCTGGGGTACAGTTAGTCCCCATCTGGTGCTAGGGAGACTGTGGCTGAGGACACTGGTTCCACCCATAATCAGTGTGTGCCTGTGTTGTGCATGCACAACAGGCTCACTGTCCATTCCGGCAGAGTCCTGGAGTCCTCGATAGATTTTTAGGCCTTTAATTTGGATCCGGGAACCAGGTACACAAGCACGCCAGCCAGGGGGAGGGGCTGCAGGCAAGGAGCCAGGCATGGGCCGGGCAGGGGTGCTGGGAGGCAGGCAGCCTCTCAGCGCCCCATGAATCTTTGCTCTCTCCCCTCTGGCCTCTCTGGCATTCTCGAGGCATAGGTGTGAGCATTTACACATGCGCTTGCCTGTGCTCTTTGGGTCCAGGTGTCCATAATCAAAGGTGCTAATGCCCCTTGCCCACGCCCCCTTGGCCCTGGGCACCACACAGTCTACGAGGAGGGCAAGACCTCAGGTGGTGGTCATAGAGGCTAGCAGTTGGGAGGGCAGAAAAAAGCCTGATAACTTCATTTACTCTACAGCCTATTGTCAGAAGTAGGATGAACTAGACATGGCCCCTGCCCATGAAAGTTCATGGTCCAGAAAGGGGAGACAGACCCCCAGGCACACACTTGACATAAGGAGATGGAAAGGCAGAGGTGACCCTGGACAGGAAGACCTGCCCAAGTGCGAAAAAGGGGCCTAGAAAGGCCTGTTGAGTCTGCCTGAAGGCGGAGTCTACATACCAACAACTACACTAAACTGAACTATTTTCTCCCACTCACTTACCCCTTAAGCTCTCAGCTGTGGTCACTGCAGCAGCTGCAGCAGCAGCAGCTCCTGGAGCCTAAACAGAAAGACAGATTCTTGGGCCTCACCCCAGACCTACTGAACCAGAACCTGGGTGGGCCTGGCCCTACATTCTGTGCTGGTTTTCTATGCTACGAAGACATTTTTATTTACTGTTATTACTGAGGTGACATTGGATTACCACACTATGTTTTAGGGGTATACGTTCACACCTTATCAAGTGTATGTCACTGATGCGTTCAGATGATGGGTTTCAGTGTGTGGGGTTCTGGGTCCCTCTGAGAAAGGTTTCAGCAAAAACAATTTTATTAAGGGAAAGAGAAAAGGGAGAGATGCCTGCATAGACACAGGTAGCTAAAGGACAAGTTCTGGTGGCCCAGGGGGTTAAGTCTCAGCCTGTGAAGCTGTATCTGTAGCTTGAGTTTGATCCCTGCCAGGGAGCTTCCCACATGGTGCAGCAGACCTCTCCTGTCTTGCCTGCTACTCCCCTCAACAGTATATTTCAGACTATCTCCTGTTCTGCTCCCCACTCTGTCTCTGGTATATCCTCTTACCACCCAAACCTCTGGCCTACACCCCAGCTCTTTTATACATAAATAAATGTTAAAAAAATAAAAAGGACAAGTACTGCATTTTATTTTTTTTAAGATTTATTTATGCATACAAGCCAGGGTACAGGCCAGAGGCGTGGGGGGTGAGAGGATTTACTAGAGACAGAGTGGGGAGCAGAACAGAACAGTTCCACAGCTCAGTGCTTAACTGCTGCGCCACCAGGGAGGCCCAAGTACTGCATTTTAAAAGGGCAGACTTACTAGGAAAAAGAGAGAAAATGAGGTGCCTGCATAGACACAGGTGGGCAGAGAGCTGTATTTTGTCAGAGCAAAGGGGATCCTTATATGTTGTTCTTTGATGAAATGACAGTGAAATTTATTGCCCTGGGGTCATATTGGGTTGGTTCTTTGCGACTGATAATCTTTTCTGCCCCTACCTCAGATTCCTGGAAACTTCCATAGCTGGTTTACCTGCTAGTTAATCATCCCTACCCACCCCCCAGGTTTTGCCCTTGGGAGATCTTCCATCCTAATTTTTCTACTACAAGCTTCCATCATTACCACACCACACCCATCACCAAAGCACCAATATTACTCACCTCAATCTATTGGGTCCCCTCCCCCATTTACTTTCAGCCCCCCTACCCCACTCTGGTAGTGGAGGTTTTCCAGTCAGATTCCAAAGGTTGGTTTTGGTTTGTTTTTTTCCTCTTTGTTTTGCTTAATTGCTAAATTGCATTCCACAAATGAATAAAATCACCCAAAAGTTGTCTTTCTCCTTCTAACTAACTTGCTTATCATAATCTCTTCCAGTTCCATTTATGTTGTTTGAAATGGCAGGATTTCAGTTTTTTTAATAGCAAAGTAGTATTCCATTGTGTATACCACATCATCTTAGTTTACTCATGTGTTTTTGGGCACTTGGGTTGTTTCTACAACTCAGCTATTGTAAATAGTGCAGCAGTGAGCATAGGAGTGCATTTGGCCTTTCGATTTAGTGTTTCTGTGTGCTTTGAATAGACACCTAGAAGTGGGATTGCTGGATCATATTTTTAATAGTTATTTAATATACTTTGAGGAACCTCTATACAATTTTCCACAGTCTGCATTCCCACCAACAGTATATGAGGGCTCCTTTTTTTAACTTTTTTTTAATTTGGGTAGAAGAACTGGGGTGTAGGCCAGAGGTGCAGGGTGGGGGGGCAGGTGAGAGGATTCACCAGAGAGAGAGGAGCAGGACTGAAATACACTGCTAAGGGAGCTATGGGTGGCACAGGAAAGGTCTGCTGTGCCATGTGGGTCAGCTGCCCGTAGCTTCCTAGCACTGAGAGTTAACCCCTTGCGCCACCAGGGAGGCCCCGCATGGTGACTTTTTATTGTTTCCACTGTTCATTTGTCCATTCAACAAATTTTTAGGGCCTCCCTGGTGGCGCAGCAGTTAAGCGCTGCGCTGTGGAGCTGTCAGCAGCGGTGATGTGAGTTCGATGCCTGGCCGGGGAGAGTCCCACATGGCGTGGCAGACCTCTCCTGCCTTGCCCGCTGCTCGCCTCAGCAGTGTATTTCCATTGATCTGCCTGTTCTCCCCACTCTGTCTCTAGTGAACCCTCTCGCCGCCCAGAGCCTCTGACCTGTACCCCAGCTTGTATGCATAAATAAATAAATAAATAAATAAATAAACAAAAAAACAAATTTTTATTGGCATGGGTGTGCCAAGCACTATTCCAGGTACTGGGGAAACAGAAGTGTGAAAGTCCCTGCTTAGTGGGGTAAGACAGGTCAATGGAGTATAGAGGAACTTGTGCTTCAGTGGAAAATTATACATTATCTTGCCAGCACACCCTTCCGGTTTTAGCTCTCATTGTCTCAGCTGTGTCCTACAAGTTGTGCTTAACCATATCTACAAATACAGTGGTTATCTGTGGATATTACATACATTCTTGCCTGTAGACATACAAGTTAATTCTGTCTGCTGGATGAACAACCCTTGCTGATGGTAGAATAGCCCCTTTTGTATCCCTTTGTACATTCCTTCCAACATTTCTCTGTTCAGTATAAATTTGTCCTTTTAAAAAAGTTTCTTACACCAGCTCTCCCTTCTCCCCAGCTGTAGTCCTTAGATCTATGGTCAGCTTGCCAGTTTGGTCTTTTTCCTGACTCTTTGTTTGGTTTCTCTATATTCTGCAAATAATTGTCTGTTTTTGAATTCTCTTTTAAATGGATTATAACATCTGCTTGGTTCTCTCTAATTAAGGAATTGAAATATTTAGCACGTGTTCGTTTCATAATATGGGAGAATCGTGACCTTTTTAGGGGGAAATCATTCAACAAAATAAGCCAGTAAAGATCCAGTACACCGATGGTGTGGTGTATTAGGGAAAAAAATAAAGCCTAGTGTAGAGGAAGGGGAGGTGGGAGTGTCATTTTAGAAAAAGTGGTTGGGCCAAGCCCTCCTGCATAAAAATAGTAACAATAAAAGAAAATTTATTACTTAAGTGGGCCATGTCCTGCATTCTGTCTGGCAAGAGTAGTTTTGAGGGGCGGGACAGGGCTGGCTCGGACCCGGTGGCTGCTCTAGAGGGACACCAGTCCAGGGGGGGGATCGGGGAAGGCGGTGGTGCCTGCCCCGGAGGCGGGGCTTGCGGTGGGCGTGACCGGTGGCGGCCCCGCCCCGTCACGTGCCGACCCGCGCCTGCCGCGTCGGCAGCCCCTGAGCTCGCCGGGAGGCGGCGGCGGCGGCGGCTGGAGGGCCGGGGCGGGCGCTGCCTTCGCGGCGGGGCTGGGCGATGGCAGCGACGGCGGTGGCGGCGGGGGCCGGCGCCGCGGCGGGGGCCGAGTCGGCCGAGGGGCCCCCGGGGCCGGCGGCGGCGCTGGAGCTGTGGCTCAGTGAGTAGTCGGGGCCGCCCCCGGCGCGGGCGCCGCGCTGCACGTGAGGCCCCGCTTCCCGCCTCCCCGGGCCTTTCTTCTGACGCCGCCGCGGGCAGGTGGCCGCGGGGCTGCGGGGCCGGGCCGGCGCGGTGGGAGGGTCGCCCCGGGGTTTCCCCGAGAGGAGCCCAGGAATGCGCCGGGGGTGCGGACCCGAGCCGGGCGCTCGCACCCCGTCCCGGCCGCCCCCATGCTCGGGTGGGTTGCTGCACCGAAACGGGGTTTATGCGAGGGCGACGTCGGTGGAGCTCTTCTTGGGGGCGGTGCACCGAGCCCCGGGCGTTCCGGCCTTTGTCAGTCCTCATCACGACCCCGGGGGGCAGCTTCCGTTGTTAACCCCGTTTTGTCAGAAATGGGGACTTATTTGCAGACTACGGAAACGCAGAAGGGCAGGAGATGCAGCCTTTTGCGTCTCTTGGGTGCTGAGAACGATCTGTATCAAGCTGTCCGCCCTCAGTCTCATAACCAGCCCTCTCGTCCTCCAGAAGTGTACAAAGCAAAGCCCCGGCTTAATTAGTGGGGTGAAACAGGTGTTATTTAAGAAACAGGTAGTAGAAGAAAAATTACTCCTTTTGCGCATGTTTACTCTGCCGCGGACTTGTGTGTATTGTCGCCTCTGTGCTTCGTGACAGGCCTGGGGGTCGGTATCCCAGCTGTCCCCGTGGACAGGTGAGGACTGAGATGGACAGCAGAGCGAACGTACTCCGCGCATCAGGCTCTGCAGGGTCCTGGAAGCGCGAACACATAGCACCGGGTCCTTGCTTACAAAGACAGTTTTTAGTGGGTACAAGTCAACAATAACAGCACTTTGGGGAACAGAAGTTCAGAGCGAGGCATGTGTTTCAAGTGCGGTGGTGGTAGGAGTTGGTGTGTTTCCCTGAGGGTTGTCACAGCGGAGAAAACTAAACATTTGAGCGGACAATGGAGGTGACAACATATCAGCCACAGGAAACTCCATCTGTCAAAGCTGGGGGACAGGGTGTGGAGGAGCAAGTAGGTCAGTAGGGCCACCGTGCACAAGCTAAAGAGAAAAGGGTCTGAGGAGGAGGCACATTTGGGGCAAGGTCTTCAAGAGTCTTGGATGCTGCAGAAATGGGTTTACATTTTATTCTGTGATGTGGGGGGTGCTGGTGGTTTAGCGGCAGACTGATCTAATTCACCTGTTAAAAAAAAAGCATCCCCTGCAGCCACATGGAGCTGAAAGGTTGGGAGGTGAGAGTCAGGCAGGGGCAGCAGTGAAGCTCTGTCCACAGTGTTTAGAGACTAGTAGGACAGAGGGGGTCGGGATGGCGAGCAGAAGTAATGAGCCGCTGCAGTCAGCAGCCTTGGTGAAGGCAAGAGATTGGGGGCGTCTAGGATGGATCCCGGGGTTCAGGCTCAGTTCTCATTTGGTAACAAGTGCCTCACCTGTGAGAAGGAGCTGGTTTGTTTAGGAAGGAGCGGGCAGGGGGGTTTGAGGTGCTCGTGGCATAGTCAGAGGGAGACACTAGGTATTTGGTTGGCCTTAGAGAGGGCAAGAGCTGGAGGTCGGCTTGGGCGCCTTTAGTTCAATGGTGGTGAGGTTGTCCAGGTGGCGGTGTATGTTGAGAGCAGAGGTGTGGAGATGGAGCCTTGCGCAATGTAAGAAACAGATGGGAAAAGCAGCCTGAAGCTGGAGCAGACAAAGGCAGGGAGAAGGAGTCACAGACAAAGGAGGGTGGGGAGTCATAGATCTCAAGGGGGTGTAGTTGGTAGGTAGGTTTGCTAGTAAAAGGTGGAGTAGGATGGCAGAGGAGAAGGGGGAATCTGAATTTGGTAAGTAAAAGGTTGTTGAGATTTTTGAGTTCAATGCTGGGAACAGATTAGGAGGCCATGGAGAACTGTAGGCTTGGTTGCCGTGGCAAAAAAGGTCCAGGGTTGGCTTAGCGATCAGCTAGGCCACGAGGAGATAGTCGCTGGAGAGGTGACTGCCTGAGGAGGGGCCTCCCTTCAGTACCAGCTGTTTTGGACCCATGTGGTCCCAAAGTGGCTGAATCTTCTGGTTTTTCAGATAGGGCTGAAACTTCTGTTTGTATGTGAAATCTGAGCTCTTAAAAATTGACAGCTACTTTGAAATCTCAAATTTGTCTGTTTTAGGTTTTGCTAGAAAGAACCTGTGGGAAGGTTGTAGCACCTGGCCACTAGTCCCCCTTCCTTTTTCAAAAAAGGAGTTAGTGGATGGAGGGGAGAAGGTTGCCACAGAATTCAGGTGTGAGGAGATTTGAAAACGAGAGGCCCTGAGCCCCAGTCTGTGCTGCTCTTGGTCTGGGGAACTGGCCCTCCTCAGTTTTGGGTCCCTGTTCAAGTCTCTGGAGGGGTCTTGAGGTGCTGCGGAGGTCGGCGCAGGAGCAGGAAGGGGAACAGCCTCGCAGAGAGGAAGTGGGCCTTTGGTTAGAGCATCTGGGGGAGGAGATTGAGATGTTTCACAGGCAGGATCCTTTGTCAATATCACCCCCGCCACCAGCCACCATTAGGGGCGGAGGTCGCACAGGGCGCTTGAGGAAGGTGGGGAAGTTTGGGGAAGAGTTGTAAGAGAAACAAAAGGCAGCCCACCTGGACACTTGAGAACAGGGTTTTGGCACATTTTCACTTGGTATTTTGGGCCTGGTAGTTCTGTGTTGTGGGGGCTGCCCTGTGCACTGTAGGATGCTTAGTGGACCCTGGTGCAGGAGATACCAGTTAACCCCCCCGTCTGGCAAGATGTCTGCACACTTTGCCTCTCCCCCTTGGCCTGAGAGCCGCGGAGTCTGGGCTTCAGCACGCTGTCTGGGCGTCAGAAATGTGTCCTGGAGCCTGTGGTTGTGTGATTGCCCTGCCTCTCCCACCCCTGCCAGCCTAACAGGGTGAACTCTGGTTTAAACCACATTTCTGGAGGTGGGAGTGGGGCGGGGCTGGGAGGAGGTGCCATGGAAGGAAGGAAGGTGGGGGTATGGCAAGGACGGGGTGTCGTTGAAGGAATGTGTGTAGTCCAGGTGGGCTGGAGGGCCCTGAGCACCCCTGAGCGCCGATCACTGACACTTCTTACCTCAGCACCAGGCTGCTGTGTCTGACAGCGGGGATGGCAAAGGCATGTGCCTCTGACGACTGTGAGGGGCACCTAGAACAGTCCTGGGCTGGTACTAAGTGGTAGCTCTAATTACTGTTAGTCTTCCTAGTTGTGAGAGGCAGAAAACTAGCGCATCCTGGCTTAACCAAAAAAAAAAAAAAAAGAAAGAAAAAAGAATAAAAAGGAAAAACCTGGACCTAGGATTGGGGAGGGTCGTTTCCAAAGGAATACCAGGAAGCTTATGCTTTGAAAATACAAATAGTAGCTACCATGCTTTCTGCAGCTTTCTCCCGTCTGGTTCACTTTGGTCACTGCCCACGTGACTGCATGGATGGGGCCTCCTTCCTGTTCACAGGGAAGTCCCCTTGGGCCGGTGCTGTGTTGCGCTGTCCTTTATTCACTGGCTCCCCGCCGCTGAGCACTTTAGGTTGTTTCTGTCTGTGCTATTAAAAGCAGCGCTGGGTCCCCTCGGCCTCTGGGATTCTAGTTCTGGTAGCTTCTAGCTGCCTGGGAGGCGGTAGCTCAGTGAGTTTGGGGGGGCCTCAGTAAATCCTGTTCTGCTACACCCAGGTGACATGCTCTGTCTTCCAGCCCCACCTTTATGCCCTTGGGGAATCTGGGGGTTCTGGATTGCAACCAGTAGTCGCTGAGCTTCCCTGAGGGGTGCGTTGCATCTTTCTGTGGGAGCCCACCATGAGCCCTTGTAGGGGTGATCTTGGGCTTTTGGTTTGGCTCACTTGGGTGGCTCTGGGCCGCAGTGGGGTCAGGGTCCCTCCTGCTGCAGGAGGAAGGAAGGGTGGGTGCTCCTCTGGTGATGGCTGCCCTGCGGCCTGCGGGCTCCCCCACCAGCCAGGCTGCTCCTGGTGCCGAGTCATGACCGAGTGGTTGGCAGCTGAATTTGACTGCTGATGAGTCACTTTTGGAGGCGCCCTTTCTCTCATCTGGAGGCTCAGCTATTATCTCAGTGCCTCTCACTCTGGAACAAGCTTAAAATGCATGCAAACACGGCCTTTATTTGGCAAATATATGGCAGCCGTGTTATCTGTCCCGCCTAGTGCCAACTAAGGCGCTGGCCCTTCCAGCGCCCTGATGGGGCTGTGGTCGTCACCAGAAGCAGAGCAGGGGGTTTTGGGTCTCCCCAACCATGCCCTGTCAGGCCTCTATCCTTTCCTTGGGGAGATGGCCTGTCCCACCCAGCTGTTCATCCTTTGGGGGTCCTTTTCTCTGGAACTGCTCAAGGCCTCTGAAGTAGCAGGGCAGGCGAGGATTAGGTGCCTTGAGACCCAGTTGTTTCAGAACTGGAATAGCCCTCTGATTAAGGGGATCTGATGCATCTAAAATAATTCTATGCCCCTTAAGCTCACTTGGTGGGCTGGGGAGGGTGGGGGCTGGATTCTGCCTGCGGGGGCCCTGCCTGCTGTTCTCTGCGTCTGGGTCCGGTCATGTGTTGAAGTCTGATAGTGAGCCGCAGCTTCATGAGCTTAACGGGCGTGGAGTTATTTTAGATGAGTCAGCTCCCCTTAATCAGAATCTCTGAGAGTCACTGCTTTAAATGATTTCATGGCCTTTCTTTTATCCCTGTGGGGAAGGCACTGTGAGGAATATAGGAGGCGTATGTATTTTTAAATGAAGAGATGGGAGCTGTGCATTGTAATAAACGGTAAGACTAGCCTGCCTTTGTGGTTATTAGTGTTTGCTGCTTCGTCAGGCTCTTCACACACTCCTTTAGCATCATGACTAGCCCATGGGGAAGGGACTGTTGTCCTTTCATAGTGAAGGATTGACAGGCTCGCTCAGAGAGCCCAAGGATGTGTCTGCTTCTTGTGGCTGTCGCAGCCCCACCAGGCCGCTGGAGGGGCCAGCCCAGGCGCCGAGGTGGTTTCTTTAGCTGGCATTTGGCGGGACAGATAACACGGCTGCCATGTATTTGCCTAATAAAGGCAGTGTTTGCAGGGGTTGGAGTTAAAGATCCCCTCCGTGGGCTGGGGGGCAGATAAACGGAGGAGGAAGAGATGATGTCTGTGTTTGGGGTGGGAGATGAAAAGATCAAGCAGGGTCTGTGTGGACGGGCGTTTGACTTGGGAGGATGGGTGCATCGAGTTCTGAGCTGCAGTGTCGGGGGAGAGCTTAGGAAAAGGGGGGGGCGGTGTCTGAACTGATCATCTCATTCCTTTGCTCTCCTTTGTCACCTTTTTTCACTTGGAGTGAAGGGTTGGTAGGTGGAAGGATGGGTGGTTGTCTGTCCTTTGAGTCTCATTGTTGACCTGGGGAGACACTTGACTTCCACATGACATGGTGTGGCTGCCGTCAGGAGTCCAACTCTGGTTGACTGCAGAGTCTTAAGTAATCAGGAGGGAGGAGGACAGGAAGGGCTGGGGCAGCCGGCCGAGGAGCTGGGAATTCAGACTGGCCTTGAAGAACGGATGGGGTCTGGAGAGGCGAGGAGTGACCCTCTGGCTAGGGGGATCGTGGCATCAGAAACAGGACCTTGAGAATCAGTTTATCTGCAGAGCTTGAAAGAGCTGCTGTCAGGAGCAGTAAAATAGTCCATTGGAGAGGAGGGCAGGCCAGCATGCGCTGACAGTGGGGAGAGGGAGGTGTGATAAAAGGACAGGATGAAGAGGCGGCTGGGGCCTGGCACGGGTTGTGGGCATCCTTGTTGGGTTTCTCGATGGGCATTCTGGACCGAAGCACTAGGAAAGGTACCCACAGCCCCTAACTGCAGGAAGGTGGAGGCCGCCCGTCCCCTCAGCGGGCCTGTCTCATGCTAGGCCTTCTGATAATCTAGTCCCCTTTCTCCAAGTGTCTCCTGCCCCTGGCAGCGCCCTGTTGCCTTTGATGCACAGTGTCCTCAGGTTTTGCCCAAATATAATTCTGGTTGGGGAGACTCTAGCGTGATTGGACCTGGGGTCCCTGGGGAAGCCTAAAGGAGCTGCGTTTGGAGGTGTGAATGTGAGGAGGTCCTCTTAGCACTTGGAGAAGCTTCTTATACAGGCTGGTCACAGAGGAGTCATTAAGCCGAGCCTTAGAGTTAGGGGTGTCGCTTTTGACAAGATGTTGGGATAAATAAGTGGCGCCACCTCCGAGCCTCCTGGTATGTTCTTATCTTCCTGTTACGGGCTTCCGAGCTAAGAAACTGGGTAGCTTCTCAGGTGCTGTCCTCACACAGGGTGGACAGGGTGAGTCTGCTTTGGGGCTTGAAGGAGGTGCTCATGGCTTGACCTGTGTGCAGGAAACAGGGCGCTTCCAGGACTGCAGCTTGTTGACTGACCATCCACTCAGCAAGTGTCCCCTGGAGCCCCGCCTGGGCATGGTAAAACGGAGAGGCACTGGTCCCCATCCTGGTCACCTCTCGGCCCCCGGTCTCATGTGTGAGAGAGGTGATGGCGTAGCCCTCAACTGTCAGGCTTTTTGTAGCAGGACAGTTGTCTCTTTTATGCTTTCCTTAATTTTTTTATTTCCTTGGCAGATAAAGCCACAGACCCAAGCATGTCAGAACAGGACTGGTCAGCTATTCAGAATTTCTGCGAACAAGTGAATACTGATCCCAACGGGTAAGTAAGGTGTCCATCCCACACACGCTGTCCCTGAGACGCCTCAGCTCAGGGCAAGCTTTTGCCTCTTGGGGCTGATACAGTTAGGCGTCCTTTCCTTCCCCACCCCCCTCCATCATGTACTCAGAATGTTATTTTTCTAGAAATAGCAGACTCCTGTGGGGTTTTTTTTTAAAGCAGAACACTTCGTTTATAACTGGCTAATGTTATAAAACACCAGTGCTAAGGAGACCTGAATGTTCTGGAGAGAATGCATAGCAACTTGAGGGAGATCGGTGTATTTTTCCTCACTTAAATGTAATCTTTCATAAGAAAAAAGCAGGGAAAAAGATGAGATCTTGTTGAATTCTGTCTCCAGAGCATCTGGTTAGCAATTGAAGAGTCACGTCGGTCACCCAGGTGCTTACATGTGGCTTGGTTCTGGGTACTTTGAAATGGGCTAGAAGGTTGACTGCAGTGTTCGCTGAACACGTGTCACATAACAGACGGGGCCTGTGGTGTTCGCCACCGGCTCACATTGGGGCCACTGGGGTGGCTTGTCTTGGGGAGGCTGATGTGGCCTGGACTCAAGGAAGTCCGCGGTGCTGTAGCTTCAGGAAGAGTGCCTGGGAGTCGGCCTCCTTCAGAGCCTCACGTTCAGGCTGTATATGGAGACACTGCCTGGGCTTTGGGACCCAGACCCCTGGGCGACAGGCACCTTGACCCAGCAGAGTTAGCCAGATTCGTTAGTTCTTTTCCCCTTGGGTTCAGGTCTCTCTATTTTCCTGTAGCCCGACACATGCGCCCTGGCTGTTGGCCCACAAGATCCAGTCTCCACAGGAGAAGGAAGCCCTCTATGGCTTAATGGTGAGTTTGGTTTGTTCCTTCACCTGAGCCGACCTGTCCTGGCACTAGAGAGGGCGTGGCCCCAGGCCACATCGGCTGGGATGGAGAGTTTGTCCTCGCCGGCCTGGAGGAGGCGGCGGTAAGCAGCTCTGGGCTCAGATCGCCTCACCCTAGAGCTGTCGGGAGAGCGGTGTCGAGCCTGTTTTGGGAGAAGGAAGGAAGGGTTTATTTTCTTTTACCTTCTTAGGGTGTGCCTGGCAAGTTCAAGTGCCCACAGGGCCAGACGGGTCATATAAATGAGGGAACCACTGTGGGGAGGACCACAACCCTGGGGAGCACACGTGTGGTCTGGAGCAGGCAGGGAGCGCGAGATGGATGACTGTCGCCAGGCGTGAGCATGACCCAGAGTTGCTAGAACTTCCTTTTTTTAAAGAGAAACTAGAAATCCAGATTTTGACATGTAGTCTCTGAATTTTCAGTGTAGGTGACTTGTTTGAAGTGTGAAGCAGCAGCGTGGACCGAAGAAAACGCGTCCACAGCCAGCCTGCCACTTGAGTGCCGCAGAACCTCTGGGCGCAACAGTTCTTGTATGCTGTGTCTCAGAGTGCTGCCTTGGAGGAGAAAGTGACTCTCTGTCCCAAGGGTCTCCTTAAGGGGGGTGACCTCAGGGTACACAGCATACTGCGCCACAGATAGAGCTAGATCAAGCAGGTGGCATTTTTTCTTAATCTGAAAATGTCACCCGTTCTCTAAAACTTCATGTCCTCCAAGTCTTGAAGAAACACCAGCCATGGTTCCAGCAGATGCTCATCGGATTTGAGATGAGCCCTGGAGTCCATGCGTTTCTCCTCCTCATGGGGTCCTGCGTCTCTGCAGGTGCTGGAGACGTGCGTGAACCACTGTGGAGAGAAGTTCCACAGCGAGGTGGCCAAATTCCGCTTCCTGAATGAGCTGATCAAAGTGTTGTCCCCTAAGGTGAGTGCCCGGGACCTGGCCCTGCTCGCTGTCCTCACCCGCCCCAGCCTGCAAGCTCCCGTCTCCATCTTCCGTCCGCAGGCGGCCTGCTCACGCACAGGCCCTGCCGCCCGTCCCTTCAGAGAGCTGGGAGAGAAGGGCCTCTCCGAGACTCAGGGCGCCGGTCGTGCTCAGCAGCTGCTCCCTGCCCTTGGATCCCTCGCGTTCTCCAGTTCTCCCTTTAAAGATGGCCTTGGGGGTTGGGGGTCCTGGCTGGGAGCAGGGGGATCCTCAGCTTGTGGACACAATTTTCCTGGTAGCGATGGCAAGAGAGAGCCAGGTATGCCTTTAGGTTTCACATCCCTTCCTCCTCGTCCCCGCCACCTTCCTGCCTTCCTGGCCCGTTTCAGGCAGCCCGCGCGTGGGGACCCTTGCGCTGCTCAGCAGCAGTTCTCCCGTCCCGATTGTGCCCTCTGACGTGGTTCAGCTCAGTTCTTACACCGTCTCCGGGACTAGCAAAGTCCCTCCAAAGGGGTCGGGTCCTCCCGAGACCGCGCTGCCTCCGGGCCCTGCCCGTGGGTCTCAGGCACCCTCCGGTGCTTGCTTCTGCCAGCCAGTTCCCAGCTTGGGTTCCCCGACCACCGAGATTCCCTCATTCACTAGAAAGACTCACAGAACACAAGAAAGCACTGTACTTGGCTGCTGTCCTTTGTTATGAGAGATATAAATGGAGAGAGCGAGTGCACAAGGTCTTGGGGGTTGGAGGGGAGCAGAGCTTCTGTGCCCTCTCCTTGTGGAACCTGGGCACACCACCCTCCCAGCACATCCGTGTCCAAACAGGGAGCCTTCCGAGCCCCTGTTGTTTCAGAGTTTTTATCTGGATTTCCAGATAAATCACGGCTATGTGTCCACTGTGTGAAGATAAATCACTGGCCATATGTCCACTGTGTGCCCCTGTCCCCAGCCTGCAAACCGCCAGGGGCGGGCCTTCTCGTTGCCTCCAGCCCCCTCCTCTCCTGGGGCGAGATGAGGAATGAGGCTGACTGCTTGGGTCCACTGATCTTGCGGCTGGTATTTCTGGAGCGGCCAGCCCCTCCCTGAGACTGAGGAGTGGCTGGCATAGACTCCAGGAGGTCGGGGTAAGAAAGGGGCTGTGCATAACAAAAGACATTCATGTCACTTGGGAAATTCCAAGGGTATTTGAAACTCAGTGCCAGAAATGGGCACGAAGACCAAATGTACTTTATTATTCTGAACTTGCTCCAATTAAAAAATGAGTGTCCCCAGTGGCTCTGACCTCTCCCGTATATGGTGGGCTTTAAAAAAAAAACAGTTTTAGGGTTTGACTCCGTGAAACTCAGAGCCCTGGGGTTGGGCGTCAGAAAAGTTGGCCTCTAGTTGTGCCTCAGCTCTTAGCCAGCCCCGGGCAGCGCGTCTCCAGGCCTCTGGTGGTTGTGGCCTGCCAAGTTCCTTCCTGCTCTGTAATCCTCCTTCCTTTTAATTTTCAGTACCTCGGGTCATGGACCACAGAAAAAGTTAAAGGAAGAGTCATTGAAATACTCTTCAGTTGGACAGTCTGGTTTCCAGAAGATATTAAGATCCGAGATGCTTACCAGATGCTGAAGAAACAAGGTCTGGCCCGCAGCCGGCCCTCGTGCTTCCCGCTGTGCTTCGCAAGTTCTCGAGGCGGACAGTAGCGACAAATAACTTTAATCCCCAGGATGGCAGACCCTTCCTTCTGGTGGGCAGGAGTGGGGCTGGTTTTGAGATTGTTTTGCAGTGGTTATCCTCACAGTACAGGTTTCTCACTCTTCTAGTGTCAGTGAGTGTTTCAGGTGGGGCTTATTTGCTAGAGTTTTTTTTTTCTCCCCTCAAAATCTGTCCCACTCTCAGCTCTGGGTCTCCTTTTGCCCTGCACCTCAGAGGCGGCTGATTCCATTGCCTTGTGTACCAGGAGACGCTTGTCTCCCAGTTCGGGCTGGCTGAATTATTTGCACTGGTGTTGCCTCTCCTCTCTCCTGGAGCCCTCTCTCTCCCTAGATTTCAGGGTAATTGTTGCCTTGCGTCTCAGCTTTATGGTGAATTCATGAGCAGTTGTGTGTGAGATCAGTGTAGGTTGTCTGGGTTGGAATGACACTCTCTGTCTCTGTGTCTTGTGCCCGGGAGCCCGTGTCTGTCTCCTGGGCCCAGGGGGGGAAACCTGGATTCAGGGTGGCCTCTTTTTCCCCTCACAGGTGCTCACTTCATGTTTTTAGGACTAGCAGGAATCCACCAGCAGTTTCTGCGTCCTGGTTACGTACTTGCGTAAAATGAGTAGTGTTTTTAATAGTGTCAGGCTCAGATTGCCAGCCCGTGGGCTGGTTCTGCCTAGTTAGCTCCAATGTCCCTGTCTTCGGCTGGTTCCTTGGGTTCTCCTGAGGGTGGTTCACTCCTGGGTGAATTCCTTTAAGATCATTGATGGTGTTTTCCACGTAGGCCCAGGAAGCAGGCTTTCCTGGCTTTATCCTGCACCCTGCTGATACCAGCAGCTGCCCACATCAGTGTCCTGACCTCCTGAATCATGTGTTTTAGGAATCATAAAGCAAGACCCTAAGCTGCCCATGGATAAAATCTTGCCTCCACCTTCTCCCTGGCCCAAGAGCTCCATCTTTGATGCTGATGAAGAAAAGTCAAAGGTCAGGAACGCCTCCCCGACCCTGTGTCTGATCAGACCCCTTCTTTTAGGGACTCTCCCAAAATGTCTCCGGGCCTCTGAACCACAGTGGGAGTGTGGGGAGGTGGTTGGTGAGTCTTCTCTGGGGCTGTCCTTACGGGTGAGGTGGCCTGGTGTCTAGACATGTTCTCCATAGGTGGGCTGGATACCAGATGCCCCCTGCCCCCCTTATCTGTGCGAGTGTCCTTGAGGAAAGAAGGCACAGAAGACCTGAAGTGGGGAGTGTGGCCAGTGATCATATCTAGTGATGTGTGGGATGGGGGTGGGGGGCTGCGGGTGAGGAAAGAATTGGTTGTGTGTGGGCTCAGATCTGATTTAGTGCCAGTAAGGCGGGCTCTACCCATTTGCCTTCCACGGCTGCTTCCCAGAAACGTCGCTCCTCAGACTTTCCAGGGAGGAGAGGAAAGGAAGATGGGCAAACCGAGGCTGGGACCCAGGGCTCCTCAGGGGTGCCTCTGAACGGGGCAGGCCTGGAGTCCAGCTCCAGCAGCGCTGTCCCATTCTGTGGGTTGTCTTTTCACTGTCTGGACAGTAGCTTTTGAGCAAAAGATTTAAATTCTGAAGTTTAATTTATCTGTGGCTGTTGCCCTCTCCTTGACCTTCCCCACGGCCTGGGGAGGGCGGCCCAGGAAAGCCGCAGGCCGTGCGTGTGTCTCCTAGGTCTCCTCTGCCTTCCAGTTGTGCCTCTCGCCTGTACCCTTCCTGTGGGCCTAGTGCTCAGTGACCCTGGGGGCCCCGTAGGTGGAGTGGGCAGGGCTCTTTAAGGTTCTGCTCCCTCTTCTTGCCTCCTCTCCTGCTGGGTGCCGTGCAGATCAGCGACTCCTCTGTGCTGCTTCCTGCCGGGACTAGGCGTGGCGCGAACAAGGTCGACAGAGAGTGCACGGTGCGGGGCAGCCTTGGCACTGCTGATATTTGGGCAAGATCATTCTTTGTGGGGGCTCCCCTATGCATTGTGGGGTGTTTACGGTCTCCCTGACCTGCACCCTCTAGATGCCAGTAGTACCCCCAATTGTGACAACCCAAAAAAATTGTCTGTAGACTTTGCTAAATGTGCCCTGGGGGATCTAATCCTTCCCCTCCCTACCTAGTGGTTGACAGGGAGAGGCACAACCCCTACATCGGGGCACCTGTGAGGGTTGTTGGTAGGTGATGCATCTAAATGCGCGAGCTGTTAATTATTAGCGTCGACTCGCCTATCGGCTGCTGCCGCTCTGGCCGCTTGACGGAGGAATCAGTTCTCTGCTCTTCTCATTTACCCTTCAGCTCCTGACCAGGCTTTTGAAGAGCAATCACCCTGAGGATCTTCAGGCCGCCAACCAGCTGATCAAGACTCTGGTCAAGGAGGTGAGTGTATTTCCAGTGGGGTTTTCAGACCTGGCGTTTGACAGGGCTGCACGGTGCCCGAGGATGTGCGCAGGGGTGTGGCTGGGAGAAGGGGTGCTCATCTAGCCCTGTATGGGAATGAACAAGCTGCCCCTTGGTGGGCCGCCGGGTGGTGACTGAAAGCAGAAACTGTGTACTCCTTGGGGCTCAGAGCACTTCATGCACCCCGGCTTCTGTCCCAATGACGGGTATTGGTGGGGCCACAGTCCAGGTTTGGGAATCTATTTCTCAGGGAGATTGGGCTGGGGTACCAATTAGCAGGCCCCCAAGTCCTCACACTGCATTGTCTTTCCCAGAATTCTGGGTGTTGAGCCCTCACCCTCTACTCACACTTAGCGACTTCTCTGAGCTCTTCACTTCTCTCTCATTCCATCCTTTCCTTTTCCCCAAAAGGAACAAGAAAAGTCCGAGAAAGTGTCCAAGAGGGTCAGCGCCGTGGAGGAAGTGCGCAGCCACGTGAAGGTGCTGCAGGAGATGCTGAGCGTCTACCGCAGGCCCGGGCAGGCGCCCCCGGACCAGGAGGCCCTGCAGGTACTCTTAAAAAATCCAGGTGTGACTGACTTTCTAGGAGCTGCTTGCATTTAGAGCATATTTGCTATAGTTTGACGTGTATATTCACGAAGCCGTCATCACAGTGAAGGTAGTAAACTCGCCACTCACCCTCCAAAATGTCCTCAGGCCCTCGGTCTTCCTGCCGTTCCACGTCTGTCTGTCCACTGCCAAGCAGCCCCTGACTTGCTCTCTGATGAGCTTATGTTTCCTAGACTTTTGCATCTATGGACTATCAGCAGTACAGTGTGTCCCTTCTTCTTTTTTGGTCTGGCTTCTCCCCGCAGCTTGAGAGATCCACTCCCTTCATGTGTATCAGTAGTTCTGTGTTTTGCTGAGTAGTGCCTGTTGTGCCCTCTGCCACAGCGCCACGTCTGCTCAGCGGCTAATGGATGTCTGGGCTGTTTCCAGCTTGGGTGATGATGAATAAGCTGCTGTAAACTGTGTACTGGATTTTGTTTGAATACACACCTTCATTTCTCTTGGAGAAATGCCCAGTCATGAGTTGAGTGTATAGTTCACTTTTTAAGAAACTGCCAAACTATTTTCAAAGGAATTGTATCATCTTATGTTGCTAGCAGCAGTGATGAGAGGTCCGCCTCTCTACCTCTCAAACCTCTGAGATCTTTTTTCTTTTTTTTTGTAATATCTTTATCCAGAATGCATATATCAGAAAAGCACCCATCACTGCTATCTAACTTGAACATATTAATCACCCCTGAAAGAAATCTAGTCACTCTCCGCTCCCCACCCCTTTTCCCCGTAGACTCTGGCAACCTTAATCTGTTTTCTCTCTGTGGATTTGCCTGCTTGGATGTTTTATAATGGAACATGTTTTATATAATGGATGTTTTATATAAATGGAACTAAGCAACACATGGCCTTTGAGTCTGTCTTTCTCTTAGCATGATGTTTTCTTTTTTTTTTTATGCATACAAGAACTGGGGTGTAGACCAGAGGTGTGGGTGGTGGTGAGAGAATTCATGAGAGACAGAGTGGGGAGCAGAACAGGTGGATCTACTGAAGTACACTGCTGAGGGGAGCAGCGGATGAGGCAGGAGAGGTCTGCTGCGCCATATGGGAAGCTCCCTGGCCAGGATCGAACTTGTGCTGCAGTGGCTCTTGACAGCTTCAAAGTGCTGAGACTTAACCCCTTGCATCACCAGGGAGGCCCTTAGCATGATGTTTTCAAGGCTCGTCCACCTTGTATGTGTCCACCTTGTATGTGTCAAGCCTCCTTCCTTCCATGGTCCCGTGGCACTCCAGTGTGGCCACCCACATCTTCTCGTCTCGATCATCAGGTGATGAGTGTTGGGCTCGTTTCTACCTTTTGGCTGTTATAAATGATGTCTGTGAATATTTGTGTACAAGTTCTTGTGTGAATGTGATTTTTAAAAATTTATTAGTGACATGTTTGTCCTTGTTTGTTGTTTCACAGTATAGGATTTCTCCCCTCAGATGTGGTCACAAATGTCAGTTTTTCATTCTCTTGGGTCTAGACCTAGGAGAGGAATTGCCAGGTTATAGGGTAACTCTGTTTGCCTTTCTGAACAACTGCCAAACTGTTTGCCAAATGGTTGTACCATTTTATAATCTTGCCAACAGTGTGTGAGGGACCACTGCTTTATATCCTGCAAATTTTGTTATCGTCTGTTTTATTATTTATATATTTATTTATTTTTAAAGATTTATTTATTTATACATACAAGCTGGGGTACAGGCCAGAGGCATGGGAGGGCGAGAGGGTTCACCAGAGACAGAGTGGGGAGCAGAACGGGCAGATCAGAAACACACTGCTGAGGGGAGCAGCGGGCGAGGCAGGAGAGGTCTGCTGCACCATGTGGGATTCTCCCCGGCGGGGCGTCGAACTCGCATCATGTGCTGCCGACAGCTCCACAGCGCAGCGCTCAACCGCTGTGCCACCAGGGAGGCCCTCGTCTGTGTTTTAGATAATAGCCATTCTGTGGGTGGCAAGTGGTGTCCTCTGGTTTAGCTTTGTATTTCTTTGCTGGTTTACGCTGTGCTTTCTTTCTTGTGCTTATTCACCCCTGGCACATCATCTTAGGAACACTGTCTGTTCAGATACTTTGCCCTTTTTTAATTATCTCTCTCTCAGTTGTAAGAGTTCTTTATATAGTCTAGATACAAGTCCCTTTCCAGATTTCTCCCATTCTGTGGGTTGTCTTTTCACTGTCTGGACAGTAGCTTTTGAGCAAAAGATTTAAATTCTGAAGTTTAATTTATCTGTGGCTGGTGGTGCTTTTGTTGTTGCATTTAAGAAAGCACCACCTGGCAGGTAGATGTTCCAGAAGGCCATTTCCTCAGACTCTCTTTGGAGCTCCGCCCTCTGTGTCCCTCTGCAGGCTGAATCCCTGTCCTGTCTGTCTTTATCTCTCTCCTTCTCCCTCCCTCCTGCCCCCACTCCCTTTTGCATTCCAGCTTCTATACTTCTCTGCACAAGACAGCCTTCACATGGCTCTTTAATTTACCTGTCCTTCTGTTTCACAGGGTTAGCAGAAACAAAATAGTGTCTTTCTTAATTTTAAATTCCTATTTGGCCAGCTTGGCTTATGTATCTACCCTGGTCAATTAGCTGTGTGTGGGCTTGGGTAATGTTAGAGAGAGGATTGTCCTGGCCTGCCTTTGTGGTTGGAGGAACAGGAATCAGAAGAGTAGGTGGGCTTGGGCCAGGTGGACACTCCACAGCGACCTCCCACGGTGAGGTTGCACCAGGACACTTCAGGAACGTCAGTGTTATTTGACTTCTATTTTTTTTTTTTACAGATTTACTTATGCACACAAGAACTGGGTGTAGGCCAGAGGTGTGGGGGGTGAGAGGATTCACCAGAAACAGAACAGGGAGCAGAACAGGCAGATTGTCTGAAGTACACTGCTGAGGGGAGCAGTGGGCGAGGCAGGAGAGGTCTGCTGCGCTGTGTGGGAATCTCCCTGGCCGGGGATCGAACTCATGCTGCAGTGGCTGCGGACAGCTTCGTAGGCTGAGACTTAACCTCTTGCGCCACCAGGGAGGCCCATATTTGACTTTTAAACAGCACAGATTTTCCCCACCCAAGATGATAACCAGCCCCCAGATAGGAGCCAGGCAGCAGGAAACAGAACTTCCTCTTTACAGTGGGTAAAGATGACTTTGGGGAATGTGGCAAATAGACACTGGCAAGCGGCTTCCTAATACTGACCCCTGGAGTCAGGCAGGCTTACCTTCCACCAGAGACAGTGCTGGCACACCACTGGTGTCCCCACCGGGCCTCCTTTTTGTTTTTTTTAAGATTTATTTATGCATGCAAGCTGGGGTACAAGCCAGAGCCGTGGGGTGGCGAGAGGCTTCACCAGAGACAGAGTGGGGAGCAGAAAAGGCAGATCACCGGAAATACGCTGCTGAGGGGAGCAGCGGGCGAGGCGGAGAGGCCTGCAACGCCATGTGGGAATCTCCCTGGTCGGGCGTTGAACTGCTGACAGCTCCACAGCGCAGCGCTTAACCGCTGCGCCACCGGGGAGGCCCGGGCCTTGTCTCTTATGGCAGGTGGGAACAGAGCCAGGTGTCCTTATTGGCTCAAGAGCAAAGTGGGAGGAAGAGACTCCTTTCTGCTTCCCTTCCCAGACTCACCAATCAGACATGTCTTTTCACTCGCCTGGCTGGGGATATGGGGGTACAGTCAGAGGGAGAGGCTTAGAGCTTCAGATTCACTACTTGAACTCCCTCGCAAGGAAGGAAACTAGGATGTATGGAGAAGCTTATCTCTTATCTCTTCCTCTTACCTCTTATCTCTTCCTCAGCGTACATGGAGATGGAAGTTGTCCAGGGCATTCTTCCAGGATGTGGACAGTGAGATTCCCCAGATGTTACTGGGGGAATGAGGCTTGGCTCTGGGAGAACCTGCGCTGGTGTTTAGGGAGTGTTGGGACGGGGATACCAGCATCAGGGAACAGTGGGTGGGGAGTTGGGATGGTATCGTGAAGCAGGAGGTTGCTCTCCGCTTCCATGTGGGGTCTTTCTGTTGTTCGGCTGCTCCGTGTGGGGGTCGGAGTCTTGAGATGATGCTGTGCACACTGAGATGGTGGGTGCTTTCATCTGCCTTTGTTGACGGTTTGAACGTGTTTTTCCCTATAAAATTTGTACATTTGTAGCCCAACCTTTTTCTGAAACTGCCATGTTACTTCAGGTGGGTTTGGGGACAGACTAGGGAGCACCCTGGAAACCCCAGGCCCTCCTGCTGGCGGTGCCTTCGAGGTGTGTGGTGAAACCAAACTCTTTCCCTAGGCGGTGTATGAGAGGTGTGAGAAGCTGCGGCCCACCCTGTTCCGACTGGCGAGTGACACCACCGATGACGACGACGCGCTCGGTAACAGACTATTTCTCTAGACAGAAACGCGCCCAGTGTGCAGAACAGGCACGGAGCTTCTCAAGGTGCCACCGTGGAGCCAGAAACAAGTCAGAAGGACTTTAGGGATTATGGTGATTGAGCTTGGGAAGGGCATGGCCTAAGTTGGGTTAGAATGACTTCTGGAAGAATCCAGGCTTAAGAAATCAGCAGCAGGTCTGAGAACATAGAAAGGGGTTGAAATTTACCATGTAGATTGGATGTGAGGGGGAGAGAAGACAGAAGTGGCTTTGAGTGGTGCATCTCACTCAGCACTTACATACCTTTGGGGGTGAGGAGATCTGAATGAGGCAGGCTGATGAGGTATGGAAGGGATGGGGGAATTTAAATACCTGTACTCAAGTGTCAAAACATCTGAACTTTTTATTATGGAGAGATCTCAGAATATAGGGTGAAAGTAGGATGAATCCTGTGTGTTCTTCATTTATTGTTAGGAGTTGTCAGCTCACGGCCAGGTTTTGATCTTGTTTCATCTATAGAGCTCTCTACCCACTCCCCCAAACCCCCCATTCTATTTTGAAGCAAATTCTAAACATATCTCAAGTAATCAAATAATCAGTGTTCAGATTTCCGAGGCCATTTCTCACTAGCCATCTCTTGTTAACCCTTTCATTTAATTTTTCACAGTTCTAAATTGGACTCAAAAAGAAAAACCATACTTAGTGATTGGTTGAGATTTCTTAAGTCTCTTTTAATGACTAGGCCTCTGCCCCCAATTGGGATCTCACCCTACTCTTCCTCTGCCTTTTTCATTTTCTTGAGTGAGAAACATGTCTTTTATATACTTATTCTTGGTCTTAATATGTATTTTTAAAGATTTATTTATTTATGCATACAAGAGCTGGGGTGTAGGACAGAGGTGTGGGAGGGTGGTGGTGGTGGTGAGAGGATTCACCAGAGACAGAGTGGGGAGCAGAACAGGCAAACTGACTGAAACACACTGCTGAGGGGAGCAGCGGGTGAGACAGGAGAGGTCTGCTGCGCCATGTGGGAAGCTCCCTGGCAGGTGATCGAACTCGTGCTGCAGTGGCTGTGAATCGCTAGTGCTGAGACCCCTTGTGCCACCAGGGAGGCCAGTCTTAATTTTTGATGGCATCCCTCGTGTTATTTAATAGGTTTCTCTGTTTATATTTCTTATATATTGCCAGTTAGAGTAGGGAACATGATCAGATTCAAGTTCAATCGAATACTTCATAGGTGGTGTTCAGGAGACCCATTGTTTGGTGTCTGTCTTTTGTGATGTAATTATTATCTAAAACCATATTTTCTCAAATTACAGTGAAGTCAAAGGTAGTCAAATTAAAATTTTTAAGCAACTTGGAAGTCCAAGTAAAACACTTTGCCCGGTGATTTCAACCCATATTATCACTTTGTAACCTCCATCTGCACTTAAGAAACTGACAGGACATAAACTGATGGCTGCTTTTGAGAAGTAATCTTTGTCACTTTGGCTTGCAGTGTTATAAATTGACCCTTGCCAGGTTGATCTTCTCTCTCTCTCTCTCCTAGGAGAGATTTTTTTGCAGTAAACCATGAGGTACTCGTGAAGCTTTTGAAATCCAGTGTGTATCTTACAGGACATTTCAATTTGGGTGCCAAATTTTCACTGGGAACACTTGATCTAGATTTAGATTTTACAAAATTTATAGGTGAAAAAATGAAAGTAGATTCATGTAAGCAGTTTGTTCCTACATTTCTAATAATTTTCCAATAATTTAAGTACCCAAAATTTTTCTAATATTTGCATCCATTTTGACAAAAAAGCTTAGCTTTTCACTTTAAATTAATTAGAATTAAATAAGGCTCTAGTTACTCAAATGAAGGACTCACATTTCAAATGTTGGCTGTCATATTGGACAGTATAGGCACAGGAGGTGAAAAAAATTTATTCCTCCTACATCCGGAGAGCTGAGTGTTGGGGTTTAGGAGCTGAGTGACAAGGTTTGGGGGCGGGTCTGATATACTGGTAGAGCCTCTTGACAGCCACTTTGTAGATGACTTCGAAAAGACTCAGGATTGCTGGTGGCTAAACTAGCGGTACTCTGATTTTTCTCTCGTTTTCAGCGGAGATTCTCCAGGCAAATGACCTCCTCACCCAGGGAGTCCTGCTCTACAAACAGGTGATGGAGGGCCGCGTCACCTTTGGGAGCACAGTGGCCAGTTCCGTGGGAGACATACCTGTCTCCAGAGGTATGTGCAAAGAGCCTCTCCTTGCCATTTATTTTGGGGCAGCCTGTAAGTCTCAGAAAAGAAATGGAAGTTCAGAATATTCTGGGCTGTGGTGTAGAAGGGAGAGAGCTTGCCTTCTTTTCCCTTTCTCTGTGAACTGGTTCAAGGAGCCAGCCTCTGCCTTCTGCGCTGTCATGAGCTGACTGCCAGTTGGACACTGGCTCGCCTGTAAACAGAGCAGATGGCTCTGTCGCACCAGGCTGATTCTGCATATTGTGCGTCCTTGCCTATGAGAACCAGGGCCTGAGACATGATGATGTTCAGTGGCTCTTAGTGCCTGGCGAGCTGCATCAGAATCTCCTGGGATACGGGTTAAAACGAAGATTGTTAGGCACCTAGCCTGGCCTTCTGAATCGGGACTGCTTGGAGCTGGGCCCAGGGATCTGCATTTTTATCAAGCTTTCCAGGGAATTCTCAGTAACTGTGGTTAGAAACCTCCAAAGGCATTGGAGCTGGAGAGGTCAGCTGCTGCTGTCTGGGTGGGAGGTTGCTGGACTGGGGAGGAAGTCACCTGGCTGCCTCAGACTCCAGGTGCTTCAAGACACTGAGCTGAGGCAGAAGGTTCTCCGGGCTGCGTTGAGAGTTGGACGATGTGATGTCTTTTGGGAGGAAACCTGAGGGAAGCTGACAGGCTTAAGTAGAGGCTTTGCTCTCATTCTGACTTTTTAACCTCACTCTGCTTTCTAGTCTTTCAGAGTCCAACAGGCTGCATGAAGAACTGCCCACTGATTGATTTGGAGATGGACAGTGGATCTGAGCAGACTGGGACTGTGGCACCATCTTTACTTCATCAGGACCTGGCAGCCTTAGGTGAGGGTGGGTGTGTGTGGGGGGCAGGCAGGTTATAGTCCTGGGTCCCAGGGAGAGCAGCCAGCCAGTGCCGCTGGGGCCATGTGCCTGCCTGAGGGAGTTGGTACGAGGGGCAGCTCAGAGGGGCCTCTTTGCACTTAGTCTCAGCTTTACGGTGGGTGAGTTGAATTACTTTGGGCAATTCATTTATCTCAACTCTCAGTGTTCAGGAGCGGGAGGTCTTGGTCTGCAAATCTGGCTTATATCAGGAAGGGTTACTCGTGTACACGTCACTTTGTTCCTTCCTTACAGGAATCAGTGATGCTCCAGTTACCAGCAAGGTAAGACCGCTCCAGGGGCCAGAGAGGAGGGGGCTTCTCACCCTGTCTCCATGAGGCAGCCCGGCCGGTGGGGAGAGGTGTTGCCACATGGGCTGCTGGCATTCATGGACTCTGAGGTTCAAGGCGCCTTCCTCTCCTACACTGTCTGGCTTGAGCCCCAGAGGAAGAATCTTTAATTCTCCTTAGGTGCCCCTTCTTCGACCCGAGGGTCCATTTCTTTCTCTTTCCTTCTCCTGCCCAGGACATGTGGCGCCTGTGCCCCGGTGACTTGGGTGGGTCAGGAGAGCCGTGCGCAGGTCGCTTGGTCCACGGCCTCGCACACCCTGCCTGATTTCATCCTTTCCTGCTCGACAGGTTGCTGCTCAGAGTTACTCTAAAGAAAAGAAGAACCCTGCTGCCAGCCCCCCGCCAGGTGGTGGTGGTGAGAGCTCTTCTGCAGAGACAAACTTGCTGGATCTCCTCTCCCCACAGCTGTCTCCAGCTCCGCTGTGAGTCTTTGGGCAGGTGGCATAGAGGGTGGCTCCTGCTGTAGTCGTTGCTGCCCGAAGCACTAGCGGGGGCCCCAAGACCGCGCACCCCCGGGTACTGCTGTTTTCTACTGAAAGTGCCTTCTGGGCTCCCGCTTTGCTTTTTACTACCCATCGTTTGACAGGACCTCTGGAAATAGGTTTATTTAGGGAACAGCCGCAGTGGGTGATGATGTTTTGGGTCTTTATTGTGTTTTTTTCGCCCCTGGTTACAGTGTAATTTGAGCACTAGAGAAACAGATAATATAGAAATTTGGTCTCAAATGTCACTCACTAAAACATGTTTTGTTTATTTTTCTAATTACATAGTGATGTGTTATTAAGGCTTATCTTTACACAAATGGGACCACAATTTACAACCTACTTCACTGTGGCTTTTTTCACATTACATGTCTTAGACATATTTCCACATCTGTTTGTATAAATTTGTTTCTTTTCTTTTTTTAAAGATTTATTTATACATATAAGCTGGGGTACAGGCCAGAGGCGTGGGGCGGTGAGAGGGTTCATCAGAGACAGAGTGGGGAGCAGAACAGGCAGATCAGAAATACACTGCTGAGGGGAGCAGCGGGTGAGGCAGGAGAGGTCTGCCGCACCATGTGGGATTCTCCCCGGCTGGCGTCGAGCTCGCATCGCGCGCTGTCGACAGCTCCTCAGCGCAGCGCTCAACCGCTGCGCCACCAGGGAGGCCTAAATTTGTTTTTAATAGCTGCATGATAATTCATATACAAGAGTTTGATCATTTCCCTTTTGTGGATATTTACATGGTTTCGGTTTGGAGATACTCAGGAGTGTTTTTGCCGTACAGATGCCTGAGAGTGAGGGGTGCTCTGGTGTATGACTGTAACACATTTTTACCAACCCTGTTCTTTGCCCTTGGAAAGGGTAAAGCAGTTTGTCCCCCAGACTCGGATCCATGGTGTGGTGGAATGTGCTGTGGGTGCAGCCGTAGGGATCTGCCCATTTCACTCCTCTAACCACTTGACAGGCCCGTACACATTCTCATTTAGGTGGGTTACTCTGTCTAGACTTATTTTGCAAGGATGTTTTCAACTTGTCTTCCAAGTGGACAAAATCCTAAAGAAGCATGAATGAAGTGGGCCATGGGCTTGTGTCACCTGCCTCCCTTACTGCATGCTGACCCCATCATCACATCCGGGGGCTTCGCTGGCTGAGCTGCTTGTCAGGGACTGGCTGACACTGCAGCGTTGGTAACCACCATAGCATTGATAGCAACAGCGCTGGTGTTGGGTCCTTGTCATGTGCACGCACTCAGCTGCGTGCTTTTCATGTGTTTTCTCAGGGTTTCTTACAGCCAACGTATGAGGTAGATATTAGGTTTATTCCCATTTTATAGGTAATGAAACTGATGCATTGGTCATACAGTGTCTGTCAGTATCCTCAGGGGCTTGATTCTGGGACCTTCCCCATGGATACCAAAAATCCCAGGATGCTCAAGTCCCCCTTCTATAACCTGCCATAGTATCTGCATGTGAGGTACGCACATCTCCCGTATGCAGCGAACCCGCCATATCCATGGGTCCACTCATCTCTGCATTGAAAATGCACACTAGTCAGGCCTCCGACGGTTACGTCTGCAGGAACATGTACAGGCTTTGTTGTCATTGCTCCCTAAACAATACAGTTTGATAACTGTTTACATTGAATTAGGTATTACAAGTAATTCAGAGATGACTTAAGGTATACAGGCGGATGTGCAGGTTATGTGCAGATACTCTGACCACGCTACATGAGGGGCTTCCGCATCCTTGGCTTTTGAGTCCCAAGAGGGCTGCAGGGCGAGTCCTGTGACCAGTCTCGTGGATGCTGAGGGAAGACTGTACTTAAATCATCTCTGGGTCACTTACGATACCTGATAGGACTTAAATGCCGTGTAAATAGTTGTTACTGTGTACTCTGTAGAGAGTAATGATGAGAATAAAGCGTCTACCTGTTCAGTACAGACGCAGCCATCGGAGACCCTACTCCATGTTACCTGTTTTCCGTCAGGTTGGGTGACTGTGATTGTTGAACCTGAGCGTACATTGGGCTGACTGTATTTTGTCTAAATTGCTTCCAATACATACAGTTATATGTATATATATTTAAAGTGTATAACTGTACGTACATACTTATTTTAAATCAGATTCCTGGAATTGTCTACAATTTTTGCTAGTCTTAGTTTTTTTAATTTCTTTGCAGGAATTATGTCCCACAGAAAAGTATCCCCAAGGAGGTGCCGCCGGGCACTAAGTCCTCTCCAGGTTGGTCCTGGGAGGCTGGCCCACTGGCTTCTTCATCTTCCCAGAATGCACCTCTGGCTCAAGTGTTTGTCCCTTTGGAATCTGTTAAGCCCAG
Organism: Scalopus aquaticus; assembly: GCA_004024925.1. Classification (NCBI taxonomy): domain Eukaryota; kingdom Metazoa; phylum Chordata; class Mammalia; order Eulipotyphla; family Talpidae; genus Scalopus; species Scalopus aquaticus. The sequence goes on from PVIJ01001633.1 coordinate 100,607, forward strand.
TAAGTACAGTTTCTTTTGTTCTCTTTTTTGTTCTGTCAGGTGCACAGCTTTATCCACTGGAGTGGTGTGGGTGGGCAGGCTCTCAGTTGGCTGTGGTGAGTGAGCAGAGGGTAAGAGGTGACTTCATTGGTCTCTTAGCTAACACTTTTCTTGAAGTTTTCTCTGTCTGGGGTCGATACTCTGAAGGATACTGGTGGGCAGACTAATGAGGGAACTGGAGTCTGCTTAGGGATTATCCGTTCATTCACCTGGAACTGAGGAGGGAATGTGTTTAGGGTGGCCTGACATGATTAGGAAGAGGTAGAATTAGAAGGAAAGGAAGAATGAAGAATCCTTTAGGGACCCTAATCAAAGGCACGTGGATATTACCTCCCTAAAAGGGGACAGGAGACTGAAGACTAAGGTAAGTAGCTGGCTGTCCACAGTCAGCCCACTAGAGTGTGAGGGGGAAGCAACCTAGATCCTTAGCACTGAGGCCGGGGGCTTTTGCTGGGCACAGCGCCCGCCTGTGACAGGTGAGGTTAGATTGCAGGGGACCCTGGGCCAGCAGTGGGAACCCTCGAGATGGTTTATTACTTGTTGGTTTTGATAATTGTGCTGTGGCTGTGTAAGATGTTAGCATCTGTGGACCCTGGGTGGAGGGTATGTGGAAATTCTCTGTATTCATTTTGTAAGTTTGAAATTAATACAAAACAAAGTAAAAAATAGTAAAAGTAAAAAAAAAAATACATGTTCAGTGTAGAAGTTTTAGAAAAGAACAGAAAATTAAAATCCACTGTGCCATTACCACCCAGAGATGAAGTTCTGATAGTGTCTCCATGTATTTTCTTGTCATCTTGCCCATGTGCAGATGTGTACACGCACACCACTATTTTTAGTAAACTTACACCACAGTATGTGTGTGTATATAATTTTATATCCTGTTTTATTCACCATTACATCGTAAGCCCTTAGCTTTTCTTCATGCTTTTAACTGTTCTTCAAAACCTTGATTTTTAATGAATTTATATATTCAGCTACTAAGTGGATGGACTTTGATTCATTATTCAATCCTCGGTGAAGGATAATTTGTTTCCACTTGTTTGCTGTTTAAAACGTGCCATATTTGAACACCCATTCTAAAATACTTTCCTGATTATTTCAGTAGGATATATTTTTCAAAATGGAAATGCTGGGTGTAGACAAATTTAAAATCTTGATTTGCATTACCAAGTTCCTTTCCAGAAAGATTTCCTTTTCCCCCATACCCTCATCACTATATCTCATGGTTATTTTCAGTCTCTTAAATACTAGACAGTTTTGTTGTTAAAGTGTAATTTTATAATGTGGTCTTGATAAAAGATGTTTGGTATAAGTATCTTCATTAAGATTTTTTTTTTAGATGATTAGCCAGTCTTCTGCCACTCACTGAGTCATCCACTGATTTTGAAATATATGTTCTTAGCATGGTAGAGCCTTTGGGTCTTTGGGTCTGTTCTGTATATGTTTTATATCACGGGGCTTGAATGCAATTGAATGCAATTTTATGCATTTCTGCTTCTTTGTTAATGCATCTAGTTCTATCACCCCCTTTTTTTAATGGCTGATTTCCTATTTTTTCCCCTCTGAGATTAACTTTAGTATCATTGTCTAGCTAAATGAAAACAATCCCTTAGGATTTCCTTTCAAATGTCATAAACCTATTTTTGGAGAGATTTGTTTTTACACTTAGGTAAAATTTAAATACAAGGGGCCGTGGGTGTATATGTAGTCACACAAAAGAGACCTGACAGAAATAGGCCCATATGTCAGCAGTACTTATTTCAGGGTAGTTAGGATGTTTTTTATTTTATTCTCTACAATACCCTCTTTTCTATAGTGTGCATACGTTATTTTAATCATAATCTTCATCAAAAGCATGCTGTTATTTTTTAAACCGGTAATATGGTTAATATGGTTAGATATTAAGGCTGTAGGAGGGCGGGGAGCGCTCACCTCGGAGTCTGAGGGGTGGTGATGGTGCGGAAGAGCTGCAGGCGCTGTTCTGACAGGACACACCGCAGCACCTGCCTACGGGGGCACCTGTCTTCCGGGCTGGGCTGTTGGCGAGTTCGTGGTGGTGCTAACCCTTCTGCTCGGGTCCTTCTCTGCCAGGCAGCCTGCCACCTATTATTGTGTATGACCGGAACGGATTCCGAATTCTGCTCCACTTTTCCCAGACTGGCGCCCCTGGCCACCCAGAGGTACAGGTGTTGCTGCTGACCATGATGAGCACTGCTACCCAGCCCGTCTGGGACATCATGTTTCAGGTGGCAGTGCCAAAGGTGAGTCATCTGCTGGCCAGCTGCTCTGAATTTTTCAATAAAGGCTATGACTTTTGCACCCCAGATTCTTTGCTGGGATGGTAACTATCAGGCATAAGGGACAGCTTCTTCACGCAAAAGTAGTTTAAGATAAAATGAAAATTTTACTGACTTAACTGAGGAGTCCTAAATCTTGGCTTCAGATGTGGCTGAGTCCAGGTGGGTTCTTTGGAGTCTAATCTCTGGTAGCCTCTCTCCACAAAGCAGGAAAGCGAGTACTAGCAGCCCTAGGGTTACCTGGCCCCAAATTCTGTTTTTCTCAAGGGATCTCTCAGCTGGCATGAGGCATGCATATTGATTACCTGAGAAAGCTCCAAGTAGCCTTGGTGTTACTTGCACACTTTGGACCCATAGCTTGTGTTTAGGGAGAGGAGATGCTTTGGCCAGGATATTATATTCACCTCTTTTCAGGTGAAGTAGGACCGTTTAGCCCAATCAAACATTTCAGACTCACAAGAAACAGGGAAGGGTTATGTCCTGAGGGGAAAGATCCAGGGCAGACGAAAGATAAGTCTTCTCTAATTTTGAAGGTAGCCTGGTGCATCTACTTACTGTCTCCTCTATTTTATAAATTAGTCCAAGATGCAGAGAGGTTAAATATTTTGCTCACGATTAATAAGGCTAGTAAGAGGGCCTCCCTGATGGCGCAAAGGGTTAAGTCTCAATACTGTGAAGCTATCTGCAGCCACTGTAGCATGAGTTCAATCCCCAGCCAGGGAGCTTCCCACATGACGCAGCAGACCTCTCCTGTCTCCCTGCTGCTCCCCTCAGTAGTGTATTTCAGTCAGTTTGCCTGTTCGGCTCCCTGCTCTGTGTCTGGTAAATCTTCTAACCCACACCCCAACCTCTGGTCTACACCCCAGCTCTTGTATGCATAAATAAATAAATGTTTAAAAAAAAATAGAGCTAGTAAGAGGCAGAGTTAGAATTCAACCCAGTATGTGCCCGCCCTCTTAAAGCTGCCTTTCGGAAGCTACCATGGGTCACACAACTTCAGATACATTGTGTGTGTGGAAGAAGAGGCCTTTGGACCTTTCATCAGTGGTGGGGTGGGGGTCAAGCCCTCCTGTTCCTCTGTAGTGTATTAGGAATGAGTTATGTGTTGGCTTCGTCCCCCCATAGTCGATGAGAGTGAAACTGCAGCCTGCATCCAGCTCCAAGCTCCCTGCATTCAGCCCTTTGATGCCGCCAGCTGTGATCTCCCAGATGCTGCTCCTTGACAATCCGCACAAAGTATGTTCTAGTATGTTGGATAGCAGGGATAGCAGGGCTAGTGGGGCCACTTGGGAGGTAGAGAGAAGTATATTGAGGTCTTGCTCTGAAGTTTCTGGTTTGGTGGGCAGTGGTGGTGGATAGTCCCTTGCTAGAGTCTGTTTTCCTCTGGGGTTTATTGAAACAAGATTTGTGACATAGCTGGGAGCCAAGGCAATATGAACCCTCCCCGATAGCATGGCGCTCTGAAGGGTGAGGCCTGTCTTCCTTAGCTGGCTCTGAGTAGTGATCCATTGCAGCACTGCAGAAGTGTGTGTGTGGGGGGGGGGGGGCTCCAGGATGTACGCCCGGCTCCCCTGTGCTTTGGGTCCAAAGTGTCTAGCCTGGGTGTTCCTGGACACAGCTGTTTGAAGCCCTCATGTGGGTGGAGTTAAGACGCACATACTTTTCCTTGGTGACAATTGGCTGGGTACAGACTTTTACTCTGGTCTGGTCTCTGTATCATTCCCCACTAATTTAATGTCTTTTTCTTCGCCCAGGAGCCCATCCGGTTGCGGTATAAGCTGACATTCAACCAGGGTGGACAGCCTTTCAGTGAAGTAGGAGAAGTGAAAGACTTTCCAGACCTGGCAGTCTTGGGTGCTGCCTAACTCTTCACAAGCCAGACTCTGCCTTTCAAGCTTAGGCTGATGTTTCGCTGTCTAGACAGGACTAATCAACGGTGATTCAGTGCAGAGTGCCAAGAGTTTTATCCTGACTTCAGGCTCTGGATGCCAACCTCATACTTACTCTGCAGATTGTGTGTGTGTGTGTGTGTGTGTGTGTGCGCGCACGCGTGCGCGTGTGTGTGTGTGTTGGGTGAGGGGGAGGATAGAGCATGGTTGGGATATGGGCAGTGTGGGAAATGCTAAACATTTTTGATAACCATCTGCTATAATCATACCTGTTTCTGCATGTTGGTGGACAGTGATGCCCTGCCTCAGGTTAGAGGTTTTATAAGCCAAAGTTGTTTTTTTCCCCTACCCATGTATTGTTATCTTCTCATTCATCCACTCTGTGCCTTGTGAGCCTTTGAAAGTCTTGGTTTGCTCCCAGGCTGCTTTTCTCAGGGACCTTAAAAGGGACCTGGTTGGTCTTGGGGCGGAGAGTATCTCTCAGACACTCTCTTCCAAGAAAGACCTTGTCTCCATTTCCATTAGAGTCTGCTGCTTGCATGGGACCGGTAAGATCTAAACAGAAGGCTTCTTGCACTGTTTTCCAGGCAAGCTGCTGCCGCTAGCGCAGAGGCCCACGCTGGGTGGGCCAACCGTGTCCTTCACCACTGTGCCTTAGAATCAGCCACCTGTAGATGGGCCCCCAGGGCAGAGGGAAAGCAGATCCCAGGGGTTACTCAGGCCTCAGGTTCTGTGGATTTGGCAGCCTGTCTGGGCCCTTACTCAGGACCCTTTTTTCCAACCTCATCTTTCTCCACAAGCATTTATTCAGCTTTTTGATTGTGACACCATGTCAGCCATTGTATTGATAAATCATAGCTAACAGGTTTGCCCTTGCCTGTCGACTTCACAGTCTGAGATAGAGAACTGTGATGGATATGAAGAGAGCTGAGCAATGATTTAAGTGGTGACTGAATATAGAAAGTCATTGAATAAAGACCCGCGTAGCAAGTACACTTTGTGGAGTTCTGCATGCAGGGGAGAAGCATACTCCATTGCATTTGGAGCTGGTAGACCTCAGGCGAGCTGACATTTATTGAAGTAAGGAAGACTTCATGAAGGATGTGGAACCTTAAGAACTGTTCCAGTGAAGAGAAGCTCTGAGGCTCTGAACAAAGATGGAAAAGAGGTCAATATTTGTTACTTTTGTGGTTTGAAGAAAAAAATTCAGGTTTATAATCAGCTAATCACTTAGTACCTACTAAGTACTAGGTGCTTTGTGCATGTTTTACAAGTCCTGCTTGGCTTGATTGGTGAGAGAAGAAAGCTGAGTCTGGCTGATGTGGCCTGATAGACTAAAATCTGAGCAGCTCACCTCACTGGGCAGGATTCTACCTCAAACTGCAAGGCTCTGGTACTTTACTGTCTAATCTTTCAACTTCTGCGTATAGTTGCATGGCCTCTAACACAAATTGGTAGGGTGGGCGCTGTAAAAGATCATCAAGGTATGCTAATTTTTAAGCAAATGTGGAAACTTACAAAACATAAATGATGGGGTGATTTCTTCTTGGGGCATAATTCACCTAAGAGTCATTTTAATCAAAAATATTTTACATTCACGTGTTCCGTGTAGCTTCTATAGGCTCTGTAGCTGTTTCATAGTTGAGAGGTACTCACTGCGATGGCAATGTCTACCTAGGAAGCGCTTTCATCCAGATGTATGGGTGAGACTAACACATGAAAGATGGCAAGTTTTACCCCATATCCAGAAGTGAACTCACGTGTGCATCTGAATGTTCTGTCGTCTGGGAGACAGACTCCCAGTGGCGGTTTGCTTAAGTAGAGTTGGACAAGAGAGGCAGGTGTGTATGTGTCCTGAAAGCCTCGTTTGTTATGCTAATTATTAAGTTCAGTGACAGCTTGCGACCCAACCCCTGTCTTTTCATTCAAGCAGCTGTTCACCAGCTACCAGGGGCCAGGCACAGTTGTAGGGACTATGGATATAGCAGCGACAAGAATTCCTTGTCTTCATGGAGGAGTGACAAATCTGTAATAGTTCTGGGGGAGATTTGGCACTGGGGATCAGTATTTAACCCTGGTCCCTCACCTGACCCTGGAGAGGTCCTCGGCATGGTGGAGCAAATGAGTTGATCTCAAGTAGCTTTTTCCCATGTGATCACGTAGCTGGCTTGGCGATCACCGCCATTATCAGTGTGAACTGCATGTGTAGCTTGACTCCCCTAGCCTGCGTCAGCCTGTAGAATTCAGTACTATATGTTGAAAGTGCTCCATAGTAAAATCCTGCGCCAGCCTCTCCCTTCCCTGGGGCTTCCTTTCTTGGGCCTGATGCTTGTGCCTTCCCTTGCAGTATTCCTCCTGCCTTGCTTTTGGGAGCTTGTGTGGTTTAGTGGAGCAAGTATGGGCTTTGGAGGTAGCTAAGTTCAATTTCCAGTATTTTGCCATCTGGCATTTTGGGCAAGTTACTTAAAATGTCTGAGTCGCTTTTATATTAATTGTTAAAAGTGCATTTCATAGATTTTGTTTAGGACTTACCAAGGTAGACAAAACACCGGACCCAATAGATACTCCTATAAATGTAGGTACTATTATTTCATGTCACTTCACCTGAGATGTTGTTTTTATTTACCATGCTTACAGAAGTGACTGCCATTTTGTCACTTTGGTTATAGATGTGAAATGAACAATGATCCTGTGCTCAGGATGCCAATTACTTAGTTGAGAGGCCACAGAAATACTTGATGCTTTTGATAAAATCTTACCACTTCCTCTGTGTTGGATAAAATTAGAATCAGATGCAAGAAATGAAAAAACCCCAAAGTAACCATGGCTGAAAGAAAAGCTACACACTTCTCTACTAGCTTCCTGGGACTGCTGTGACAAAGTACCGTAAGTTGGGTAATTGAATTTATTGACTGGCAGTTCTGGAAACTAGAAGTGTGAAATCAGGGTCATGCCCCTTCTGAAATCTTTAGAATTCTTGTGATTTGCCAGCAGTCTTGGCATTCTTTGGTTTGCAGATGCATAAATCCAACCTCTACCTTGGTCGTGTGGAATTCTCCCTGTATATCTACACACAATACACTCAGGCCACTGATGATACTGGATTTAGGGTTCACCCTACTTCAGTGTGACCTCATCCTAACTGGTTACGTCTGCAATGGTGCTGTTGCTAAATAAGATCACAGGATTTTACTCTTTTTTTGGAGGTTCAATCCATAACTCAAATTCAGGAACCCCAGAGGTAGTGAAACTAGGTCTGGTACTGATACTCGATGCCTTCAGTCTTGTTGCTCCAACATCAAGAACATCCCTTTCTAAGAACACCAGTGGTTCAGGGAGGCAGTTATGATTCTAGTCACCAGATCCACATCCAGCCAGTAGAGTAGGCCCTATCCTTTCAAGAGCACACGAAATTTCTGCTCACATCCTGAATGCCAGGACTTGGCTACAAGAACACACCTAACTTGGAAGGACACTAGGAAATGCCTGTGTGTGTGTGGGGAGGCCACAGACTGATGAGGGAGACCCACAGCCAGGGTAATGGGCAGCATCTGCCACACACTCTGAATTTTGGTGACTCTTGACATTTCCCTAGTCCTTCCTGTCTCCCTCCCTAAACCTCCAATATAGGTCCTTGCTAAAGTTTTCATCCTCTTCCCTATTCTCAGTCTCCCTGAATCCGACCCTGCTACTACTATAACCATAACCTTTTGGTAACTACCATTCTGGGTTGATTAAAACTATTTCACTAGTGTTCAAATTTCTTCCCAGTATAGCCTCACCTGAACTGTAGTATCATTTTTGAAACTAGAAATTATACTGGCTTCAACTTCAACAGCTGTGAGGATTAAACTACAAGGGCAAGAGAGTAAATTTTAAGCTGTAAAAGTGTAATTGTGTGAGGAATCTGGTACTCTTTTCACGTGGATGGATGCCTGTGTTCTAGTTGATTAGGACTCCTCCCGGGCCTAGGAATCTGTCTAGTAGAAATGGAGAAGGTTTCCACACACAGAAGGACACCACTGATTCTTCTCGCAAACCTGGTTTATACCAATTGCCCTGACATGAAACTGCAACTTGATTCTGGTCACTAGGCATTCCCCCCAGAACCTGGTCAATATTTGTGTGCTCTCCTCATAGGACAGACACACCTGCCAGACAATATTATACCTTTGATAGTGACGTTTATACTTTGTACTGTGTTTATAGGCTGGCATACTTCCTTGTCCACAGGGTAGGAGGGAAATGTATTAACCAAATTCAAGAACCCCAGAGGCAGTGAGACTAGGGCTGAATCTTTTAGTCCCCATCCTATCTCCAACACCCATTTCTACATGTCCGTAAAAGAGCTCCTGCACAGGTCACCCAGATAGTCTTCATGTTTTGCTTCTTAGCACACCTATATTAGGGCCTTGTAGGGAAGGTTGACTTGCTTTTGGCATGTCTCAAAAAGTGAGCAGAACTTTTGGCGATGGTCCAGTAAGGAGAGTGGCAAATCCTCTCCAAAAAGCAGCTATAATTTACCTAGGCAGATTTGACCATTTCAGCACTGGAAATCAAAAAGGGTAGACAGCAGTCTGAGACTTTATACTGAAAAAAGCTAATGAAGTCTGGGTAAGAACATTTGCAATCTGTCCGTTTCTGAGGCTGCCCCCAGCTTCTCCCTTGTCCCAACTCTGTATGACTCGCATTTTTATCACGATGCTATAGTTTAAATGCCAATATTAGAAAAGTGCAGTTTCTAACCCAAGATTCCATTTTAATATACGAGGTAAGGAAGAGTAAATGAAACAATGAGAAGAAATGGACACACATTCAAACTGTGTTTGGCACTTCCATCCACAGTTGCCTACCTCAAGAATCTACCATCCTAGAATTCTTCCCCTCTCATCCGTCATTCCAATTCATCAAGTTCCCCATTTTCATCCTCTAAAAATATCTTAAATGAGCCCAAAATAATAAGTCTAAATCTTGCCACAAAGGAATGGTCAGGCCCAGATGGCTTCGCTTTGAATTTCCTAAAAATTTTAAGAAGGTACCAAAACTGTTTCAAACTCAAAGTAGGGAAGAATCACTTCTCAACTCTTTCTATAGGCCACCATTTACCCATAAATGAAAATTAGAGAATGCTGCCAAAAGACCATTACAGACTAATTTTCTCCATGAATATAAACACTCGAATATTTGCAAAACAAATACGATTACAAAATCATACAGTATGAGCAAGTAGAATTTATCCCAGGAACGCGAGATTGGTTTACCATTCAAAAATAAATACTATGTAATACATCGCATGAAGAGAGTAAAAGACAAAAACCATAGGATGACCTCAGTAGGCACAGAAAAGACCGTAAATGCCGACATTTAAAACTCAACAAACGGTACGCATCGGACTGTGAGGACTAGGTGCTCTAATTTAGAATAAGCACATAATTAAGTCATCAAGCACATTAAGTTTGCAGAAGTGCCAGGCTTACACTTGCCAGCTGCTCTCAGTCCTGGGCGTCTCCTACGCTCAGGTCACAGGCGCGCCGACAGTCTCCATGGTAACGGCCACCTACTTCCGGAAGAACTACGGCGCGCGACGAGGGTCATTTCCAGCCTACTACCTGAACGGGCTGGCAGAGGGGCCGCAGCGGGGCAAGTTGTGGGTGCTGTAGATTCCGAGGTGCCCCCTCCCAGGCCGTAGGCTTCTTCTGCTTCGTTGCCCACCGTAGCCAGCTCTGAAGGCCTGGGTGACAGGCCTGAGGCGGCGCGGCCATGGACTTCTCCAGGTTCCTGGCCGAAGACTTCGACGTGAAGGAGTGGATCAACGCGGCCTTCAAGGCCGGCCCCAAAGAGGCGGCGGCGGGGAAGGCGGACAGCCACGCGGCCACCCTGGTGATGAAGTTGCAGCTTTTCATCCAAGAAGTGAACCACGCCGTGGAGGGTGAGCAGCTGGCCTCGCCGAGAGACCCCCACACCTGGCAGAGCCTCCCCACCAGGACTCCGGGCGTCCAGGCGGTGCTCGGACTGGGCAGCAGGTGCCCGCTCTGAGCTGGGCGAACCTCCTCCGCCCATGGGTACACTCCAGGGAAAGTCTGTGCGCGCTGCTCGCCGCCGGTACCACTGGCTGATTTAGATCTTGGTTTTCCACCTCTGGCGGTGCGCTCAGATTTCCTTTTCAAACTTAAAAGAGTAACCTTTAAGATTATTAAATTACAGCTAACTGATCCTAACATTTGGCAAAAGCTTATTAAAGGTGGCTAACAATGACACAAGTCGGCAGGATAAGACGGGCTGACCTAAATAGAGACTTGAGCCATCTTTTAAGGAGAGTCAATTATAAAAATACCGGCAACCGTTTCATTAGCTTCTCTACCTGATTTACGTTCACCTTGTTTATTTAGTATATTCTGCGGCTAGTCTCTCTGCTAGGTTCCATTGGGAAGATGGGTCAAATAGAAGCTGAAAATCTTTGCGTTGGTAAATAGAACTTTGTTTTATAGATGTGCCTGGAGTTAAGGTGGGGGAGCAGGATGCTTGATTTCACTGCAGTCTTGGCTGTACTTTGCATTATTGAGCACCTACTATGCATGTGTCACGAATTGGGCATGAGAGCTGAAAATCTGGAATTTGCTGTCTTGTGGGGAAGATATGGAAACAGTTTAATTACAGTGAGGGGTGGCTTCACTGAGGATAGACCCAGGAGCAGTTCAGAGAGCTAGAAAAAGGTGAACTTACCTCTTGTCTGGGAGAATCACAAAGTGCTACCACCATGTGAGGCTTTGGGGGAGACTTCACAGGGCCAAAGGGGGAGGACATTAGGAATATAATAGCAAATATTTGTGTCCTTGCTCTGTGCCAGACACAGGTTTAAGTGCTTTATATATAAACTAAGTGGTCCTCCACCAGGGTTGGTAATGTTGCCCCCCACCTCCACCCTGGAATATTTGGAAATTGGTGGGATTTTTTTTTAATTTGTCTCAGTGGTGGGGAATGTCACAATGGAAAGGTCCAGCAATGCTTAATAGTCTGCAGTGCTGGGGACAGTCCTGAGCTGCAGTTTTCTGATCTGTAAGTGGGGGCCGCTGCTGATCGGCAGGGGCAGCAAGTGATGCTTTCGGTAAAGCACCTGGTGCTTAACTGATACTTTCTCAGTGTTTGATTCCTTCCTTCTGCCTCCAAAGGAACGATGATTTAACTCAGTGGTGGGAAACAGCTGATGATGGAACAGGCTGATGGCTTGTTTCTTGTTAAATCACCTGCCCTCGCTGTCATTACCGCTCCTCCTCCCCCATTCTCCATAGGCTGGGAGAACTGTGTGGTTGGCAGCGCTGTGGGGCACATTTCCTTCCTGTTGTGCCACTTATTCCTCTTGTTCACTGGGGACGGGTCTGACTTTCGCCTTTTGTGCATATCCCACTGCAGAGACGAGTCACCAGGCCCTTCAGAACATGCCCAAAGTGCTCCGGGATGTGGAAGCTCTTAAGCAGGAGGCGTCTTTCCTGAAAGAACAGATGATTCTTGTCAAGGAGGACATTAAAAAGTTTGAGCAGGACACATCTCAATCAATGCAGGTAAATGCCACCCTGAATGCTGATTTCTGTGCTTGGGAGATGTTTGAACTTAGTGGGAGGCCAAGCTGGACTCGTAATTAATTTTGCCAAGATGCAAACTACTGTTTGGCTTGGCTCTTCCCGCTTGTTTGTCTTAGTGGCCCAGCACATTTAGCCGAGTGATTGGTGAGGGGGTACAGGGGCTCCCTGAAGATGGGGGCGTGCCACACTGCTTATGTTTCAAGTCCCGGGCAGTAGGTAGAGAAAAGGGAACCACCACTTCTTTAGTTCTTGACCCCTCTTTTCTCTTGTAGGTGCTGGTCGAAATCGACCAGGTGAAGTCCAGGATGCAGCTGGCTGCGGAATCGCTGCAGGAAGCAGACAAGTGGAGCACGTTGAGTGCTGACATCGAGGAGACGTTTAAAACTCAAGTAGGTTCTTATTAGGGACATTTAGGCAGGAATTTGAGGGTGGAGAAGCACGTTCCCTCAAAGCCGGAGGGGCTTCTAAATGATGGCTGTGGAGCCCACCCAACAGGCCTCGTGTCTCTAGTCTCTCTACCCTCGAGCTGCCTGACTAAAGATTCTTAGTCCGGACAGAGGGAGTGTCCAGGAGATGCCTCAATAAAAAGGTGGAAAATGAGTGAACAAGAGCAAGAATATGGTCAGAGGGACCTTACACCCCATGTACCTTGGCAAGTTAGCGCCTCTTGGGCTGCAAAATGTGGAAAATCCTTTTGATACATGGTTATAAGTATGAAATGAGATGATGTCTTAAGAAAAACTCATTTGTAAAACAAAATGAATTATTTTCTGTTCTAGTTTTAAAAACTTTAAAGTTTTTTTTTTTAAGATTTATTTATTTATGCGTATAAGAGCTGGGGTGTAGGCCAGAGTTGTGGGGGCTGAGAGGATTCACCAGAGACAGAGTGGGGAGCAGAACAGGCAGATCCACTGAAATACACTGCTGAGGGGAGCAGTGGGGAGACAGGAGAGGTCTGCTGTGCCATGTGGGAAACTCCCTGGCTGGGAATTGAACTTGTGCTGCAGTGGCTCTGGATAGCTTCATAGTGTTGAGACTTAACCTCTTGCACCACCAGGGAGGCCCTTTTTTTTTTTTTTTAAACTATAAATGCACATGGGAGAAATTAGTTGAACAAGAAACTGAAAATGTCTTTCTCATAATCCTGACACCTTCAGTCCCCTAATTTCCCTTCTACATACAAACCCCATTACCACTTTCATGCCTACCCTTGAAGATAACATGCACACACACACGAATGTTTATGTTTCCTGGTCTTTTTTCCCCAGAATGGCAGCACATTATGAACGCTGCTTGATCCTTTGTTTCCCTCAACAGCCTGACTCTATGCCAGTGTCCCGAGTACAGTAGCAGTGTGTTCCTTTCCTGCCCCCCACCCCCAGTCCATCAGAGTGCTCAGGTGCTTCACAAGTTAATTGATCTGACCTTCGTAATGCGAGTTGCAAATCTCACTGAATTCCTGGCACATGTGGATCAGAGAGCTCGATTAGATTCGGCCTTTGGTTTTAGTAGGGGTAGACCGCTGCTGTTAATTAGCGAAAAATTATCAGTCTTGTTTTTCTCCTCCCACCATCCCGATACTCAGAACTATCTGCCCACGAGACCCAGTGCATCCAGCTGCAGTACTTCAAAAACAGAATTTGTTGCTTCTGTCCAAAGCCATTCCCTTCTTCTGGCCCCCCTATCTTAGAAAATGACATCAAATATCGAGACCAGAAGCCTCAACTGCTCCTCACGGCTCCCTCGTCCCACTCCTCCCACATTTCTGTTCTCTGTTCTTTTCGTCCCTCTGCCCCATGCCAGTCTTGCTTTTCTGTCGTTTACTCCCGGACCATTGCCACGGCTGTCTCTTGGTCTTGTGCCCCCAAGCCCTCCCACAGTTGTTCATTCTCTACATGTGAGCAGGAGAGCCCCTGAGGTAGAGGTTAGCACATATCATTTCCCTGGCCCTTGCCCTCCATTCTCACCTTTGATGAGTCCCCACTTTCTGCCCGCCCACGGGGCATAGTCTGTTACAACGGGGTTGTGGGGCTGCCTTTTCAACGTTTCTCTAGTCTCTTCCCTCCTGTCATTTGCCCTTGTGATTGCTCCAGACTTAACTACTATCTCGGTTCCCTGCCTGCACTGTCGCTCCCCTGCGCTTCTGTCCACCAGAGCAGCCCCCACTTGTTCCTCAGGCTCCAGCTAAAGGGTCAGCTTTTGGGCCTCCCTGGTGGTGCAAGGAGTTAAAACTCAGCACTATGAAGCTACCACCAGCCACTGCAGCACCAGTTCTGTCCCCAGCCAGGGAGCTGACCCACATGGCGCAGCAGACCTCTCCTGTCTCCCTGCTGCTCCCCTCAGCAGTGTATTTCAGTTGGATCCATCTGCTCTGCTCCCCAGTCTGTCTCTGGTGAATCCTCTCACCCCCCTTCACCTCTGGCCTATACCTCAGCTCTTATATGGATAAATAAAATAAATCTTTTTTTTAAAAAAAAGGGTCAGCTCCTTTCATAGCTCTCCCAGGGCAAGGTTACTGCTCCTCCCCACCCCCGCCCCCCCAATCTGTTTTCCAGTGGGTCGTTACAGTTCTTAAGCTGTATTGGAATCTTTCTGTTCCAATATTTGGTGAGGTCAGCACTGCAGCGTGTCTTGGAACATCTGTCACAGATATGATAGATGCCTGTTGAATGCTAAAATAGGCAATTATTACATTCTTCATTCTTCTTTAAAAATAGCATTTTTTTTTTACCTATGAACATAATTTATGTGTGTCTTGGAAGATTTGGAAAGTTCAGAGAAATACAAGGTAGTCAACAAAATGATAGTATTTCTTTTCCTTAGTGATTTTTTTATGGCTATTTGTTATGTTTGTGCATATTTGCACTTGTGTATTTTGTGTATGTGCACAAATTACAGGTAATTAAACACAGATATTTTAGTATCTATATCTTTTTTATTGTATTTATTTCACTTAATTGTAAGTTGTTTTGCTGTGCAATCAATGCTTTTCAAGATGTGATTGTTGGAGTGCCATCTGAGTCACCCATAGTTTACATATTTTTTGTTATGAAAGATCTAGGCTGCTTCCAGGTTTTTATTATTACAACGCTAAAATCACATTAGTTAATTGTGATTCATTAATATCTTTGTGCCCTTCTGATTATTCCCTTAGGACAAATTTCTGAAGAGGAAATACCAGGACCAAAGTTGTGAATATTTTTAAGGTTCTTAATGAGTATTGCTGTAATGCCTTTTAGAAATGCCTTCTGGAAAGGCCAGACAGACTTTCTTTATACCCTCACCAATGATAGCTATTGTAATTTTTGAAAAGCTGTCCCAATTTGTTAGGAAATAGCACTTCCGTCCACTGTTTTTTTTTTTTTTAAAGATTTATTTATTTATACATACAAGCTGGGGTACAGGCCAGCGGCATGGGAGGGCAAGAGGGTTCACCAGAGACAGAGTGGGGAGCAGAACAGGCAGATCAGAAATACACTGCTGAGGGGAGCAGCGGGCGAGGCAGGAGAGGTCTGCCACACTATGTGGGATTCTCCCCGGCTGGGCGTCGAACTCGCATCGCATGCTGCCGACAGCTCCACAGCGCAGCGCTCAACCGCTGCGCCACCAGGGAGGCCCCCGTCCACTGTTTTAATTTGTGTTTGTATGCTAATAATATTGAACATAACGTGTTTATGGGTGGTTTTCTTATTTTATGAATTGCCTTTTCATGTATTTTTAATGATTTTTAATTGAAACCGCAGGAGTCTTTTGAAATGAATATCCTCTCTACTGGTCTTATAGGACGTGGGTGTGATTTCTGCCAAGCTAACGGGCATGCAGAACAGCTTAATGATGCTTGTGGATACTCCTGACTACTCGGAGAAGTGTGTGCACTTGGAGGCTTTGAAGAACAGGCTGGAGGCCTTGGCCAGCCCCCAGATCGTGTCTGCATTCGCTGCTCAGTCTGTAGGTGCGTGCGATCACCTCTCGAATCTGTGGATACCTGCTACATGTCTTTAGAATGTCTTAATGTTGATTAAGTCATGTAGATTGGAAGTAAATCTGTGACCTTATGGGGGTGCCTCCCACTGCTCATCTCAGCATTTTATATGGAAGTTTTCAAGCTACAGGAAAAATGGAATGGTCATGGGGCGAACATACCGTGCATTCCTGCATTTGTGTTTTGCCCAATTTGTTTTATCATGTACCTGCCCGCTTCTCCATCTCTATTCATCCATCTTCTTTTTTTGATGCATTTCAAATTTGGACATCACAACTTTGCACTCCTAAACATTTTAGCATTCATATTAAAAACTAGAGCTCTGTTTGACTTAAGATCCTTTTTTTTTTTTGAGTTAAAATTTACATTTAGAGAAATGCATCAATCTTAAGCACCATTTGACGAGTTTTGACCCTTACTAAGAACATTATGATAGTTTATTTTTTTACTGGAAACAAGTGAACATTTTACTATTTTAATGACATGTCATCCTTGACAATAATTTTTTTTTTTTAAAGATTTTTTTTTATTTATACGTACAAGCTGGGGTACAGGCCAGGCGGGGGTCGGCGAGAGGGTTCACCAGAGACGGAGCGGGTAGCAGAACAGGCAGATCAGAAATACACTGCTGAGGGGAGCAGCGGGCAAGGAAGGAGAGGTCTGCCGTGCCATGTGGGAATCTCCCTGGCCAGGCGTCGAACTCGTGTCGCTGCCACCGACAGCTCCACAGCACAGCGCCCAACCACTGTGCCACCGAGGAGGCCCTTGATAATAATTATTATGCCACCTTCCTTTTGGTCTCTAGCACAGTCCAGTCTGAAGCCTCTGTGGCGCCTCCCTTTTTTAGTATAGTCCCATGACCACACTTGCCTCGGGACCAGAGTCCCTGCCTGATCCATGTTCACATTTTTAAAAAAAATTATGTTTATTGAGGCAATGTTGATTTATAGCATGATACATGTTTTCAGGGGGAAGGTTCAGATAACATACAAATGTTTGTTGTCATACCAGTCCAATACCATAGCACCAGTATATGATATATTATTGTTCTTTGATTTTTTTGAGACATAAGTTCATCTGATTCTCGCTTGCCCTTTCATCCACACAGCTGTTGGTCAGGCAGAAGAAACGGTAGTGAAGCTGTTTTCTGGCCTTCACAGATATTCATTATATATTTTTTTTTCAATTTAATTAAAAATTTTTTTTTAAGATTTATTTATTTATGCATAAAAGATGGGGTGCAGGCCAGAGGTGTGGGGTGGTGAGAGGATTCACCAGAGACAGAGCGGGGAGCAGAACAGGCAGATTGACTGCAGTACACTGGTGAGGGGAGCAGTTGGCGAGGCGGGAGAGGTCTGCTGTGCCATATGGGAAGTTCCCTGGCCGGGGATCGAACTCGTGTTGCATTGGCTCTGGATAGCTTCAAAATCCTGAGACTTAACCTCTTGCGCCACCAGGAGGGCCCCTGTTTTTTGTTTTTTTTTTAATGGTAAATGTTTTTATATTTACCATATGAATTTGTTGTAACTGCAGACTCATGAAAACTCACTTGTGTGTTTAGGGTGTATGTCCAGTTAAATGGGGTTGAAGAAGTAAGAGTTGGAAGGCGGGAGGTGCTCACTCTTTAAATTTAAGGTTTTCGCCTTTCCTTCTTTCTGGGTGAGTTGGCTGCTTAAGGTGGGCATCAGGTTTGAATGATGCCTCTGGGTTTTGGTTTGTGGGGGTTCAGCCATTTTGACACCTTTCGTTCAGTTTTGAATCAGATGTAATGCCAGGTGCAACTCTCTGTTGGTGGGATGCTGAAGAAGAGAGAAATGACACTTTTGAGCCCCATGGTCTGTGCCCACTGCTGGGCTGAGGCAGAAACAGGCCTTTCCACACGCCTAGCTCAGGCCTCCCTTTGCTTCCCACTCTGCCTTTCTCCCACCCACCTCCAGCTCTCTGTTCAGAGCTCTGCCAGCAATCACTCACCTTGGGCCAAAATTATTGAATATCTGGCATTCTCTGAAGTTTGCAGTATAGATATCTCCCTGGCTTCAGCACAGATAAATGGTCTTGCATTTTGGTTTGGGTGGATTAGGAATGTTTATCTCCTTCCCCTCCACCCCCTTCTCCCTGGGCAGCCACAGCACTGCTTTACCTAACAGTTTTCAAAAAGAAAACCTCTGGTATTCTCTAACTGTACATGCATTCATCTTACACAGCCAGTGAGTTCAGTGGATAAACTGAAGCAACTTTTTGTAGGTTAACTTTACATGTAGCAGGAAGATTCATTCATTTAAGGGCTCTTGTGACAATAATAAGCATTTTATAGGCATGGAGTCATTTTCTAATTCATGGTTTCCCGCCCATCAAAGTGAGATCTACTGGCAGGTCTCCAAGGTGTAGCTGGCTTCCACAGTGGTGGCTGTTACAGGTTTTTCTAGAAAAGGTGGGTAACAAAGCAGAAATAAGAAGGTTGGGCACCTGTTAGCTCAATGTTTTGGTTTTCGTTTTTCTTTTAAATTTAATTCTAAGGTTGTGGCATCTCCATTTTGGCCAGCAGGGGGCAGTTGGGAGCCAGGGTTGCCGCTGCCCTGTATGGAGGGTTGTGCTGGGACCAGTTGCTGCCAACCTCTTCAACAATAAGCCTGGGAGCAAGTGCTTTGTTTTGTCTTTTCTTCTGCCCTGAGGGGAATATATGAGAAACGACCTGATATTAGATCCCAGATGTGGCTCTTAAGTTTATTGCTATGTGTGGAATGCTGATGTTTACCACATTATTTACTTATTCCTCAAACCACCGAATATGTCAACATATAGGAGTTCAGTTTGTTTGCTTTTTTAGAGTTCCCACTTGGCATAATCAGAGTTGGAATTTTCAGAGGTGACTTGTAAATATTAATCATGTGGGGAACAGTGAGAATAGAAAGATGAATAAGATACAGTTGCTAGCCTTCAAGGACCTTACAGCTTGGTTGAGGGTGGGGTGGGAAAGAACAAGTACACAGGTAATTTTATTACAAGGTGGAATGGGAAAATGGCCTTAGGCCTCCCGAGAATGAAGGGAAATCAAGGAAGCTTTTGTGAAAGAGCTAGTGTGTGTGTTGAGCCTTGAAAGAGAGCTGGGTTAAAAATTTTTAATTGTTTCTGATTATAAAAGTAGTAATACCGGTTACTTAAAATTTGAAAATTATAAAAAAGAAAATGATTGGTCAGGAAACGCACTAGCCAGCCATGACAGTATTTTCTTCCAGTTTTTTTTCTCCCCTGTGTGTCCATAAATCTTTTAAAGAAAAGTATATACGTTTAATATGTAAGATTCTGGGTCTTCTTTTTGTCTCCAGTTATCAGTGTGACATGAGCATGTTCCCGTGAGTCTGAGATGTTGATGAGGCGGGGGTGGCCTCGGGGGTAGGGGGAGCACTGAGTTAGCGTGAGGCTGCGTCCCTGGAAAGGCTCTGGAAGATGTCCCGTGTGCGAGAGCGGCCACGGGCCTGTCCACAGAGCCTTCTCCCAGTGTTGTTGCCTGCTGTGCTTCTCAAAGACCCTTGCTGTTGACCACCCCTGGTTATGTTCAGTCGTGTCGGAGCTGCTCTTTTTCCGGGGACAGTGAGCAGTGCAGAGTGAAGGCTGACGAGCAGCTTGGTTGGGCGCAGGCCTGCGGGTGATGCCTGCTGCCTGCACTCAGAGTAGATGGGGCGACGTCCTGCAGACTGCACCATGGGGGAAATAGTTTAGAGAGACATTTAAGAACACTTGTCCCTTCTTTATTTTTTTAAAAGATGTATTTATTTAGGCTCACAAGAACTGGGGTGTAGGCCAGAGGTGTGGGGTGGTGAGAGGATTTACCAGAGACAGAGTGGGGAGCAGAACAGGCAGATTGACTGAAGTACACTGCTGAGGGGAGCAGCGGGCGAGGCAGGAGAGGTCTGCTGCGCCGTGTGGGAAGCTCTCCTGCTGCAGTGGCTCTGGGTAGCTTCATAGTGCTGCGACTTTAGCCCCTTGCACCACCAGGGAGGCCCCTTCTTTACTTCATTTAACAGATAACTATGACGCATCCTATGTGCAGGGTATTTTGTGACACATACTTTCTTATATCTAAATAGAATGGAAAATCGTACGCAAAAGCAACATAAATGAATTTTCGGAGACTCTTGTTTTTTATTGTCTATGCCCGTGCTGGCTTCCCATTGGTGCTATAAGTTTGTCCTATTGTTTTTTGTTTGTAATTGAAAATCAGTGGTTACTATGAAATGCTAAGAACCCATTTGCTGTGTACTGTATACTTTGGGTGGATCTGATAAAGAATGGGAACCATATCTTATTTACACGAGGCTTGTGTCAGTTTGGAATTCTTTTGGTAAAAAACAGCCAAAATTGTTTCAATTCAAGCTGACTTCAAGGGGAAAGAGAGAGAGATGGAACTGAGACATGCTGCAGGCCTGGTTTGAGCCAAAAGTGCATTCTGCCATTAGGACCAGGCCGGGGAGGCAGTGGGTTGCCCAGAGCACAGAATGGAAGGAGTCTCTCACCTTGGCTCTGCACACCCTGGAGAGTGGGACCCCCTCTCTGATTTTATAACCCAGACTGGCCCCCTGCACCCCCATCCCAGTCCTGCTGCAAACTCATTTACTATTCACATCTAACCATTACTTCTCTAACATCGAATCTGCCCTCCAGTGAAGATTGTTCCTAAGAAGCCAATGTTGTGGTGTCTGATTGTGTCGCCTTTTCTGTCCTTAACTTTACTTATTTTTTATATTTGTCATCCTCATGCATGAATGTTAATTTATTGTCTAGGTGCGAACTTCTGAGTAGCAGTCGACATAATCCACAAATATCCTGGTGAATACTTGCTCTTGGCTACAGCAGAAAACCTGGCAACAGCAGTTACACATTTTGTGTTGTTCTTCTTTAGATCAGGCCAAAGTGTTTGTGAAGATATTTACTGAGATTGACCGGATGCCCCAGCTCCTCGCGTACTACTACAAGTGTCACAAGGTGAGGGGCAGTGCAAGCCCTAGCTGGGCTGTGTCCCAGGCTCAGTCCCCATGGTAAAAGCGTGTTGCTTCCTCGCCAGTAGGGGGTGCTCTTGACCCAGCCGGTGGCTACATTTACTTGTCAGTGGGAAAATCACCACTCCTCAGCCTCCCTTGTATTTATGGTTGGATTTCATTTACGGACTGAGAAGTTATTTTCATTTGTCCTGTTTTTGTCTTTTAAGGGAGATTTATGTCCTAAGCTTTATTATGCCCTCAGTGAGCCTTAAGAATTTTATGTTTTCTAGGGTGGTTGCAATTAGGTTTCTGAAAAATTTGACAGCTTCCTGGGCTAACTTGATTCCTTCAAGTCCAACGCTCAGGGATCTTTTAAGCGCTAGTGCTGGGGTACAGTGAAGCTCTGAGTTGATGCAGCTAAAGCAGCGCTCACGCCCACCTCTGAGATCTGATCGGAAGAGCAGTTGGCGTGCTTTGGGGGCAAGATAGGAGAAGAAAGATGCACTTAGCGGGTAGCAAGTTCACACTCTGGATGATGACGGGAGCAGGTGACTGTGAGTGTTTTCCTTTTCTGCCCTGCCTTTTTAAGACGTGAACGGTCTTTGCCCAGGGCCTGAGGGCTCAGGAGAGCAGTGGGAATCGCCAGCCTTGTAGGAGGGCAGGGTGGCTTCCGCAGCAGTGTGTCCCGCATACCCCATAAGGCCCCCTTGCTCTGCCTCTGCAGGTGCAGCTGTTGGCAGCCTGGCAGGAGCTGTGCCAGAGTGACCTGCCCCTGGACCAGCAGCTCACTGGATTCTACGACGCCTTGCTGGGTGCTTGGCACACACAGATCCAGTGGTCTACACAGGTAACAGCTCCTTTGGGTTCTGGTGACAAGGGGGTGGGTGGCCGCCTCAGAGTGTTCTCTCTGCAGTGCGGAGCCACCTCTCTCGAAGGACCCCCCTCATTTGCTGCCATCACCAAAGGGTTCAAAGATAAGCTTCCAAACCCAGGGCAGTAAAATCTCTAGGTCTCCATTAAAACTCTTCTTATCACGCGTATCTATATCGTAAATAGAATCTAATGTGACAGAATTGCTTGTTGTTCAGCGACAGAGCCCGTGGAATTCCTGGAGGCCAATATCTTCCGATCTAAAAGCAGGAGGCCATTAGTCAGGTGGTGTTTGAGTGAACACGATTGTTTTTATCTTAACTTTGGGTAAAATTTACCTGACCTAAATTTAGTTTCCCTTGTTCTCACAAGATACCAAGAGCTAAGAGGAAGAGTATAATTTTAAGGGCACCCTCTGACTTAAGGAAGAGGGGAGGCAGGAACTTGGCTTCAAGTGGAAACTTTCCATCACTTTCCCCGCATCTCTAGGCATTTTCAGCCATAAAAGTTTGAATCTAGTTGCCTGGTGAAGGAGGGGCACAGGTCACCTTTCAGAAGGTACAAGGGCTGCCTTGCTTCTGAGTAATGACTTCCTGGGCCTGTTTGTGGTATGCCTTTCCCCTACCCCCAAATTAGTTGTGAATCTCTCTTCATGTATCCATCAGAATTAGCCAGAGAGAATGCGGCTATAGTGGGCGAGAGCTCCTCACACAGAGCCGCGTCATTCCAGCTGGTTAAAGCTCGTATCTCCATCCTTCTCTCCTCCTCCTTGAGCCAGCCTAATTCAGCCTTAGGTTAAAAACAAAACCAAAAACTAACCTCCTGTACAAGTGTCACAGTTTTGAGGTAACACTGGTTTTCAGCTACCCTGTCCACCCCTGTTCCTATGTCCTGCCTCAGGAGGATAAAGATAGTTCTGAGGGTACAAATACTCTTTATCACTAAAGACGAAGGATTTATTTATTACTTATTTTTGATCTGTGATAGTACAACTTGTTCAATGGCCAAACATTGGTATCATTTGCAGTATCTTAAGGTAAATTTCCTTTGACTGGGAGCCTCCTTTCTAGTCCTTTGAGGCTTACAAGATAGATCTAGAAAATTTGCTACTGTGAAACACGAAGACTGCTTAAATCAAATAGAGTGAGGGGAAGGGCCTGTGGTTTTGTTTTTGATTAATTGCTGTAACCCTGTCCTTCCAGTGGCTAAGCAACAGTCACATTTTTCTCTAGACGTCCTTAGGTACTAAAGCTCTTGCAAGACAACGTAGATGCTGTATGAATGCCGCCATTTTGCTGGCACTGATATGGTTCTTGGGGTCCACTACTCCATTAGAACTGTTAACGCCATTTTAGTTTTTGTTGCAAATCTTAAAAAAGATTCTTGGTGCTTCTGGGATTTAGGTCCACCTTCTATCTGAAGACCGCGTATTCGGTTTTCATAAATTGTGTGTGTCAGTGGTGGCTGCCGCTTTGTGTCACTGTCGCTCGAAGGCCAGCCAAGAAAAAGGATTTAGACTTCTCCATTTCTAACCGGACCACATGCTAAGTTTTGTAAGATATGAATCGATGCTAATTTCTGCTTTGGCCCCTGGTCTGCTTTCTTTTCTGCATGGTGGCTGTCATCTCCTGAAATGCAGTACAGTGCAAAGGAAACCAGAGGCTCCTGGGTAAATGTGCTTTCCTTCAGAGCCCCCTCCCCACCCCCAGGATTAATGTAGAAAATTGCCAGCATTTGAGGAATTGAGAGAATTGTATGGTGAAGACCCATGTACCACCTCCTGAGCGCCACAGTGAACATTTCACTGTCTGCTTTATTACAAGTCTGTCCACCTATCCACACATCTGTTCATTCACTCATCTTATTCTTTTGGTCTATTGCAAAGTAAATTGTCAGCATCATTCCTTTCAGAACATTCATCGTATTAGAGTGCAATATTTGCTTTTATTTTTTAATAAGGTAAGATTATGAAATGCAGTGATCTTAAATATGCCATTGGTTTTGATGAATACTGTCTGATGTAACTCCTTATCAGGATACCAAACATCACCATAAAAATGATTTAGAAAGTTCTCTCATCTCCATCTCCTGCACCCCTGAAGGCCACTACCTTTCAAATTTTTACCACCATGAATTCACTTATCCTGTTTCAGAATTTCATGTAAACAGAATCACACAGTGTATGTTCTCTTGGTAAGGTTTCTTAGATTCAGTGTTTTTTTGAGATTTATTCATGTTGTGTTTATCAGTAGTTTGTTCCTTTTTACTGCTGAATACTGTTACATGGTGTGACTATGCCACAGTTTGTTTATTCGTCCTCTTATTGATAGGCATTTGGGCTACTTCCAGTTTTAGGCTATTACGAATAATAATAGCATTGTTCTGAGCATTGTTCTGCAAGTCTTGCTGTGGACACACGTGTTCATATCTCTTGGGTGAATACCTAGCAGTGGAACTGCTGGGTCACAGGAGAGGTGTGTGTTTAGATTTATAAGAAACTACCAGACATTTTTCCGAAGTGGCTGCGCTCCCTGCGCTCCCACAGTGTGTGAGAGTCGGATTGCTCAACGTCCTTGTCAACATTAGGTGTTGTCAGTCATTTTAATCTTCGCCTTTCTGGTGGGCGTGTTGCATTGTCTCAGTGTGGTTTGAATTTGCATTTCCCCAACTGACTAAAGATGGAGAGCCCCTTTTCATGCGATAATAAGCCAGTTCTAGATTTTCCTTTGTGAAGTGTTTATTCAAGTCTTTTGCCCCCTAGAAAACAGGTGGATTATTTGTCTTCTTTTTTTTTAAAGATTTATTTATTTATGCAGACAGGAACCAGGGTGCAGGCCGGAAGTGCAGGGGAGGGGTGAGAGACAGAACAGAGACAGAACAGGCGGATTGACTGAAATACACTGCTGAGGGGAGCAGTAGGCGAGCCAGGAGAGGTCTGCTATGCCGTGTGGGAAGCTCCTGGTGGGGAATTGAACTCTTGCTGCAGTGGCTGCCCATAGCTTCATAGTGCTGTAACTTAACCCGTTGTGCCACCAGGGAGGCCCCGGGATTATTTGTCTTCTTCTTGACTTGCAAGAATTCATTTTGTATTCTGAGTACAAGTCCTTGAACAGATATGGTATGTGGATATTTTCTTTCGCTCTTGAGCACAAATACTGGTTTTGATGAATTCTAGTATATCAGGTTTGCCCTTATGATTATTGCTATCTATGTCCTAAGGAATCATTACCAGCTCCCAAATTGCAAAGATATCTTTTTTTTTCCCTAGAAGCTTGTTTAGCTTTTGCAGTTAGTTCTATAGCCCACCTTGCATTGATTTGTTTGTGTAGTATAAGGTAGTGTCAGATTATTTTCACAGAAGCTATTCAGATTAATTCTACAACACTAAGTAATGATTTGGTCTTGTTGTCAGTGAACTTTTTGGATGTTCTTTGGCCAATGGTCAGAAAATTTCCCTTACCAGATTATTTCAATGAGTGTTCTGAGAGGACCCTCTAGAGGATTTCTAAGGGGCCTATTTTGTTTTAATTATAACATGCATTTAAGAAATGTTACTGAAAGTCTAGATGTGACTTCATAGTTTCAGCTGACCAAACAATTAAAGCTCTTTCGAGTAGAATCACTTAGTCTTATTCTTCCCCCTGTTCCAGGTCTTTTAAGTAAGAAATTAGAACAAAAACTGTTCAGTCCTTTCTTATAATACGTAGAGAAGAGATAGGATTTCTTTTTAGACAAGAATAGTTTTCATTCCCTTCTTGGGTTCCTCCTTCTTTTTTTTTTTTAAGATTTATTTTTTATTTATACATACAAGCCGGGGTACAGGCCAGAGGCGTGGGGCGGCAAGAGGGTTCACCAGAGACAGAGCGGGTAGCAGAACAAGCAGATCAGAAATACACTGCTGAGGGGAGCAGCGGGCAAGGCAGGAGAGGTCTGCCGCGCCATGTGGGATTCTCCCTGGCTGGGCATCGAACTCGCCTCACCGCTGCTGACAGCTCCACAGCGTAGCACTTAACCGCTGTGCCACCGGGGAGGCCCGGGTTCCTTTTTGTAGTAAAATGTTTCTTCTAGCAAATGAGGATGTGAACTGGGTGATGTCTCAAGGTCTTTAATTCTCTTACCTTAGTGTATTTGCGGTAATGAGGACAGTGTGTGCCTGGGACGCATGAGATGGCTAGAGGGGAAGGTTTGTGATGGTGTCCTGATGTATGTAGGTAGTAGCACCACACAATGCAGGCACTTTGAATTCAAGGCAGGAGTTTGGTTTTCTCAAGAAAGTAGAGTCTAGAGCAATAGAAGGTGATTTTTTTTTTAAAGATTTATTTATTTATGTATATAAGAACTGTAATCCAGAGGTTTGGGGGTTGAGAGGATTCACTAGAGACAGAATAGAGCAGAACAGGTGGATCTACTGGAATAAACTGCTGAAGGGGAGCAGCAGGCGAGACAGGAGAGGTCTGCCGTGCCATGTGGGAAGCTCCCTGGCTGGGGATCGAGCTCATGCTACAGTGGCGGTGTATCGCTTCATAGTGCTGAGACTTAACCCCATGTGCCACCAGGGAGGCCCCCTGAATAGAGAGTGATTTTAAGAATGATTTTGGTGTCAAAACATAACCCGTGTAATTTTCCTATCAAAAAATGTAACCTTCGTGTTGTCTTGAAGAAGCTTATAAACAAATCCAAATTAAAGGTTGTTTGGCAAAACAATGAGCCAGGCCTCTTCAAAAATTCCAGTGTCATAAAAGAAAAAAATGAAGGTTGAGATACTATTTTTAGATTAAAGGAGACAAAAATCAAAAGAGAGCAACTAAGTACAAAGGCGTGATTCTTGGCCGGCTCCTGCAGGAGGACAGCAAAGCTACCAAGGAAATAAGCGGGACAGCTGGGAAAACTGGATCAGAGATGCGTGAGGCAAAGGCATTCTCTCAGGGTTTCCTTGGCCAGTGGTGGTGGTGAATGCTAGAGACCTCGGCTGAGCTATCCACGGGGACTTGTCATGATGTCTGTAGCTGCCTCTCCAGTGCTGTGGAGAGAAATACAGATGTGGCAAAAAAAAAAAAATAGCACTGGGGCGGGGGGAGGGTCTGTGAGGAACCTCCTTCTAAATGTACTAATCTAGTTTTGTCCAAGAGACCTACAGTGCAAAGAACAGGAAAAAGACTCCCAGTGACTAAGGCAGTCTAATCTAAGAGGCTCTGAAGACACTATTCCTCGTGGCCCTTTGGATAAAAAATACGTTCACTGAGAACTGCGTCAAGGCTGAGGTGGCTGGGCTGGTCTGCACTCTGCCGGAAGGCTGTCCAGTTCTGCCTCGGTGACTGATGGCTTTTTAATTCTGTTTCCTTCCCTCCCTCCCACATGTCTTCTAGCTTCTGCCTTGACAACTCCACAGTCCTCACTGTAGCCGGTTTTTGGTAACCATCTCTCTCTTTTTTTTAAGGTTTATTTATGCATACAAGCTGGGGGGTAGGCCAGAGGTGTGGGGTGGTGAGAGGATTCACCAGAGACAAAGTGGGAATCAAAACAGGTGGATCGACTGAAGTACACTGCTGAGGGGAGCAGCGGGTGAGGCAGGACAGGTCTGCTGCGCCACGTGGGAAGCTCCCTGGCCTGGGATCGAACTCGTGCTGCAGTGGCTCTGGATAGCTTCATAGTGCTGCGCTTAACCCATTGCGCCACCAGGGAGGCCCTTGGTGACCATCTCAATGCTACTTTTGATAGAGTCGAACATAGTCAGGCACTTGCGGTCAGTGATAGACATAGAGGAGCCAGTTATTGTGGACCATTTGCAAGTGCTGCCCGCTTACTTGGCCCTGTGTTGAGGAGAACCTGGGGCTCATCACTCTTGAGCAGACCACCTTCTGGAGACTGGAAGGAGGCCTTTCAGCTGCCCAGGAGACCGCCTCTGTGGAAGCCATGTGCCTCTCTGGTTCATGCCCTCTCTCCCACGGCAGGTTTTCAAGAACCCCTACGAGGTGGTCACGGTGCTGCTGATTCAGACCTTGGGGACCTTGCTGCCCTCGCTGCCAGTGTGCCTCAGCGCCGGCGTGGAGCGGGCAGGGCCTGAGCTGGAGCTCACCAGCCTTCTGGATTTCTATGACACCACTGCCCACTTTGCCAAGGGGCTGGAGATGGCGCTGCTCCCCCACCCACGTGAGCATTCCTTCTTCTCAGACTCTGGCTTGTCTTTACTTGCTCTTTTCGGAACTTCTGGGCCTGGGTTTGCTTGTCTTTCCACGTGCTGATTTTATAGAATGGAAGGGATCATTGTTTCCCTTTTCAATAGATATGGGAGGCCTTTCCATGAAGACATGGCCATTGTGGAAACGTTGTTATATAATGTGTTTACCCAGCACCTGTGAGGTGCTTTTCTCGCTCTGGGGAGGACATGGACACCTCTGCAGGGGCTCAGGAGGTAGAAGAGGCAGGTAGCATTCGCAGCAGGTTGGCAGCAGGTCTGTCCAGGAGGGGAATGTCCTCTGCCGTTTAAGTCCTTGTTGACCATCACACAGATCAATCTAAAAAGTAAGTTGAAGAGAACAGATGGGTTAGTGGAGCTTTTTGCAGGGGCAGCAACAAGTTTTCAAGGTCAGGGATGTGGTGTTAGGACTAAACGTAGCAGTAGGGAAACATAGCAGCAGTGGGCCCGGCTGCCACCTGAGAGCGAAGCATCATGGTCCCATTTGGGCAGACAATGGCTGGTGTGTTAGTTCTCCCAGCTGTTTCCCATCTAGGTTAAAAGCATCATAAACTTTTAAGTAACACAGGCCTTGTGACGCATGCTGCTGTCAAATCAGGAAATCGCTTCAGGAAAACCTTGTTCTGCCATTTGGCTGCTATGTCACCAACTCGGTTTATTTAATAGTTATTCTCTTTAATTACATTTGTGCATAATTACCTTAGACATTCCGGGGAGTGTGTTTATTGTTCAGGCTCCTGATGATTCATAGATGTTTGTGGCATGCTCGCTAGTCGGGGCCTGGCCTGGGGAGGGGCACAGGGCATGTGGTTACTGCCTGGGAGGGGGCGCTCTGGGCCGGTGGCTATGGGTGTCAGGCCGCTCACCCTCCTGGATCAGAGATGGATGAAGGTGACACAGGAGCACGCAGCCTTCCTCCCCT
This sequence comes from Scalopus aquaticus, assembly GCA_004024925.1. Classification (NCBI taxonomy): domain Eukaryota; kingdom Metazoa; phylum Chordata; class Mammalia; order Eulipotyphla; family Talpidae; genus Scalopus; species Scalopus aquaticus. The sequence goes on from PVIJ01001633.1 coordinate 129,364, forward strand.
GGTGAGGGACGTTACTGAAGGAGAGAAAGAGCATCACTCTCGCAAGGAATCATTTGTCAGTCAGGTTTAGATTTTTTTTTCAAAGATTTATTTATTTATTTATGCTTACAAGCTGGGGTGCAGGCCAGAGGTGTGGGGCCGTGAGAGGGTTCACCAGAGACAGAGTGGAGAGCAGAACAGATGGATGGACCGAAACACACTGCTGAGGAGAGCAGCGGGTGAGGCAGGAGAGGTCTGCTGCGCCATGTGGGAATCTCCCTGGCTGGGCATCAAACTTGTGCTGCAGCTGCTGACAGCTCCACAGTGCTGCACTTAAGCCATTGCGCCACCAGGGAGGCCCAAGTTTAGATTTTTAATGGTTCCTATTGAGGTTTTCAAAGTATTTTTTAAAATTAATTTTAAAACACTTTGGAAGCATACATGAAAATAAAAGAATGTAATTTATCCCCAACCTCAAACCTCATCAGTCAGAGAGCACCACTGACAAGTCTATTATTTTTCCTCCCAATAATTCAGTACAAATGCACATTTTCTACAAATACAGATTTGTATGAATATAAATGAATATAAATATATACATGTATAGGAACACATATATTCTATATGCTTAAAAGTGTGGTTTGTGTACAATCTTCTCTTTTTGTTTAAAATAAAAAGCATTTTTTAATGATTAAATATTTTTCTAAGACATCATTTTTAATGACAACTGGACAACTATGGCTTACTTGAAATTTTTTTTAATCCACTATTCCAAATAAAAATATCATTAATAATCTTACACATTAATTTTTGTGTCCAACTCTGGTTATTCCTTAGGATAAATTTTAAAATTACAATTGCTAAGGAATGAAAATATAAAAGATGTTTGTCATATTGTCCTCTTTAGAAATTTCTACCTGTTTTCATGTCTGTTGGCAGCGAATGAGATGCCCATTCCCTCTGCCCTCAGCAGCCCTCAAGTCTTTAAACCCCTTCATTGCCAGGTTCTTAGGCAATTAATGATATATCATTTAAATTTTTAATTTCTTGACTACTAGTAAGTTTGAAATTTATATTATAAACTCACATTGTAAATTTATATATATATAAAGAAAAAATTATATTTTTTACTGTCTTGAATTATTCTTTTGTCTATTTGAGGGTGTAATCAACTTCTGGCTAATTAGCATGTATATCCATAAGAGATTATACAATAGAAAGTAAATTTTAAGATAATTTAAGTTGACTTAATACTTAATAAGCAAAATGTTTTCACTAGACAAAAACTCAGAAATTGAAAAGAACCTATTTAACCTTCCATCCAGGAACTGTCTTGGATTATGCATGTGTGAGGATTTTGCATATGAGTGTTTGTATGGATGTGTGTGCTTAAATATGCTTCTAATAGAATATTTTATCATCACTATCATCACAACTCCTCCAAATTTAGCATTGATTCAACATTATCACCTAACAGATTTTCCCAGCTTCACAAAAGTCTTTATAGCTGTTTCTCTACCTGTCCCTCCCATAAAGAGCCAGACAGTGTACATACATATATTGGTTATCTTGATCTCTTTTAATCTAAAATGCTCATCTCATCTTTGGTCTTTCATGATATTGGTATCTTTGACAAATACAGGGTAGTTTTCTTATAGAATGTCCAACATTCTGGAATTGTCTGTTTCCTTGTGGTTGGATTCATATTAAATATTTTTGGATATTATACTGGATAATGAAGATTATGAGGATATGGCATCACATAGAGACACAATAATGTCCAATTATTGGTGATGTGTTGGGTGAATCACTTGAGAAATATATGTGCCAGATCTCTCCTTTATTTTATTTTTAATTATTCAAGCATAGAAGAACTGGGATGAAGGCCAGAAGTGTGTGTGTGTGGGTGGTGGTGGTGAGAGAACCCACCAGAGACAGAGTGGGGAGCAGAACAGGTGGATCCACTGAAATATACTGCTGAGGGGAACAGCGGGGAGACAAGAAAGGTCTGCTATGCCGTATGTGGGCCAGCTCCCTTGTTGGGGATCGAACCCAAGCCACAGTGTTGATAGCGTGATAGCGCTATGCTATCCTATGCTACCAGGGAGGCCCCAGATCATTCCATTATAAAGTTACCTTTTCCTCTTTGCAGTTAGTGAGTGCTGTGTGAAGTGATATTGTGTCTGTAGGAATATACCACTCCATAGGAGGCATTTACCTGGTGACGAGCATCCATTGATAATCCTTGCCTAAATAAACTTTTTCATTGTGGATTATGAAAGGTGATTTCCTGAATCACTTCTTCTACATCTATGGGCTGGCATCTTTTGTAAAGAAAATATTCTTTCTTTTAATACCACTTTTTTTATTCATTGTGTCACCACCCATTATTTTCATTGTTGATTTAATGCTCAAGTTACTTTAAATTTGTTCCGCAGCTGGGCCTCCCCGGTGGCGCAGCAGTTGGGCGCTGCACTGTGGAGCTGTTAGCCGCGATGCCGGTTCAACGCCCAGCCGGGGGGAATCCACATGGTGAGGCAGACCTCTCCTGCCTCACCCGCTGCTCCCCTCAGCAGTGTATTTCTGATCTGCCTGTTCTGCTCCCCACTCTGTCTCTGGTGAACCCTCTCGCCGCCCTGCTCCTCTGGCCTGTACCCCAGTTCATATACATAAATAAAGAAAAATTTTTAAAAAAATAAAATAAAAATAGATTTGTTCCGCAGTTGCCCCTTCAGGCTGGCTTCTGTATCTTTTTGACATGCCCATGTTAAGTCTTTGAGTGGTTTCTTGCTCCTTGGCACTGACTGTTCCAGGAACATCTTGCACGTTCTCCATCTCAAGACCTGGAATCAGCCATTCTCCCAGCGAGCCTCATGTCTTCTCTTGAGAAATGATATTTAGAAGCCAAGATGTAGGCACCAGGGCTGCTCGGTGTTGTTGGGTTATCATTTCTTCCTGGCCCTTTTATTGGCCAGAGCCAGGAAATGCATATTTTTTAAATGACTAGTTTATACTGATATTTCCAAGTCATCCAACTCCGGTAGACTTTTGCCATCCCATGTGCATCTCTTTGCCTTTAGCAAAAATCCTGGCTCCCAACTGAGTGTGTCTTATAGATTCATATTTAATTATTTTTCATGACTGCATCATGGGTAGGCCATAACATATTTAATTTATTCATTCAACTGTGAATGGATGAGTCCTGGGATGCAGGAACCTGGGGATTCTGTGCTGAGCAAAACCAGGACTAGTCCTTGCTCATACAATGTGTATGCCAGTGGGAGTCACCAGATAATCACACTAATGAATGTTTAATCGCAAAGGGAAACAAGTACTTAAGAGCAAAATGGCTGTAAACATACAGAGATGATTGAGACCAGCTGACTTGAGCTGGAAGAATAGGACCTCACGAGGGGAAGAGCATAGTCCTTCCAGACAGGAGAATGACCAGAGAGGATGGTGATGGTGCTTTGGAGGAAAAGAGAAGGTGAAGGCGAGGGGATTTATGAACGGTGAGGCTGTGGCCATACTAATAAAAACAGCTGGTATTCCTTAGCTGCTTAGCATGTGCTAGACACATTATTTTATGTAATCTCACTAAAGCCTTATAAAATTGATGCCATTATTAGTTTCATTTTAGACTTAATAGGCATAGAAAAGTGATCATTTATACACGGTCACTTAACTAGGAAGCAACAGCCCTTTGAAAGAAGAGCCTTCACTCTTTTTTTTAAAGTTTTTTTTTTATATTTATTTATGCATACATGCTAGGGTGCAGGCCAGAGGTGTGGGGTGGTGAGAGGATTCACCAGAGACAGAGTAGGGAGCTGAACAGGCAGATTGACTGAAGTACATTGCTGAGGGGAGCAGCGGGTGAGGCAGGAGAGGTCTGCTGTGCCATGTGGGACTCTCCCTGGCTGGGTATTGAACTTGTGCTGCAGTGGCTCTGGATAGCTTCATATTGCTGCACTTAACCCGTTGCGCCACCAGGGAGGCCCAAGAGCCTTCACTCTTAACTGCCACTTTTTTCACCTCCCGAGGCTAGGCAATGTGGGGCTTTATAAGCTACAAGGAGTTTGGACTGCACCTGAAGTGATAATTCTTAGGGGTTGGATGGGCGTGCTATAGAACAGGCACATTTAAATTTGTATGTCATTGATGGAGACATTTTTGGAATGCTTAGTGTGCGAAGCTTCTTTCTGTAATTCTGGGAAGACTCAAGATGGGAAATGTTCTTCCTGCAGTCTTGTCTGCATCAGTCCTTGAGCTGGCCCCCGAGGAGATGAGCTTTGATGAGATTCTTGACTTTTGGGGCCAAGGGGGCTGTGTCTAGAACAGTGCTTTAGGCAAATAGTACACAGAGCCCAAGTTGATCTAAATATTTATAGATAGAATTGTAAGGCAGACTTGACAGAATGTAGTCAGTCATCCCCAGGGATGAAATGGGGAAGGTTCCAGTAGAGTGTCTTCCCCCTGTTGTTCCCCAGCAGCTATTTTCCAATTCTTTTTTTTTTTTTTTTTTTTTTGCGTAGAAGAACTGGGGTGTAAACCAGATGTGCAGGGGGTGAGAGGATTCACCAGAGACAGAATGGGGAACGGAACAAGCAGATTTACTGAAATACACTGCTGAAGGGAGGAGCGGGTGAGACAGGAGAGGTCTGCTGCACCAAATGTGGGTCAGCTCCCTGGTCGGGGATCAAATTCAGGCCTTGACAATGATAGAGCTGAGACTCAATCTCTAGGCCACCGGGGAGGCCCCTCTTTGTTCATTATTGCTTTTCGCTTCCATTTCCCTAAAGATGAGCACAACCTGGTCAAAGTCATGGAACTGGTGGATGCCGTGTATGCTCCGTACAAACCCTACCAGTTGAAGTACGGCGAAATGGAAGAGAAGAACCTTCTCATTCAGATCAGCGCGGTGCCTTTGGTAATGTCCTAATACTGCCAGTGGCCTAATTTGAGGAATCATTCTGTTTGCCAGGCAGGGGTTGGGGACGGAATGCACTGGAGAAGGAATGAAGTGGAATCAGGTTTGCATGGAAATGGGAACAGGTATGCAAAAAACGGGCTCCAGGTGCCTCCTGGGCTGTTGCGACCCCCATATGAAATAGCAACCCCAGCTAGGCTGGCAGATTTCTAAGTCCCCAATAAAGGGCTAGCAAAATGAGAGGCTTGACTCTTCTGGGGATGAATTCAATGTCTCTGATTTGGTGATTTCTTATCACTGGCAGTTTTTTAAAGATGTGCAGTTGGCACGGGAGCCAAGCTGGCATGGGCAGTGCTATAGGTGTTGTAGGGGCGGGCCGCTGACACCAGGGGCATGGAGGACATTCCCAGTGCAAATGGTATTTTAAGGTTTTCCACTCTGGGGAAGGCTGACATTGAAGAATTGATCCTAAAGTCGTTAGAATCTGCTGCCTGTTGCCATTTTTGTGTTTTCTAGGGAATTGCTAGGAAGTGTGTTCTGCTTCTGTTACATTCTTGCCCCTGAAGGAAGCAGTTTCTGTTCACTCCATTCTTTTGGAGTGTCTGACATGGAGAATTTGAATCCAGGCTGGTGAACGTGAGCGAGAGAAGCCATGTTCACCACAGAAAAAGGGGAAGGAGATGAGAACTATAAGGATATAAGGCTGTAAGGATTTGACAGGCTTTTCTGCCGCCTGTGACCTCGCTGGCCACTCAGACTAGCTGCCCCGGGGCAGGCCCTTGAAGAGCTGTCCGGGTTCGGGAGCGTATTGCTGATGTCCCTGTTAGAAAGTGGTTGCACCGCGGATGAGGGGACTTGGCAGTCTTATCAGCTTAATGTTGTCCGTTCACCTGTTCTCGGGTCTGAGGCGGCTTTTGCTTGTCCATGTTTGCTGTGCAGGAGCACGGAGAGGTCATCGACTGTGTGCAGGAGCTGAGCCACTCCGTGACCAAGCTCTTCGGGCTGGCATCTGCAGCCGTGGACAGATGTGTCAGATTCACCAGTGGCCTGGGGACCTGCGGCCTGCTGACAGCCCTGAAATCCCTCTTTGCCAAGTAAGGCTGGGGGTGGGGACAGGGCTGGCCACAATGGAGAGTGATGTCTGTCCCGGTGAATAACATGTGTGTCCTGTATTCCTGTTCTGGGCCCTGGAGAAGCAATTGCACTTCGGCCCAAGAGGACATTCCCAAGGGCTTTCACTGAGGCACTGTAGGTAGTGGCGGGACATGTGAAGCAACCTAAACACCCGTCAGTTTGGCAGTGGCCAAATACGATCTGGTGTGTTCACACAGGGAACGCTGTGCAGCGGTTAAAGTTTTAGTTAGAGCTCTGCACAGCAACACGGTCAGACCTCAGAAACATACCGCTGAGTGGATAAAACGAAGTCGCAGAATAAGTTATAGTCTAACATAGTATGTAAAAAGAACGTACAAAAATGGGGTATATTTTCTATAGCAGGGCTTGGCAGACTTTTTCTGCCAAGGGCCAACAGGCAAGTATTCAGGCCTGACAGCTGTAACGTCCATAGAGACTTCTGTGGCCCTCGGCCCTCCCATGTGAGAGCAGCCAGACAGCACGCATGTGAGTGGGTGGGGCTGTGTGCCAGTAAAACTTTATTTACAAAACACCGGAAGTACCAGCTCCTGGCCTGGATCTTTCTTTATACTATAAAAATACATATTCCTGTTACATTTTCCTATAGATAGAGGTCGATAAACTTGAACTCATGAGTCGAATGTGGCATGCCATCTGTTCTTGTAAATAGTTTCACTGGGACACAGCCATGTCCATTCACTTCCCTGTGGCCTGGGACGCCTGCGCACTGCGAAGGTATAGGCCTGAAAATACCGTGGAATGTCTGTGCCCTAGCAGGACCGGGTTGTTGAGCCCGGATGTGGAAGGTTAGGCACAGACTCAAAGCATTGGTTCTCTTTGGGGAGGGGAAGGCTAGGGTGGTAGTGGGTAGCTTTGTTATTTTCTTTAAAAAAACAACACATATTTCTTGTTTCATTAAAAATAGAAAATAAAAAGACTGTAAGCCTCATGCTAAGTGAAAGGAGCAAGTCAAAACATCACACGTTACGTGATTCTGTTTAGGTGAGATTCAAGAATAGGCAGCTGTAGAGACAAAGTAGATTAGTGGCTGCCTGAGGCTGGGGAGACAGGGGCATTTGGAGGAGATGGGGGTGTCTGTCACATGTTTTGGGGCTTCTTTTCTAGGGTGATGAAAATGACCTAAAATCGCTGGCGGTCGTGGCTGTTCGACCCTGGGGCTGCACTACAGGCTTGTGCCCTTTAAGTGGGCAAATTGTGTGGCTGTGAAAAGAAAGAGAGAAGGGGAAAGGGAAATTAAATTTAGTTAGCAAAAACAGAAGGGAAGCAAGCCATTTAAGACCAAGTTCTCTGACGTGCACCTGAGGTGTAAGGGCCTCAGGAGGTCAGCTGCTCCAGCCTCTGGCTTATAGACAAATACATTCTTAGGCTCTCCAGGAGACCTCCTGGGGGGTAGCTTGTTCAAGAATGAAGTTGCTCGGAGTCTCAAGAAATTCCTTTTATTGAACTGAACGCTGTTTCACTATAAGTTTAGGGAGCTCTTGTCATTCCAGAAATACTGAGCATGCCCCGTGAGCTCTGAGGGTCCTTCGGCCCAGTGCTCTCTGTCGCTGCCTGGGCAGGCAGCCCCTCCCGGGGAGCTCCCAGGGGTGGCATGGAGGGCTGGTGGGGCCCCATGCCAGCCCACAGAGGCCAGTGTCACCAGCAGATGTGCTCCCGCGGAAAGAAAAGCATCAGCGACAAGTTAAAAAAAAATCAACAACAAAAAGTTACCTCTTCTCTCTGCCACCAACCAGGCTTTTTGGATGGAAAGAAAATTTTGAGATCTGAGAATAGCACTATAAAATAACAAACATACTGCTTTTAGAAACAATTTTTAAAACATTAAGTTATTAAAAAAGGCCTTTCCCTCTTCCTGCTTACCCTAGTCCTGAGAAGTAGCCAGTTTTGAACATTTATCTGTTGTCCTTTCACGTCCCCTGCCCAACTTTAGAGCAGACTTCTTGTTCATCAGCAATAGGGATGGCCTCTTGACTCAACTACTAATGGCGAGGACCTGCGAGGACCTAGAGCTGTTCCTCTCTCACCCCTGGTCCTCCCAGCTCTGGGTCATTATATTTTTACTTTTTGTTCTTCGGTTGATTATTTTGACAACTTTGTTTTAAAAAGAATACAAATCCCTCTTCAAAATTCCACTCTACACAAGGATATTCTTTGAAAACAAAACAACAAAAACAGCTGATGTTTATGAAAATAGGGACGTTAAGGCAAAGCTCGCTGGCAGAATGGGCCATTGCTCGGGCGTGGGCAGGCCTCGGGGAGGGCATTGAGGGAGGCAGGTGAGGGAGGAGGACGCGTGCAGAGCCGGCAGGAGGACACTGGTCTAATGTGAACTAGGGGAGGGTGTAGACTATAGCAGGCGACCAGGTGTTCAAGAAGTAGGACTTCATAGTGATGGCGGGACCGTGGGCTCGGGGTCTCGTCTGGCCCTTGCTTTTGGGCCCTCGGGTGGCCAGTGCTCTTCTCTGTGCCTGGGTATCTTTCCTCTGAGTAAACTGATGCTGACATCTTGTGATAATGAAGTGAAAGCGTGTAATTAAAGTCCCTCCCAAGGACACACATTATTTGTTCATGTGCCCCCGACTCTACAGCCTTAAAAAGGAACACCCCATAAAGCTTTTGTTTCTTACTTTTCAGAGAACTCTTGTATATATTGTTTCCTTTATTTCATCATCATGGCAGCTCTGTGAGGCCATACGGAAGGCAGCACTAAGTCCATTTTAAAGTTGAGGAAACCGAGGCCTAGGGCTGCAGGGCCAGGCTTCTGTTCATTCAAGAGCTATTTCTGCATGTCTCTCTTGTGCCTGGCCCGGTGCTGATTTCCTGGGGATGCAGTTGTGAGCTGGGGATAGTCTTGTCCGCCTAGAGCTTCTAGTCTAGAAATGGCAGTACATGGTGAACATGTATGCAGATAGCTACTTAATCCTACCTGCGCCAGGCGCCAGGAAGGAAGGTTGGTGAGCAGTGGGAGCAGGCCGCAGTGTGGGAGTCTTCAGCGCCTGGTTTCGTGTTCCTATGCCTTGAGGTCAGGCCCTTGCCTGCAGGGCAGGTTGGTGGTTTAATCTAAATGCTGCAGAAGAACCCTGGATATCGGTGAGCTGCCGACAGGTCCCAGGTGACAGTCAAGTGCAATAGTGGGACCACAATGTCTTAACAGTTCTTTGAACCAGCTTCCGAAGAAATGCCCCTGTTAGGACGAGGGAGCGGCGTGCCAGCATCGTTGTTTGGTCACCAGGGTCCTGGTCTCGGTGGCTCCCTCCCTCCTCTTGCAGCCGCTCTGCCATTGGGCATGGCCGTTTTGCCACACAGAGCAGACCGTTTGTTCTCACAGCTGTATAGGTAGCTGCCTCTAAAGACACTTCCAAGGTCATTGGCAGCTTGTCCAAGGCTGTCTAACTCCAGGGGAGTTGGGGTCCATGGGTTGACGCTGCCGCTGCCCTCTTCTTTCCCCAGGTACGTGTCTGACTTCACCAGCACGCTCCAGTCGATACGGAAGAAGTGCAAGCTGGATGAGATTCCTCCCAACTCCCTATTTCAAGAAGATTGGACAGCTTTTCAGAACTCTGTTAGGTAAAGTGGGGGCTGTAACTTAAGCCCCTTCCTAATGTTGGAAACATGACCATGTAGAAGATGGTAGAGGAAAATGACGCCTGTGGTTGCAAGGGGCTGATTTTTGTTCTCTTTCTTTGCCTCTTCTTTTTTAAAGCAAATGCTCTAGCCTCTGAAAACAAGCCAGTAAACAAAAACCGACCCACCACACAAAAGCACCAGGGCTGCCTCTCTTGCTCTTACAGCATTTTAAACTCATCTCCCCTGGGGACTTTTATTTTTTATATTTGGTTTCAGATATTTACCCCCCTCCCCCCGCCCCCGCCTTAGCCTGTGGTTTCTACAGACCTAAAATGATGTGGGTCTCATATCTGAGAAAATGCACAGCTGGCTGGATCCTGTTTGTGGATCCCAGAGCTGCAGTGTGAAATGGTGAAGCCGCACCTCGTGGCCTAGAGAGGGCCACGTAGGAGTCCCGGTGGAGGGCCCGAGGTGACGCTCCCAACCCATCTGGCTGTTGATGATCAGCTCCTGGGTGACCTCTGAGCCCCGGGGCAGGCAGACACCTGTTGCCCCATGCCCTGAGGGGAGGGTGTGATCGGCAGTGGCCTGGGCAGTTTTGCCCTTGGTGTGTCCAGCTGCCTCTGACCTGTGGGCATGTTCTGATCACAGCATGTAGAAAATGTTTGGGTTCGTTATCAACATTTAAAAACCAGATTTAACATAATCTGTATTTCTATTTTTTTTTAAAGATTTATTTATGCATACAAGCTGGGGTACAGACTAGAGACGTGGGGCGGCGAGAGGGTTCACCAGAGACAGAGTAGGGAGCAGAACAGGCAGAACGACGGAAATACACTGCTGAGGGGAGCAGCAGGAGAGGCAGGAGAAGTCTGCTGTGCCATGTGGGAAGCCCCCGGTTGGGTGTCGAACTCGTGTCGCTACTGCCGACAGCTCCACAGCACAGCGCTTAACCGCTGCGCCACCAGGGAGGCCCATAATCTGTATTTCTAATTTCACCTAAACATTGGAAGGTCTGAAGGCTGGGCCACGTTGTCCCAAGGCCATGACCTGTTGGGGGTGTGGCTGGAGGCCCCGCAGACTGGGCTCATGCTCGGTTGTCCTGTGGCTCTTCCACTTGCATGTGGAAGGGGAACATTATACTATCAGCGATGAAAAGCAATCTAGAAATTTCTCTCCCTTAAAACCATTCTTCATGGGTATACACGCTGACTAGAGAAGCTGCTCTTCGCCCACCTGCAGTTCCTGCCTGGCTCCCGGCCTCGAGGGCCTGTGCTGGGTGCTCGTGACACAGGTCGGTGTGCCGGGAGCGGATGTGGACCCTCCCCGGGCTTCTCAATCCGGGTACATCCAGGACTCCCTCTGAGGACTCTCTCCCCACGGGAGACCTGGACTTTTTACTTTCTTTGATGAAGTGTAGTGTTCTCGATGCTGACGCTACCCCCCATCGGAGGTGCTGGGGGTGCTGGGACGTTGTACCTCCTCCGGCCTCTCTCCCGGGGGAACGCCAGTACCCTGCTGCTGAGAGGCGCTCTTAAAGGGAGTTAAAGGTTAACCAGGCTTGAGATGTTTAATCCTTGGGTTTGTCCTGGCATTACAGTTTGGTGTTGAAGGACTCCGTAGTTAGAGTTTGAGGCCTAGCATAAAATTACTTGAAAATTAAAGGATTACTAAATACAGATATGCTGATCACTCGGGCTTATCTCCAAGAAACACGTGGATTAATCTTCATCTGCCTTTCATGCGATCAGAGAGAGATGCCTCTAGTGTCAAAACAAGTTTCTCTTCAATGCATGGCAAATAGCAGACATCCTATGAATAATGTATTTTGGTTCTAAAATTTTAAAATAATGTATTTTGGTTTTAAAAATTTGGATGCGAAGTATTTCTGGTTTGTTTTCTCAAGGACAATGCCCAAAGCACCTCAGTGTTTTAGAATTGTTAAATTATTTGATAGTGTATTGGAGAGAATTATGATTCATAGACTATTAAAGGATATTAGAAAGGACTAGTATTTACCACTGACAGTAATTACGAACTAATGAAACATTTCAGCTAGGCTATCAAATGGTTAACTGCTTTCCCAGTTCACTCCCAAAGGGAGTGAATAGTTAGAATTTTTATGAATGAGACAATGTTTGTCCTGTAAACGAGGCATTCCAGATACTTGAACTTGAAGTGCTTTTTGTTTTGTTTAGGATAATAGCCACCTGTGGAGAGCTCTTGAGGCAATGTGGAGACTTCGAGCAGCAGCTTGCAAACAGGTAGGAGGGGGCTGTGGCCCCAGGTCGGCTGGGGTCATGGTTGGGGGAAGGACTTTTGACTCGGCACACAGGACAGCAACGACATATGGTCACTCTGAAAGCCACTGAGCTCCAGGACTGTCTGTACTTAGATACAGTGTCACTATTGTCATCATGACGCATTTATTGAGCACCTAAAATGGACACAACTCTGACCTACTTGGCCGTGGTCATGTCATTTTGGTTGGATACGGACATTTCAGCCTCAATGAGGAAATAGTACACGTTGTCTCCAAATTATGAATGGGCTGGGCTCTTGTCAGCCAGTTATTGGGACTCGAATCTCCCCAGGGAAACAAGTGGTGGCTAAGTCCCTGGGCCGGCCTGCAGCCCCGAAACGACCCCAGCCAGCCCCCTTCTGGGTTCTGCAGCAGAAGTCTGTGCCGCTGAACAGATGTGTGTCCAAAGATTTTTGTGGTCAGCTCTTGGAAAAGTCCCTTCTGCCCCCTGTTCCATTCTGCCAAGGCGCGTGTGGCCCTAAAGTGACCCATTCAGACTGGTTTGCCCCCCAAAAGAGTCCAGCCCACCACATTTCTTTCTTCTTTCAGCTGAAGCTCTCATCCCCTGGGTAGGGCTCATTATTCTAGGACTTGGGAGTAGCGGAATCTGCTTCACACTTGCGTTGTGTGAGGGCCCAGCAGAAGCTCCTTCACCCCTTTCTTGGAAACTTCTGTATTGTCCTAAAGAAATCTGTGGAAGAGACTTTCTGGTGGTGGTCCAACGTGAAGTGAAGTTAGAGGGGCAGGTGGCAGGTGGTGGGGATGAGCTGCCCAGGAGGGGGTCACACTACTTGCCTATTTCTTGTCACCACCCTTGGGGGTTCCGTCATTTCTGAACCCTGGGTCCTCATGGCATTTCTCTGTGGTTCTCAAGGGGAAGGCCCTGCAGTGGGTGGAATGGGGGCAGCCGTGGCTTCTCATAGCTCCTGACTAGCCTGGCATGAAATCTGGGACCGCCTGAGTAAAACCCAGCCCCACAGGTGTGCGCATGGCGTCAGTGAAGCGCGTGCCCCCCCACGTGTGCTCACCGCACACTCTGCGAGGGGCGCCCGTGCTGGAGCAGTGAGTAGATCTGAGCTCACAGAGGGCTCCTCAGGACAGGTGAAAATGGAACATTTACATTTTTAAAAGAGGTGTGTAGTATATTATTTTCTTAATTACATTAGTAATTGTAGGCTGGCTCCAGCTCATTGAAGAAATTAAGATAGTTCACTAACATATAAAACAAAAGCTGAACATCTTCTCACCTGCCAACCCTTTTTTTTTTTTAAAGATTTATTTATTTTTTCATACAAGCTGGGGTATAGGCCAGAAGTGTTGGGGGGGGGGCGGTGAGAGGATTCACGAAGACAGAGTGGGGAGCAGAACAGGGGGATCAACTGAAGAACACTGCTGAGGGGAGCAGCAGGTGAGGCAGGAGAGGTCTGCTGCGCCATGTGGGAAGCTCCCTGGCCGGGTATTGAACTCGTGCTGCAATGGGTCTGGCTAGCTTCATAGTGCTGCGACTTAACCCATTGTGCCACCAGGGAGGCCCCTGCTAACCCTTTCTCCAGAAGAAATATGGTTAACAGTCCCCTGGGTCCCACCTGAACACTGTTTACTGCGCTTTCACCTTAAGGATGTCCCTGAGTAAACTGTAATCCCCCCTAGCGGCCACAGAGCTCGCCAGTTCTATTCCTATTCCCGTTTTTACAGATGAGGAGACATTGGGGTATAATGCTTGGCATGGGTAGTAACTTTTTAAGTAAAAGAAAGTATTTGGGGAGATAGTTGATTCAACTGAGAGGCAGGGATCTGCCCCTGGACATGAGCGAACTCGGGCAGAGCCTCACCCCACACTGTCCTTTCTCACAGGTGAGTGTCTGTCCTTGGATTTGAGTTTCTAGGCAACTTTCCATATTGGACATACGGGTTTTCCCTAACCTTTTAATGAAGGTGAAATTAAATTTGAAGCACAAGGGAGGATCTGCCTAGGCCGGTGAACGATGGGTAAAGGATGGGCCCGACTGCATCTTGCAGCCCAGAGAGGCTGGAAGCCTGACCCAGCTTGGGAATGTGGTCAGAGAGGACCCTGTGTGGCCAACAGAGCCTCTCTAAGAGACCAGGTCATTCTGGAAGCTCTGAACCTAGAAAAGGAAAAGAGGGACAGCCACCACCTGTTCCCATTAGGGAGGCTGGTGTGTGCCACCTATAAAACTTATCTTATCTCCCAGTCAATCTCCCCGGGGAGCCCGACTCCGCCCAGGTAGCAGAGGTGATCATTGCAGACATTCCAGATCTCTTTGGTGGAGGAGTGACGTGGGCTGTGGGCTCATAAGATCACTTCCTTGCATTGGGGGATGATTTGTGGCTTAGGGGCTGCCTTGGGGTCACCGCGGGCCTTCTCCTGTGCTGGGAGATCACTGCCTCCTCTGCACTTTCATGGTGCCCGCTGCTTATCTCTAAACACTGGTCTTAGACACTGGTCTTAGGACAGGGTCTTAGTAGGGCAGTTCAATGGGGCACTCAGATTTGGGGATCCAACATAAATGAGTTTCCATGACTGAGGAGCAGGTAGCAACTCTTCCTGAAATGCGGAGAGAGACGGGGTTGTAATGCCATTCCTCCCTCAACTGGCACACAACCCCATTCTCCTGGCCCATCTGTTAGCACTTCAGCATGTATTGAAACCCTGTTCAGCTCCAAGCTTCTTGAGGGCAAGGGCTGTTTAATCATCCCATAGCCCCAACCCTAGCCTGGAGGCCGTAGCCACGATGAGAAATGTCTCCTTGATGAGTGAAGAACTCAAGTGTACGTTTCATCAAGTTGAGCCTCGCTGGTCGGAGCCGAGGGGAGGTCTGGCTGAAGAGGCTAGGGAGAGGATGGTTATTCACTGCCATTGGAGTGGTATTTGTCCTGACATCTTTGCCTACAGCCTTTTAACACTGAAAACATTTCTGGCATTATGTCTGTCTTCAACCTGGGGGGCAGACTGATGCCAACTTCCCCAGCTGAGACCCAGACACTCACTGCAGTGACCCTGGAGCAGAGCTGTCTTCCCGGGGCCCAGATGAGCGCCGAGCTCCCCGCTGGCCTGTCACTCACCTTGTCGTTGTGCAGCACCTGCCCGGTGCCAGGCCCTGTGCTCGGTGCTAGGAATTCAGAGGTGAAGAACAGTCTGTTCTGTCCTGACAGAAGTAACCGCATGTGATAAGTGCCCCGAGAGAGGTGGATGGAGCAGATGAGTGCCTGGGGGAGGGGCGACGTTAGGAAAGGCTGGCAGAGAGGCAGCCCCTGGGACCCATCCTTGAATAAGAAATCGAATTTTCTCGGGTGCACAGGGACAGAGCGTTTCCGACAGGGGCAGCTCACAAGCAGGGTGTGACGGAGGCGAGCACGGGGCGTGGGCTCAGGTGGGGCACTTTTGGTGTGAGGAGGGGTATGCCTGTGAGGGCACCCGCCTCGCTGCTGTTAGTTTCCTCCTGGGGGCACTGAGGTATCTCTGGGAAAAAGACAAAATGAGCTTTGCCTTTTGGAAAGGCCGTTGTTAGCCGTGAGGAGGACAGACCAAGTGGAGCGTGGGAGGGCGGGTGGAAGGTCACGGAGAGCCAGACACGGGAGAGTCCGGACTTGGAAGTCAGGCGGGGATGGGGGTGGGCCAGTTTGGCAGAGAGAAGAACCAACCAAAATTCCCTGTAGGCTTAAGCAACGGGGAAATGGAACTTGACCTTGATGGCAGAGGCAGGTGGCTGCTTGTGTTGGCAGCAGTTGCTGAGGAAGGCCCAGCTACCTGGGATTTGCTTGCACATGCAGAAATTTCTTGACAAGCTCAGGGACTTGTTTTTGAAAAAACGAGTGCAGCCCGGAGCTGCCATGTCCAAAGCAATTTTTTTCATAAGAAATTATGATAAAGGCTGAGTCAGGGAATTCACTACACTTGGGGGTCTGTCCTCGTGTCTGTCCGTCTGGGTACCTGTGTTCATGTCATTCTGCACATGTAGATGTGTTGGCTGGTTGGCAGAGGAACCAGCCAGCTGGGCTAAGGCTCGGCTAAGGAAAGCAGTGGAGGATTTTCAGCCTTCCTCAGGAGGGATAGAGCCCAGACTTCCTCAGAGCACGGGAGGCCGAGCAATACTGAGAGCTTCCGCCCGGCCTTTTTCTCTCTCACAGAAATGGGAAGGTACCAGTTTCTCTCAGGGGTCTCTCTCTGACACCTAGAACAGACGCTGCAGTGCCGGCGAGCACAACCACACAAGCCCCACAGGTGCCATGCTGAGTCCCGTGGGTGGGCACAGATGCGGCCAGTGGCGTCACTGTCCTCAGGACCAGTTGTCCCTGGCCTGTCTGGCGCCTCTGCAGGCGGCAGTGCCAGCGGCTCCCCTTGGCCTTGACTGCTCCCCCCAGCAATGCTCATGCAACAAGAAAGGTCCACATGGACAGTGCAGTGTCCCATGTTGAATGAAGTGATGACTGTCCTGTGTGGGCTGTGTGCCCGTGAGGTGACAGCGTCTGGGAGAGTGAGTGCTGACTAGGGATGACCCCCCAGGGCTTATTGTGCACCTGCGCCCCAGCTGACTCCTGAGGGAGGGAGGACATCTCCATTTCCTTCTGTGATGGATCTTAAATCAATCTGCCTCGTGAGGCTGTCCCGGGGAGCCTGAGGGAGCACCTGAGTGCTCCAAGAAGAAAGCGCCGTGCTGGTGGCTCGGGTGTGACGGTCCTTGCTGTCGTTACAGGATTCTGTCCACGGCCGGGAAGTACCTCTCTGACTCCTACAGCCCCCGGAGCCTGAGCGGCTTCCAGGACAGCATCCTGGCGGACAAGAAGAGCTCTGCCAGGAACCCGTGGCAGGAATATAATTACCTGCAGAAAGATAACCCTGCTGAATATGCCAGTCTAATGGAGATACTTTATACCCTCAAGGTATGAGACCAGACTGATGACATTCTTGCAATTGGAAGGTTCGGGCCTGTCACTCACCCTTTCCAGGGGTGATCCAGGTCCCTGGCTCAGTGTGTGAGTCCTGAGCCGGGACATCCCCTGCTGCCACTTCTCTGTCTCATTTAGGTTGGGTTATAAGGAGCTAATCGACCACACTGGGTTGGAACCAACTGAAATATAAAGTAGGATCATGTCAATGGAGCTTTATTACTAATGAAAGGCAGACTGGAGGACGTGGCTGTGTCTTTGGTCCAGTGGCCTTGCCGGGCCTCAGGCAGAGCTCAGCCTGTCAGCGGGACAGGCAAAGCTGCACGGCCTGGCCCCCCCGCACTTCCCGAATGGCCGAGAGGGGGCCAGACCGTGTTCCCTCCCGGCTGGTCTTTCAATTTCAGCTCTTAGTTTGCCTACCAGTGTTAGAGTGAATGAGATAGTGCAAACCCTCACCCCCCCTTCAAGGCAGCCTGAGTCAGCAAGAGGACAGACGTGCCTTCCGCCCTGCTATTTGTGCATCGAATAAAGTGTTTTGTCACAAATTCCTTTTTTCGGTCAATTAACATTTTAAAATAGACAAGCCCTGAGTAGTCTGGGCTCAGGGTGCATAAGAGAACGACCTTGCACAAATGGCTGGGCGGAAGGCAAGTCTGTCCTCTTGCTGACTCAGGCTGCCTGGACGTGGGGGTGAGGGTCTGTGCTGTCTCATTCGCTGTGACACCATAAAGCTTTGAGCGTGGATTCCTGGGGCTCCAGGAACAGGAGAACCTCCCAACAAATGGAATGAGCCACCCAGACCTGGCGAATGGCCCCCATGCTTCTCAGAGAGCCAGTGACATGCTTTCGAGAACCTCCCCCAACCCGAGCTGGTTCGAACCCCACTGTTGGTGACAGGCGGAGGACACACGCTGACCCCCGGCACGGGAGCCCCTCTAGCATTCCCTGATGGCCCGCGAGCTCTGGGGTGATGGCACGGTGACTCTTGGACATATCTGAGGCCTCATTGGTGGCCTTGCAAGGTCCCCATCTCTCTGGCCCTTGACCCCCCCCAATGGGCTGCATTTGAACTTGACAAACAGTTCTGCAAGTTCAGTCATCCATGCTTCTGTGATTAGGTTAAGGCAACTGTTTATCTTTATTGCTAATCTGATTTATGTCTGTTTGTTGTAATCGGTTCAGTTATAATAGCAAAACTGAGGTTACATTTTCCATCTCCATATTTTTCTTGGGCCATTTGGAATTCCTTGGTACTCACACAAGTGGTGCTGCCCTGGCCTGTGGCCTGGCCTCCCTGGGAACCAGAGCCCTGCCCACCGCTCCTGCTTCTCCATAACACTGCCAGGTCACCGCCCCGGTGCCCCCCCGCAACTCCCCTCCTTTATGGGATGGTCGCAGCTTGATTTTTCCCGAACTGTGTTCCATGAGCTTGTGTTAGCCCAGATGCATTCCAGTCACCTGGGAAAGTGAACTGAAAATCTAGTCCCCAGGGCCCCATCACCCTGCTGGTGGAACCCAAGTACCTGTGATTCTGCATGTTCCCCAGGGGGGCTGGGGCGCAGCCAGTGTGGGGACCCCCACTGTCTGGAAACCACTCCCGTTTTCCTCTCTCTGCTTTTTCAAACCTTTCAGCAAATACCGCAGCTGGAGCTGAGGCCTAACAAACTACCTCTGGCGTTTCCTTGTCTTAGGAAAAAGGGTCAAGTAACCACAACCTGCTGTCCACTTCCCGCGTCGCCCTGACTCGCCTGAACCAGCAGGCCCACCAGCTGGCTTTTGACTCTGTCTTCCTGCGCATCAAACAGCAGCTGCTGCTCGTTTCCAAGATGGATGTGAGTTTCCCGGGGATCCCCCCCCCCCGCCTGTCCCCCAAGTTCCGCCTCCCTGGGAGCACACCTGAGTTTGGCTTTAAATCCCCAGCCCCACATTGATGTGCAGGCTGGATGTCCTCGCGGAGTCACCGTCCCCTTGCTGCCGCTGCTCTGCAGGAGTGGCTTATCTTGATGTGGCGACTGTGGTGCTTGGTGACCGTGATGCTTTACATCCAGACCCTTTCTGGGAACTATTACTGTTGCTTGACTGACTTGGCCTTTTGGAGCGGCACAGGCGTGCCCTATCGGGGGGAGCTGACGTGCTGCTGGATAGGTCAGGGCGGGTCAGAGGCACTAATTGTCTTCTGAGAATGCGTTGTTTTCAGGCCAGACGTTTCTGGAGAATTGGTTCTAGACTGTGCCCAGGAGAGCGCCTTATCGCATTTCATCGTGCTTCGGAGGGGGAGTCGTGGGGGGCCTGTCCTTGATGCCTTTCTGCCTGCTGTCCTGGAGTATCACACTCTCCTGGCCTTTTCTGCTCCTCCTGACTCCTTTTCCAGGGTTTCCTGTTAGTCATACTTTCTCTGCTGGCTCTGTCTCCCCTACTCTGGCTCTCACTTTCCTTGTTTGGTTTCTGGGACAGTTCCCAGGCTGATCTTTCTCAATGGCTCCTCAAGTTTACCTGGATTCAGGTTTTGGGGAAGAGAGTCTTTCAGGAAGGAGGCTGTCACGGGCCTTTCATAGCCAAGAGGTCCTTTTAGGAAGCAGCAAGAACTTGTCTGGTGTAACTGCCGTTTCTCTGCTTTCTGCTGCCGTCTGGAAAGTGCACCAGGCCGGGACTTGAGGGCCACACACTCATTCCCCATGTGACTTGGTGTAGGAAAAATGGAATTACTCAGGTTTTTTCCACCTCCCTGCCGCCAGCTTCTATGGCTGCCATCTGCGGCCTTGCTTTCCTGCCAGGTTTCATTACCCACCGTGATATCATGTTATTGTAAAGAAGTGCTTGGGAGCACGAGCGCAGGGCACGCATGCCCGCAATTACTAATGGGCACCTGGGAGAGAAGTCCGAGAGCATGGGGCAGGTGGACCTGTAAGTACAGACGCCTGGGCAGAGAGATCATCACGAGTGATCACTAGAAGAGGGATTGAAGGGAGAAGGGAGACCAGGGAGAGAGCGTGGAGATCGTGGGGGCCGGGAAGCTTGGTTGCTGCTTTCTTCCCAGTCTCTCAGCCTCCCTGCTTCCTGGTCTGCCTCTCTCTGGTCCCTGGCTTCAGCATTTAA
>PVIJ01001633.1:149397-190774 GCA_004024925.1 Scalopus aquaticus
CCCCCCCCCCCCCCCCACCGCTGAGTGTCTCTCTCCCACCCGGCCTCCCTATAGTCCTGGTATAAGTGAAACCATTCGATATTTTTCTTTTTCTTTCTGGCTTATTTCACTGAGTATGATTCCCTCTAATTCCATCCATGTCGCTGCGAATTGCATGTGTTTATCTTCTTTGAATGCTGAATAGTATTCCATTGTGTGTATGTACCACATCTTCTTGATCCAATCATCTGTTTTTGGTCATCTGGGTTGCTTCCATACCTTTGCTATTGTGAACAGTGCCGCAATGAACATACGGGTCGGTGCCCTTTAAATTTACCAGCCCTTGGGGGCCGGCCATTTTCTGTGCCACCGCATGAATGGTATAAGAATTCAATAAAACACAACTCCTGAACTATTGGATATATTTTAATGAAATTTTAAATGCATAGAGATTAAAGCTTCTAGACTGAGTACCATCAAAGAAATAGCTCCTAATAGTTCCAAATAAATCCATCGTGGTATGAAAAACCGGAGACTAGATGAACACGTATTAATCGTGAGCGGCCACCTGATACTGGTGACAAAAACACGTACTAATACGTGAGCGGACCACAAAGTGTTAAGGTCTGTCAGATCTACCAAGGGCTCCAAAATTCTCTTTCCGTTTGCCTGAGTCAACCATGAAGCTGCCGGTCTGGGATGATTGCACAGCACTTGGTCAAGTCCCAGCCCCTCCCTGCCTCTCAGACTCTTTATCCATAAAGTGACACAATAGACCCGCACAGCCACGAGGCTCGCTCCCCCCTGAAATTCTGTGATTTTTATTCTCCATGTTTTCTACACCAGCCAGATTTTGCTTGCCTAGTGGGTGGGAGGGTGGAACTGGAGGAGCTGCTGTCTCCAGGGCAGGGAAGTGATGCTGACGCCCGCTGCTGCCTGAGCTCTGGGCCGCACGCTGAGGCCATCCCTTCCTCTGCGAGCCTCACCTCACCCAGGCTGAGTAATTCTCCCCACCAGGTAGGTGAGGAGTAAGCGAGATCTGTGTGCAATAAAATTTAGCTTGGCCCCTGCCACGAGAGGATGCTTAACTAGTGCAGGTTTTCTTCCTTTCTGTGAGTCTGATCTTTTTAAGGGAATGACAGGTTTTTTAAAATCAAAGTTATATTCATTTTCAGAAATTGAAGCAATATAGGAAAGTACAAAGAGAAAGGCAATAAACCTCTTCAAGACCCCACTCTCTTGGAAGAAACAGAACAGCACTGCCTGTCTACAGATGCTGCTTTTAAAGAAGCAAGATAGTTATAACAGAAATTTCACTTGCACTTAACTAGGAAACAGTAAACTAGATGAAGCCAAAGGAATGGTTTAACTTGAGAGAACAGTTTTTTCACAAGAAGATCTCTTCAGAGTTAAGAAAAAGAAAGATCATGGAAACTCCTAGAGATGGAGCTGTGCATTGTTTTTGTTAATCGTTTTAGAGGGATTTTAAAACTCTTACACCTGCTCTGAAAGGTGAGGAATTAACATTCCTTAACCCTCCTCATCTCCTTTCCCGAACTCCAGATTTGCTTTTATTTTAATTGTCTTTTTTTTTTGGGGTCAAAGCTTAATATCTTGACCTTCTGTTCTGAAACCCGACTTCCAGTTACTTAGTCTTAGTTCTACATTGAAAAGGGTTCTGTGCGTCCCACCTGTCTCGGGGCTCCTACTTCTGCATTCCAGAGCTCCTTACTGGAGTGGCTCCATGGTGGCCTACATCTTGCCTTCTCATTCAAGCCTCATTCAAGCCTCACCACCGCCCCTGGGGCTTCTGGGAATGGACACTCGCAGCTGAGGAGAGTAGGAGGGCTTTCCCCCAGCGCCAGCTTGAAAGCTCACAATACAAAGGCAAATACTGTGACCTTAAGGATTTGAAAATTAAACCCTGATCATTAAATGTTTGTTTTTAATGTTTGCTGGTAAATTGTGCTGCCCTTTACATGACAAGGATATAAACCAACACTGTATTCCATTTCCAAATAGATTATTGAAGTTTACCTATGTGACCTGGTGACAGATGGCTAGATCAAGCCCATTTGAAGGACACTTTAAATAAATTTTCAACAATTGAAATACAATCCATAGCATTTCCCTGTTGCCCTCTTCAGGTCCACCTCTTCTTGCCTTGCCCTCCCTCACTCAGTCCACTCCGCCTCGCCCTTATTCCAGATTCTTCCACTCTGGATATGCTTTCCCTCCACCTGTTCACTTTCTGACCTTGCTGCTCCCACTTCCTCCTGGAGGCCTTTCCTAGGCCTCCAGCCCATGGCCCCCTGGGGCCGCTGCTCCCCAGCCCTCACAGCTCTGCTCCTCACCCCCCTCCTCCTGCCGGTGACTCTACCACTAAGTTGTGTTGTCCCTTCTCTTTAAACGTGTCTCTTATCGCTTTCCACAGCCACTGCCCGCGTTCAGGTTCTCGTCATCTCTGAACTGTTTCTTGAGCTTTTTACTAGCTGCCTTCTCACCCTCACGCCTCTGAATTGCTGCATTGCTCTTCATAAAGCAGCGCTCTAATCTTGCCTCCCCCCATGCAGATTCCTCACCTGGAACCCCAGGGCCACTCTGTGAGTCTGTTTTTAAAACTGTTCATTATGAAAAATGTCAGTCCCACGCCAGAGCAGAGAGAGCAGGCTAATGAACTCCATGTTCTCACTGCCCGGCTTCAACACTGACCAACGCCCGGCATCTTGTTTCATACGCACCCCCTAATCTAACACATAGGAGCTCTGCAAATAATCACGACACCATAACCACCCTAAAAATGAAAATTGAAACTACGTAATATCATGAACCAGAGTTCATGATTCCGTTTGTCTTACAATGTCATGACTTAACTGTTTGAATCAGGATCCAGAGCATTCTGCACACTGGGCTGGTCTTTGTCTCTCTTCAGTTCCAGGTTCCCCTTCCACCTCTCTTTCTCCCTCTCTCCCTCGTTGTCTTTTGCAATTTATGGTCAGAGGCAAAGCCCGTCTCCGTTTTCCTGAGTCTGGGTCCTCCCTCTCTGCGCCGCATGCATCCTGTGGGCCATCTCTAACCCCCGAGCTCTGCCTCCTTCCTGAACAGGAGAGCCCTAAAAGTGGAGGTCTGTGAGGGTGAGGACCAGGGCGTGTGTTTGGGGGGTTGTGTCAGGGGCTCTTAGTCCCCCCGAGCTTCTGGAGAGCAAGGGCCAAGTCTTCCCTCTCTGTCTCTGCACAAGGCTACACAGCATGGACACTAGGTCCGTGGGGATGGCCAGAGTGTCCCTTCTCCATGGAGTTAACTAAAAACAAGTAGCATATTTTGCAGCAAAAGAGGACTCCCAAGCAAGAGCCAAGGGGTTTGGACAACTCAAGGGGCAGGGCTGGGGAAGAAAGACCTTATCTAGGGCAAAAAGAAGGAGACAGAATGGAGTCGGTGCTGGAGAGCGTGGGGAGGCCGCTGAGGCCGTGCCTGGGCCTGGAGCGCAGGGGTGGATGTGGCCATTACATTCCCGGAACGCTGCTTAAAGGATCAAGCAACCAGATCGGGCGTCAGGTGGCTGCGGAGAGGAGCTCCAGCGTGACCTCAGGAGCCAGTCCGGGAGTCTGACCAGAAAGGGCCTTGTTTCCCAGGCTGGCTCTAGGGTGACTCAGGCTGGAATTAGAAACTGGGTTCTGTGGAGGGGCGCCAAGCTGAGTGCTGCAAGCACGTGTGTGCCGGGCTTTGGCGGCCTTGGAGAGTGCTCCAGGAAGCCCGAGCCGTGGTGCTGTCGGCCTTTCTGCCTGCAGGGACAAAGACTTGGGCCGCAGAGGGGTCGCGAAGGGGGCAGAGCGGCAGCTGGCGGGGTTGGAGCTGCCTCCGGCCCCTTTCCTCCGAGTTCTATATCGGTTGTAGTTGGATCCAGAGGGCAGGTAGAAACGAGAGCAGTGGCTTTAACTTAGTGAAGTAGCATTGGTGAGTGTGGTTTGGACATTGCTGTAGCCAGAATAGGCTTCCCCAGCTCCATCCTAGAGCTGGGACTTCCTGTGTTCTCTGGAGGATTCAGGGGGTCCCTAAAATCTTCAGTGCTGAAGAACCAGGAGTTAGGCTACCTGCACCCCGCAACTTCCAGTCCACCCCCAGCCCCTATGCTGGAGAAGCTCAGACCGCAGGATGTGAAACTCTTCCAATTCCTGTTCTGAGTGAGGGAACAGAAGGGTCGGCATCCATCATATTGTGTTTGAGAAGGCAGAGTTCCTCTCCTCTGGATCTGCAGGAATGCAGAGAAAGAGGAAGGGTGCCTTCTTTGCGGTGGGCTTCAAGGGGGTGGTTTCAAGCAGAGAAGTCCCTGGTGGTGGTTCTGCAGGCCAGGTCTGAGCAGGGGTGACGCCTGCAGGGCACGACCTGTGCTCCGCGTGTTCTCCAGCGTGGTACTCGCCAGGTGGCGGTGACACTGATGGCTTCTCTCCTTGCTTCCCCAGAGCTGGACCACAGCCGGCATTGGAGAGACCCTCACCGACGACTTGCCCACCTTCAGCCTCACCCCCCTTGAGTACATCAGCAATGTAAGGATGCTGGCACTCGCTGCCCTTCTGACTTTGCTTGTCTTACTCTAGCTCTTCTGGGCGAAGCAAGGCCCTGTCGGGATAGTCTGGACCTTTGCTTTGGTTAACCTTTGGTTAATCTCCACCCATTTCCAGGACTTTATCAGCTGATGAGGCACCTGCTGATTTCAGAACCTAACACATCCCCAGCCCTTCCCCACCTCTCCCAGTGTGAGGTGTGGCCAGTCCCCGTGGGCGTCAGGATGTGAGTGTCCTAACTTGGCAGGCAGGGCGCAGGCATCTGAATCCCTCTCTCTGGCTTTTCAGCAGAGCAGCGTGTGTGCTGTTCTGAACTGGAAGGCAGCAGACTTCTGTGCCAGGCCCTTGCTGAGTTCTCTCGCGTTTAATTCACGGCAGCAGATCTCTTCACGGGAGTTGAAGTTAGAGAGGCTTAATATTAAAACACAACCCTGCCAGGGAGCAGGGGCTTGAGAGTCCTTTTTCCCCCATTCACCCCCGGGGTTGACAGTCACCCCACATCTGCACATCGCCTTTCCATTCTCCTTCCCGCAGTTTAGCACAGTCGCTTGAAACGTCCCCGCACGGAAGGAGCGTTGTGTGGGGCTAACAGACCCAGCCGCCTGTGCCTCGCCTGCGGGCGGCTCCAGAGAACCTGAAGGGCGATTCTGAGGTGGGCGATTTCTGCCTTACACGCTCGCTTCAGAACCCACCCTGCGTAAATGAGGACTCCGCTGTAATAGCTACGGGGGGCGTCCCCAGTTACTAATGTCAGTTGGGAGGGACGTGCGGCCTTCCCACCGGTCAGCAGCAGGGAGGGCAGCTCCCGCCCTCTGTTCATCGGGGGCAGCGGCGGCTGACTTCCTTCTGCCTACCAGCACTGCCCTGTGTCCTGTGCCAGTGAGACGGCCCAAGTGTGGGTGGTGTTTGTGAGCAGCGGGAATAATCTTATTTTTAGAATTGAGACAATGTGCATCACAGTCTACAGTGATTCAGGAAGTGAAGTCGCTGGAAGGGGCTTAGAGGTGACCGAGCTGATTTTAAAGCTGGAGAAGCTGAGATGTCCCGAGTGTGGCGGGGCTGGGCTGAGTCTCCAGGCCGGCCCTTCCCACCTGCGGCGACGCTGCCCGCCTGAACTCAGGGCAGAACGTGGACGGGACACACTGCAGGGACAGTGCTCGGCTCCTTGCTGACGCTGGATTGTATCTCAGCAGTCCCACGTGCCGGCTGGCTGTGGCCGTGACTCGGGCAGGCCCCGCTCTGGGCACTGGGGGTGGGGAGGGAGCCTCCTCCAGCCGTTGCTGCGAGCACGCCAGGCGCCTCACGTCTGGGTCGCACGCCAGGCGCCTCACGTCTGGGTTGCCCAGAACGAATTTCATCCTCACCGCAGCCCTTGCAAGTAAGCATTAGGTCATCCTCGTTTCAGAGTTGATGAAACCGAAGCCATGACAGATTGGGTAAGTTGCCCAATGTCACACCTTGGTAGAGCCAGGACTCAAATCCAAGTCCAGTGACCACAAAGCCTGTCATTTCTCCTGAATCACCATGCTTTCCCGAACAGGATGTATGTCAGGACTGTTTATGGAGTATGTGAGAACAGTGGACAAATAGCCACTGGTGTGATGACAGGAATCCCTTTCTGCGCTGAGTTACACTGAGTAAATACAGAGAGCTCGTGCACGGAGCCTGGAGACGTGACATCTGTCTGGAAACCACAGTCACCCCCATGACCTAAGGCAATTCACTGGCCTTTGAAATGTCAGATTATTTAGATCCGCACCCCGGTGGCGTGTTGCCCTGCTGATGAATGCCCTCGTCCGCACAGCCGCGTGGGCCCCGCAGAGCGGTGAGAGGGGAAGGACACGTTTAGAAAAATTAAGAACAGCACAGGCACGAGGTGTAGTGATGAGGGTGCATTATTTCACGTCGTGCCGGGTCCGATTAGGAGCAGCTGCAGATGAAGGGGTAGCCGGTCCACGAGTGTGCGCATGGCGGGTGTTCTGGAAGTGCTTGCTGGATGGAGAGATGGAGAAGAGCCAGAGCGGAGGGTCTGACGCTGAGCAGCAACCTCTGCTCGGCCCAGACCCCTCGCCCGCTCGCTTGCTCCTTTGCACCATGTCTGAAGTGACAAACCCGACGTGACTGGGATTGAGAAATGCAGTAAATTGAAAGTGGAGACAGAAACACAAAAACGAAATCCACCGCTTTCAAAGGAAACGCCCCAACTGGAGACAGAAGCAGGCGAGCTGCAGTGGAGGTGGACCGGCCAGGTCTGCTCACCCGCCGCACGTGCCGCGGGGTCTGCGCGGCCCGGCTGTTAACTTTGTGAGGTGCGAAGAGGTCGCGTCAGGTTTGCGTCACTGCTGCCCTGTTCCCATCTCAGGACCGAGAACTGCTGGTGACGAGGGCCACACCTGTCGCTCCCGTCTGCCCATCGGGCTGGTGGGGAAGGGAGAGAGCCTGTCCGATGTGAGGGAAGAAACTGGGGGAGGGCGTGGGACTCAGTAAAAGCCGGGCTGCTCCTGCAGGTGTCTAAGCGTCCCGGTGTGGCAGGCACGAGGGTCTGAAAGACACAGGCCAAGCCCAGCTTTAGGTGTGGGCATCCCGAATGTCCTGTAACTCCACCTTTTGCGATTCCCCACCAGCCCTGAGGGTTTTGTGGATCTTCATTTTCCAGAGTTTGTATCATGAAAACAATATCATTTCCTCTCCAGATTAATCTATAATTATAAATGGCTCCCCTCCCTCCCCCCAAACAAAATTCCTTCCTTTTCTCTTGGCTAAGTCACCCAGAAGGGAGAGATTGGCCCCAAGTCCAGAAGACAGGATTTCAGCTCGCGCTTGGCCGTGCACTTGTTGACACTAGCATCTGGCTGCCATCTGTGTACCTTTCGTCTGCGAGCAGCAATGACTTCTGTTTACACAAGCGCTTTAAATTTTACAAAATTTACACTTTGGTATCCATGGCCTATTTGAGGGAGGTTGCCCTGAAAGCCTTCCAGAGACACGGGGGCTATTAGCGAGAGGGGGGGGTCCACGCTCTCCAGGCACTTGCCGTTGATTTCTTTCAAGGTGTTGCCATATCCAGTGTCCCCACACACCAGGAAGGTCAGGCTTGGGGGCACCCCAGGCCTGGTGGTTTAGTCTCGCTGCCACTGGCCGCGAACATACTGCGTGGGGCCACTACCCGGCGGGGCTCGTGTGAGCTGACGTGCTTGCTTCCGTTCCAGATCGGGCAGTACATCATGTCCCTGCCCCTGAATCTGGAGCCGTTTGTGACGCAGGAGGACTCTGCCTTGGAGCTGGCCCTGCACGCCGGGAAGCTGCCGTTTCCTCCCGAGCAAGGTGAGTACCACCGTCAGAAAGGGCGCATGGGCCCGGGCCGGTGCTGCCCCTTTCAGCCCTACCCCCTCGACACACACACCTCCAAACTCCCGCTGAAACCACTGCTGAAGGATGAAGTAGCGACAGAGAAAGATTGGGGTCCACCTAGAGGACCTAGCTCCCCTGCAGAGCCCCCGCAGGACAGAGTGGATGAGCAAAAGAGCTGCCCTAACTTTGTCTCACCGAATTCACAGTGTCCCTGGGGAGGAGAGCAGGGCGCCTGCAGTGATCCCCACCTGTGCTTCTCATCTGGGGAGCCATGCAGGACCCCCGCCGGCCCCTGGGTAGGGGCTGTAAGCACTTATGGGTGGTGGAAGTGAACTCACAAGGTGAGGACCCAGCCTCGAGAGCCAGCCCCTCCCTGGGGGCCGCCTCGAGCCGCCTGGCTCTCGGGCAGAGACAGACTCTCCAGCTCGGAGGCGGCTTGTCCTGCCACGCCCTGGGGGTAGTGCGCTTCTGACTCCAGCGCTCCTGCGGCTCCAACGGTACGTGACATTTTTCTTCTCATTACCTCGGGCTGACAGATTTGAACCACGTACTCTGATCAAAACCTTTGTAATTCCTAATGTTGGGTGTTAAAGTTTGTGGGCGTGAGCAAACAGAATCACTTACCATATAAGAGTCAGCAGTTGGAGAGGAGGTGCCACACTGAAAATAAAATCACAGCTAAAGGTTAAAATAAAGGATGCTGAAAGCCCATGTCTATAAATGCAAATAAAGAGAAAACCGGACGACCACGTGACCGTCCCATGACGTCACGTGGCTTCACAAATCAAAGGATAAGTGGGACTGACGTTTACTCACCGGATGGCTGGATCGGTCTGAAAGGTTTTCTTTGTTTAAATATATATATAAGAACATATTTCTCTGTTGTGTATGAAAAAGGCCCGTAGCCAAACTGTTCATGACAGGAGGGTTATAAGCTTATGAAGTGATTATTTTCATCCACCTGCTAATATACTTTTTAAATCTAAAAAATCTAAAGACATTTTTTCAGACATTTTTACACACACAAAAGTAGTGAGCACCGTGAGTTGAAGCCCCGGTCCTCGCCAGCCCACTTGAGAATCACGACTGGTTTCATACACTCCTCACTCTTCCGCAAGGGCCCTTAAACCAGGCGTCCTTACTTCCCCTGTAAGTACTGTAGTTTGTGTCTCTATTGCTGAGGATTAAATTCAGGTTCAAACCCTGGCGGGAAAACCATGTTGAGGCAATTACTATCCGATCCCACCGGGAAGGACCCACTGTCTTACCTGGCGCCCCGAACACCTGAGCGCACGGAGACGTGGCGACCACCGGGCGTTTTCACTCACTCCTTCGTCCACGGGTGATTCGGGCAGACGGAAAAGGGCCTTGGAGCCCAAGTCGGGCAGACTTGACAGGCCGTACTGCTGCAGCAGGGCCCGGGGCAGGCAGACCAGCGGGCAGGGAGGCAGCCAGGCAGCGCCTGAGCCCCCAACCCCTGCAGTCTGTGCTTTCTCCCTGGCTTCTTCTGCCCCCCACCCCCTCGGCCCCGGTGTCCACAATCAGAGACTCGCGTGCCCTGTGCTTGTGTTCCCAGGCGTTATAACGGGGGGGGGGGGGGGTCAGGATACCTGGGAGGAAAGCAAGGCCGCAGGGGGCAGCTGTCGAGGCTCGAGGTGGGAAGCTCAGAAAGCCTGTGACCCCCCTGTTCCTCACGGCGGCCAGGGTGGGGGTGCTGTGGGTGTGGGTGCCGGCCCACGTGCTGCCCCTCGCGCTCACTCACACTGACGCTGGCGTCGGCAGCACTGAGTTTGGCTGGGTCCATGCTGGGGGTGCTGCTGGGGAGCCAGGAACCCCTGCTTGAATCCCACAGGGGAAACAAGCCTCAGAGAGGCCAGGCCCCGCGCCTAGTAGGGGGAGAGCGGCCTGGAAGCCTGGCTGATTCTCCTGTGCTGCCTGTCTGGACCGTTCTGTCTCCTGGCAGCGGGTGCCAGCGCGCCCTCCACGCCCTTTTGGTGCGGGCTCCCCTCTCCCGGGGTCTCCCCCTGGAGGACTCCTCTGGGCAGCCTGCCCGCTGCGCTCAGTCCGCAGGCCTGCGGGAACACTGACGTTATTCCGCCTCACCTAATTGCTTCCTTATCCGAATCCTCCCTGTGCTGATCAGTCAATTCCACCTCACTGAAGGTGTCATTGTTCTTTCCTCCTGTTTCCCATCAAGAATGTCAGCTCCCTGGCACACGTCCGTAGGGCACCGGTCCTGGGCCAACTCACCCTGAGGCTTCCGTAGAAGCCGCCTCAGGGGCCTTTCCCGAGCTGCTGGTTTCTCTGCTGATCCCCCACCCCTTTCCAGGGGATGAACTGCCCGAGCTGGACAACATGGCTGACAATTGGCTGGGCTCGATCGCCAGAGCCACGATGCAGACCTACTGTGACGTCATCCTCCAGATCCCGGAGCTGACCCCGCACTCCACCAAGCAGCTGGCCACTGACATCGGTGGGTCCCCGGGACAGGGCTCTGCGGGAAGTCTTAGCGCAGACAGGTCGTGTGTCTCCTGACCCCGTGGGTTCTCCACCTGTCAGTGGGGAGCCCTGGGGAGGGACACCCAGAAGCCAGGAGTCCCCAGTGTAGAGCTCTGAGGTCAGCTGGCCCTTCACATGGGGTGGAGAGATGTCGGGGTGGCGGGGGTGGAATTAGAATTCCTAGCCTGGCCACGCTCACAGGCCGGTGTGACCTGTCGGCAGGCCTTCGGGGTAAAGGCCTGCCTGCTGGGCGGGGGCACCCGCTTCGGCCTCGGGCGGCCATCTCTGTTCCCTGCCGGGGGCGGCCTTCTGGGGTTTCCGTCCGCCGGGCTCTGAGGCTGTCCGCCCCCCGCGCAGACTACCTGATCAACGTGATGGACGCCCTGGGCCTGCAGCCGTCCCGCGTGCTCCAGAGCATCGCGACGCTCCTGAAGGCCGCGCCCGAGGAGTACAGACAGGCCAGCAAGGGCCTGCCCCGCCGCCTGGTCAGCACGGTGGCCGCCATGCGGGGCGTGGACTGCTGACCCCGCGGCCGCCGACAGGGGCGCCGGCTGCTCTCCAGAGGGGGCCTGCTCTAGACACCCCCAGGATTGGGCCAAGTTGTTTTTAAAAAGACTTGTTTCATTTGTATCATCAAAAAGCTTGTGCATTAGAGGGATATTATTTATTGAAGAGGAATTTTCAGATGATTTTTTAAAACATGTTGAAAATGGAATTAATAAATACTGTGAGATGGGGGAAGGCCGCGCCTTTCCTTCCTCCTTGGGGCTGCGTGGTGCTTCCTGAGGCCGTGCTGGGGCAGGAGGCCCTCGGGAAAGGGAGGGGCGGGGATCGGCAGGGAAGGCGACGAGGGTCTGGGGAGATGTTGGCGCTTGGCAGAGGGGCCGCCTGAAGGCACCTTGCGGGGGTGGGCCGCACCCAGAGGCCTCGTCCTGCAGAGCTCAGTGGCCTGGCGGAGGTGAGTGCGCAGGGCGGGGGTCAGGTGGGAGGCGACAGAGCACAGAGGCTCCTGCCGGCTCTGGGAGCCCTGTCAGCCCTCCCCACAATCGGGTCTGCATCTGTTGAGCTTGTCCTTGGCTATCACAGTAACAGAGTGTAGTTTGAGCGCCTTAGTGGCAGTTGATATTTCTCAGTAACAGAGTCCAGCGGTGGCTGCTCTGGGCTCTGTTTAGTGACGGACGGTGTCGGGCCAGGCCCAGCCGCTCTGTGACCTTGACCTTTCTCCTGGGTGCAGGATGCCTGAGCCTAGCAGGGCAGCCCCTGCTAGGGAGGGAAGAAGGAAGCAGAGGCTGCACCGGCCATTTCTCGGGCCCCAGGCATCTTCCCAGCTGGGGAGGTGGTGGCCGGGGCTGGCCTCCCCGGGGCTCGGCCTCAGCACTCGGGCTGCACAGGTGTGTCCTGTGCCTGGCAGTTGGTGAGCAGCATCCCTGGCCTTGCCCCACGGGTGTCGGTGGGGCCCTCTAGTCCTGACAGCCTTTCTCTGGAGAGAAAGGACACGAGGGGCGAGACCACCTCCCGGCGAGAAGCCCTGCCTAGACCAGTTGGGATTTAGCACCGGGCCTGGGCTCTTCACTGCCCCGCGCTGAGAGGACAGGAGGGGGAGGCCCCGCGTCTCTTTCAGGGGTCCTTTACTGGAACTGAATGTTGCTGTGTGCCTGGGGCTGGAGACACTTGGCTCGTCTCTCCCCGGCCTCACGGTAGGCCTGGGCAGGGAACATTACCCCATTTTACACAGAAGGTGTGGAGAACCTGAGGGGGCCTGCCCGAGGGGCTCAGCCCTGTGACTGGCACCCTCGCGCCTCACCCTGCCAGGCAGCCCACAGCAATACCAGCCCCAGGGGGTCTGCCTGCCTCTGGGGGGCACCTCCATGCCCACGGCCTCTCATGAACCAGCCTCCCGGGCTGCCAGTGCCCGTGTCCCTCTGGTCTGTGGTCCAGGGGTTCCCACATGTTCCGTCCTCACATCCTGGTACCAATTTCGCCGGCCCTGAAAGCATCGTCTGGGAACCTGGACCAAGAGAGAGATTTTGGCTTCTCATGAGGAATCGCAGGCTGCTCCGGTAGGAGTCGAGCCTGGCTGCTGCCTTGAACTGAGAGCCACAGATCCGATAGGTGGGAGGGCTGCGCTGCAGTAGAGACCCCTGTGGTGACGGCGCCTGGGCCCCTGGGCTCCTGGGCTGGAGGGGGCAGGCTTCGGCTCCATTCCTGGCTCTGTTGCCTCCGAGCTCCAGCTGTGTGACCTTAGGAAAGTCACTTCACCTCTCAGAACTCCATTTCCTAATCTGAAAGGTGGGGGTCTGTTTTCAACCCTTCCAGGCCAGGTAGGTTTGTCTTCAGCTCTCCCAGGCGAAAAAATAATTTCGAAGCCTCCAGTAGATTTTTCCAGGCCTTTAATTCTGAATCAGACCAGACCAGCTTTCTCAGTAGTTCTCTGGCTGTCTCCTCTCGTCTGTCCTCAGGGTGACGCCAACCCCATATCCCCTCGCCCCTCGGCACAGGCGTCCCCATGTGCGTACACGCACACCCCGTGCTCGCTGGGCCCAGGTGTCCATAATTACAGGTGCGCGTGCAAGACCACAGGTGCCCGCCCTGCATGCTAATGGCGGGAGGGCCAAAAAACCTGGTTTTTAACTCATTTACCCTCCAGGGTTGCCATGGTCCCTAACTCAGGATTGTCTGAGGAACTGCTGAGGCACAGCGGGGTCCAGGGCCTGCAGTGAGTATACAGTGTCCATTTCAGAATCCTCCACTGTCTGTGCACTGCTTTCCTTTTTGCGGTAGTTGCCATTTTCTGAGCCCCTTGCAGTCGGTGAGCAGCAGCATTGTCTAGGTCTATGGTCCACTTTCAAAGGTTGGTTTTAAAGTTTGTCTTTGACCCTTGATTTGGTTTCTCTTATTCCCATATAAGTGACACCATCCACTATTTATCTTTCTCCTTCTGGCTTATTTGGCTTCGTATCATCCTTTCCAGCTCCATCCACGTTGCAGTTGTAAATGGCACACATTTATCTTTTTTGATTGCTGAGCAGTATTCCATTGTGTGACCTTCCTTTGTAGCTTGACTCAGTTCAAATTCACTTGTGACCAAAAGCTGGCAAAAGGAACTAGATCATCGTTGCTCTGTCCGCCCCACTGCATCGAAGTAGACAACAAATCCGAAAGCCCCAGTCTCCTGTTAGGGATTGATATTATTCCGACCAGCAGCTATTGGCACCAAGAGGTTGAGGCTGGGTGGAGTCTCACCTTGTCACTTCCTGGGACAGTGATATTGGGAACCTCGCTTTACCTCTCTGAGTCTCAACTTACTTAACTGTAAAATGGAATGATAATATTTCTCAGTGGTTATGAGAAGGAAATATGATTTATGAAGTACTTGGCTGGCATGTACAGTACAGTGCCTGGCATGTGTTAAGTGCTTGATACACCTTTGTTTAATCACAACAAATGATAATAGTGGTCACAGCAGGAGAGGTAACTTCCAGGGACTGTGACTCCAGTTGCACACTCGGGGCTGAGCTGGTACACCCAGGCCTTCCCCACTCAATCTGTAGCAGTGACGCCCTGGGCTGGAGGGACCCCCAATCTGTGGCACCCCCTTCCTCCGCAGATGTCTCTGTGGGCTCCCAGTGGGATTGCCTCCCAGGCCAAGGAACCCAGGTGCTGGTACCCAGCAGGACGGTGTCCTCAGAAGACGCTGCCCATCCTGAACGCAGTTGTACCCCTCAGACCCCGTCCCCATAACAGCTTCCTAACCGA
This sequence comes from Scalopus aquaticus, assembly GCA_004024925.1. NCBI lineage: Eukaryota > Metazoa > Chordata > Mammalia > Eulipotyphla > Talpidae > Scalopus > Scalopus aquaticus. The sequence goes on from PVIJ01001633.1 coordinate 163,545, forward strand.
CTGGGGGCCATTTCAGGGTTGCTGTATTTAGCAATTAAAAATACAGAAAGCTCAGTGAAATGATTTATTAGTATATGTCTGAAACGTGAATGTACTTCCATTAAGAAGCTAATTTGCAACCTGTTTATCTAAGATTCAAGTTTAATTAGCCACCTGTATTCCATCCGGTGCCCCTAGGAATCATGTCCCCGCCAGCCTCAGACTATAGAATTCTTCTGGGGGCCAACTGGCTTCAGGTGTGAGCAGGCACTGGCCAATCAGAGTGGCCTATCTAGCTGGACACACTGATTGGCTCAAAGACAGACATGTGGGCTGATCAGTGACCAATGAGAGGCAGCCCAGGAACCTGCTGCAATCATTGAAAAGAGCACTTTCTCCTTAGCTGCTGAGCTGCAGAGATGACTTTGGAGTCGCCTTGGCTTTTTTTGCTGCAATGTAAGGAGATCCTCCCCGGAAGGGCAGAGATGGACACTCATTTGAATTGCTGAGACCCTTTCCCTTAAGTCGCTTTGAGGATCTCTCTCTCTCTCACTTCCCTCCCCCTGCTTGTAACCCAAAGAACTAAACTGGGTGAAATTAGTCTGAAAAAATTCATAAGGCCACTACTTCAGGGACAACTTGAAAGGGACATTAAATTCAGCCTCCTGAGGGATCTTTCCCTGGGCAGGCCTTTGCTCTCGAGGATAGCTGCCCTCCCACCCCCAGAGATGCCTTAGGCACCCGGATGCCCAGTCAGACAAAGAACAAAGCTTGGTTCTGTGTTTCCTACTTTTATTCTCTGGAACAAAATGTGCCACCTTGCAGGGTTCCCGTGCCCGATACCCCTCCTGCTCTCCATAACCACTGCCCTCACTGAGCTCGGCGAGAGGTCAGCCACCAGTAAGGGGAGTCCGGGGGTTCACCAAGGTCAGCCAAGGCCAGGAAGGAAGAGACGTGGATTCTGGGCACAGAGCACAGAATGCTGTTCCCCAGGCTGGCCCAGGGAGGGAAGTCACCTGCCTGCAGGGGAGGGAGTTCTGAGGAGCCCTGGGACCTGCTGGGGACATCCCAGGCAGGCTCAGGTAATTTGGGGTGGGGCTGGAGGGCCAGAGCACAGGGCCTGCATCTGCACCAGAACATGACCCCACAGAGCCTGTGGTTGGGGGCTGCAGGTCTCTCGGCAGAGGATCTCAACGTTGGCCTGGGACACCGTCCTCCTGGCCCTTTGGAGGGGGCACCTTGAAGAAGACCGGGGGCAATGGTCTGGGCTTCTCAGGTTTGAGTTCTCGGGCTGCCTGGGCGGCCGGAGCAGGTCTAGACGGCGTCCCCCTCGCTGTCGGACTCGATGACGTCCAGTGGCTGCAGGCGCAGGGAGTCATAGTTGGGGGGCGGGGTGCCCGGGATGGGCTGGGCCTGCTCGTCGGGGTAGGTGCCGGGGTCGGGGCCGTGGCTGGCCGAGTCGGGCTGGAAGCCGAAGTTGGTGTGAGTCTCCACCAGCTCGGCCACGGTGGGCGGCGGGCCGGCGTAGCGCGTCCGGGTGCGCTTCTGCCGCAGGCCCTTGGCCACGGCCACCAGCTTGATGATGGTGATCCACACGAAGTCGATGATGATCTCCCCGAACTCGATGAGGCACAGCACCGAGCCCCCCATCCAGAAGCCGAACTGGCCACCCAGGTTTGAGAGCAGCCAGACGATCTGTGGGGGGCAGGGGGCTGAGGACCTGGCAGGGGCCCGGGAGCGCGGGGATGTGGTAGTGGTGGGGGGTGGGGAGCACAGATTCCTGCCTGGCCCCCCGGGGCTCACGGGTTCCTGTGAAGTGGGTGGTGGCCGGGAGGGGGAACGGCTCGGTGGCAGCCCAGGGAGAGAACTTGGGATCTTCCCAAACCCCACTGGGCTCAGGACCCTGCCAGCACTCAGGGGGGGAGAGTAGGAGGGGTGTGGGGAGAGGCAGGCCAGGGCTGAGGCGCCAGGAGCCCCCACTCACATTGTTGGCTGCTGACTCCTCAATAGTGCGATAGTTGAATTCTTGGAAGTAGATGTTGAGTTTCATAATTCCCTTCCTGCAGAAACAGGAAGAAAGCGGTGTCCCCCCGCAGACAGACAGACACACACACCCACACATGCATACGTGTGTGTGCGTGGGGCAGCCAAGGGGCCCCCCAGCCCACTGGCCCGAGCTTCTCAGGCTCTCTCCCTTGAGTGGTGAGGCCCAGTGGGGCCCAAACAGGAGCCAACAGCGCTGCCTTGCCGGCCTCCTGGGCCTGGAGCCACAAAGGGCCCAGTGTCCACCCTGTGGCACCTCGCTGAACCCGCTTCCTAAGGACATTGGCCTGAGACAACCCCAAGGGCCGGCTCTGAGCTCCCCCCGACCTGGCTAATATGCAGCGGAGTCCTAGACTTGCTCACCCCAGGAGGAGGGTGGCCGAGGGGGCTCCCCCACCATCACCCTGTGGGCCTCAGACTGCCCTCTCCCGCTCCAAGCATCTGTCTGGGCCACTCTGCCTCTTGTTCGTCTGAGCAGGCCCTGCTCCCGCAGAGAGCCAGCTGTCTGCCCTGCGCAGGCCTCAGCTGCTCCCCAGCAGCCGGAGGCTCCTTCCCTGCTGTGCTCCGGAGTGAGGCTCTGGCCAGAGCTCCCCTCACGAGCTGTTTGCATGTCTCTCCCCCAGACTGGAGCTTCCAGATCGCGCGGCCCACATGCACTGTGGCCCAGTGCGGCTTGTGTTGAGAAAGTGGGTGAGTGGGGGGAGGACGGTGGGTGGGCGGAGCGGAAGGGTGGAAGGATGGATGATGGAGGGATGGAGGGATGGAGGGGTAGACGGACGGAGGGCGGGTGAGTGGAAGGGTGGATGGTGGGTGAATGAATAGGTGAGTGGGTGGGTGGGTGGAAGAATGGGAGGAGGAATTGGTGATGGCGGGCGGGGGATGGGTGGGCGAGGGGCGTAACAGACGCGTGGCCCCCACGTCCCGTGGGCTGACTCCCTCATCCGGGGACTCCCTCCAGCCTTGCTCCCGCGTCTGCTGCTGTGCGGTGTGCAAGGAGCTGCCTCTGTCCAACCTCGTCCACCAAGGCTCCTGGTCTTTCCCTCTCGCCTGCCCCAGCCCTGCCAGACTCCAGGCTCACCTGCTCAAGGTGATGTTAGCGCTTTGATCCCGCTCCTGAGACAAGACATGGAAGATCCAGTCCTGGAAACCAAGAAGGCAGCTGAAAAAATGGTGCCTGTGACTTTCCCCCGTCATGGTCCCCGTTCCCCGGGGAGGCAGGGGAGGCAGGCCCCGGCCCTGGAGCTTGCTGAAGGCCCCTGGGGACCACTTGCGGGTGGGGGGAGGAGGCGGTGGCTGTTATGGGGGCGGCGTCAGGTCTCCAGACTCTTCCCTGCAGCCCAGCCTCCTGCCCAGCTCTCCACTCCACGCCCTCTGCCACCCCCCACCCCCCCACTCACTGCTCCCCTGCCTGGGGTGGTTTCCCGTCACTCTCTCCTCACTGGCCTTACTCCTACACAGCTCCCTGTGTCTGCACATTGTCTGTCTCTCTGGCTGGAGTGCAGCCTCTGGGGAACAGGACCAGGTCTCTCCCTCACTGCTGTGGCCCCAGCACCCAGCCCAGGCCGGGAGAAAGAGCAGGAGAGAGGGCGGGAAGAAGGCAGGCGGGATGGAGGAGGAAGGAGGGAAGAGAGAGGAATGAAGGGAGGGAGGAGAAGGAGACTCTCCCACAGTCGGCAGCCGCAGACCCTGCCCCACAGAGCCGGCCCAAAGATGGAGCCAGGAGCTTGGCCGCGCAGCCATCTCACCTCGGAGGCCACAGAAGGCCAGTCGGCCATGGAGATGGTCATCTTGTACTGGGTGTCACTGGGAGAGAGAAGGCAGGTGTGGCCGACCCCAGCGGCCCCCCGGGGGCCGGGCCCGCCCGCCCTCGCCCCACTCACTTGCAGGACTCCTTGCACAGGCCGATGCAGGTCTCCCTCTGGGCCACACTCCTGCGCAGGCTGGAGTAGCAGTAGGCTGAGCGGGAGAGAGGCAGGGCCCAGCGTTTTCCTCTCCCCTGCGGCTGCCCCTGCCCGCCCGCCCCGGCCCACCTGAGGCCTGTGGTTTGGCCGGCAGGACGGCCTCTGTCCACACTCCTGCCCTGGGGCCGCCCCTGCCCACCGCTCTCCCCGCTGTCCCCAGAAGCCCCAGACTCCGCTCACACTGGCGGTGCCCTTGCCTCCTGTCCCGTGCCTGGGGTCATGGGGGGCCAAGTTTCCCCCTTGTCTCCCCGTTGCGCTGGGTTTGGGAGGTGCCCAGCTCTCTGTGGCTGGCCGGCCTGCGCTGTTCACACTCCAGGCCTCCTCCAGGGCCCGGCCTGGGCGCCTCAGAGGGAGCAAGACAGCAGGGGCTCTTGTGGCTTCTGGTGTCAGGCCCCGGAGGCCACCCCCTCTCCTCTCCACCCCCCTGAGCCCACTCAGGCCTGTGTGAACGCAGACCGCAGTGTCCCCGCACTTCCACAGCGTGTGCAAAGGTAAACACGCACACAGGTGCGCCTGCAGCAGCGGCACGTGGGCGCTCACACGCTGCGAGGACAGGCTCCCTCTCCACGTGCACAGTCCAGCCCGCACGGGGTGGGCTCTAGGAGCGGCGGAAGGGGTGCTGGGGGCGGGGCTGGGCATGAGAGGCACAGCTTGGGCCCCACGAGCCTTGGCCCTCCACCCCCGGCTTTGTGGTCAGAGCTTCTTGGGCAGTGGCCCAGCTGGCCAGGGCGCCCCACTCACCCCAGTCTGGGAAGTCCCGGGTATTGCAATATTTCTCCCCCTGGGGCAGCGGGTACAGGTAGTGGCCGCAGCTGCAGTTGCGGACCATGTGTTCTTGGAAGCAGGAGCGGATGCAGGCCTGGGGGTGTAGGGGGAAGGATGAAGGGGAAACAGGAGCATGAAGTCCCTACCCCGGCCTTCGGGGCTCTAGGCCAGGCTCCCCTTCCACCCCTCGGAGCCGGGTCCAGAGCAGACACCCAGGGGCGGCCTGTCCAAGCGCCAGCGCTGCCCCTCAGCACTCTCCCAAGGCTCCTACTCTCCCCGCGTCTCCCATGGCTGGGCCCGGGAGGGCAGCCCCGAGGAGGGCGGGCAGCCTGGCCCTGGGTCCCCTCCTCCAGGGGGGAGCCGCTCTGCAGTGTGAGCAGCAGAAGGCCCCCCACAGGGTGTAGGCGTGTGGCCTTGAGGCTAGGCCCTGGGCCTGACGGATCTCTACTCACTGGGCCCCGCCCTGCTGAGTCCAGGCCCCTCTGGCTTCAGTGCCCTGAGAGACCGCTGTGCCAGCACTGTCACCTCCGAGGCTCCGTGTACTCACGGGGGGAGGCCTGGGACAGCTTCCCACGGTGGCCTTGGGGTCAGAACGAGCAGGAAGCCCCCAGCGTCTGCAAAGGGGCTGGAGGCCATAGGAAGAAGGCCTCTTCTCAGGAAACTGAAGAGGCGTTTGGATGGGGGGGTTCAGATAGGGGGTCTCTTTCCTAATAATAGGATCTACAGCTGAGGGTCCTTGTGAGGATTCAGTGAGCTAATACATATGCACAGCGCTTGGCAGACTCCCTGCCCCCGCCTCGTGAGCCTGCCGTTCTTAGTGTATCAGTAAACGCTGTAACAGGTAGCAGGGAAGATGCTCTTGTTAGCACACCGGTGAATGCCAACAGTGATGATAACTAGCAATCACTGTTAGGCTATTATTGCCTCATGGGGGTGTTCAAAGCAGGACACCCCTGCCCTTAGCCTAGCATTTCCCACGCAGGGGCTCTTCTCAGGAGACCCCAGAGTGAGACCCCTACAATCCCTGGTCTCCCCAAGGGCACACCTGCCAAGGAGGGTGGAGGTGAGAACCCAGGGACTAGACGGGGGTCCACAGCCTCCGGGCAGCCTGTGTTCACAAATACCCTGCTGAGCCAGCCTGGGGGGGCCGGCTCTCCCCTGCAGCCCCGAGGTGCGGGCAGTGGTCCGGGAAGCGCCCCCAGCGTAGACAGACCCGCGCTATCTTCCCACCTGGATGGAGTACGTGGTGTTGTAGTTGCTGTAGAGGTTCCGGATGGGGACGTCGGAGCCATTCACGGTGCACTGGCTGTAGGGCTCGCCCTTCCGCTCCAGCCTGTCCTGTGTCCAGAGAGGTTGCTTGTGGGGGGCCCTGGTCACCCCCAGGAAGCCCCTTGGGACCTTTCCATGAGGCATGAGGATCTAGGGGATGCTGAAAGGGGATGGACAGCTGGGCCCCAGCAGGCACCAGGGGGACTCATCTCTCTCCACGGCCACCCTGGGGTGGGGCTGGGGGTTCCAGCCAGAGTGAGGCAGGAGTGATCTTAACTAGGCCAGGAGAGCCTTGGGGAGGCCCCGATCCCTCTTCTCACGCCACGGGATGTGGCCCTGGTGGAGGGGCTCCCGCCCTCAGTCCCCCCATGGCGGCTGGGGTTGCGGCCGTACCACCAGCACCCCGATGGACGTCTCGGCCCCCGACATGGCGTAGATGCCCTCGTCTTTGATGAAAGGGTACGACCTCTGCTCGTGAAGCAGCAGACGGGCGCCGGCCGTGGACGTCAGGAAGGGCACGTAGTCCTCCTGGCCTATGTCCAGGATCAACTTGAGGCCTGTGGGGAGGGAGGCCAAGGCGGTCTGAGACCCTGCCCCGCCATGGCGGGGGACCCACCACCCCTTTGTCTGAGTCCCTCCAGCCAAGGGGACGTCCAGGGGGAGGCTCCACTTTGCAAAAATTTCGACTTCTTGTCGCCTCCAGGTCCCATCCTCGTCCATTGCCAGGTCTCCTCCTTGGGACCCCTTGTCCCCACCCCCGTCCCCATAAGCCCTTTCCCACGTGGCCGGTAGATCCAGGGGCCCAGCCCGCCCCCCATCACAGTGTCCTCGCGCTCTCCATTCAGCCCTCAGCTCCGTGCTCCTTCCTGCCCAGCCTCGAGAGGCCTCTTCCCTCACTCTGGAATGCTGCCCCAGCCTCACCCGCCACCTAGAGACTCCTGCGCTTCCTTCGGCGCTCAGCCCAGGTGTCACTTCCTCCTGCCGCCTTCCCTGGCTACCTAGACTGGTGTCGGGGCTTTGGGACTCTTCCAAGTGCCAGCCTCACTTGTGATTCTTCTTTCATTGTCCCTCCCTTCCCCACTGGACTGTGCCCTTGTGGAGGGCAGAGAGCTGACCCCACGCTTCGTGCTCTGTGGCATCGGGCTGGGTGCTGGCGCTCAGGAGCTCTTGCTGTACCTGGGTGCTTATCATCTGTGACCTCAGTGGCGCTCACAGGACACGGCTGAGGTCGGTGCTCTCGCTGTCACTAACCCCACTACACAGGTGCAGAAACCGGGCCTCAGAGAGGCAAAGGGACTCGCCCGAGGTCCCCCAGCAAGGAAGTGGAGTTGCTGGGGTCCTGGATCTGAATCATCTGCCCCTTAGGGTAAGTGATCAGCCCCCGTGACACAGCGTTTGCAGGGCGACGGGGCTGAGGGAAGAGTGCTCAGCGTCCCCGCATTGCTGCTGAATGACTACTGCCCCTTGGTGGCTGGGTCAGAACCCCAGGGGATAAAGGACTCACTCCCACCCGTGCCAGGCTCACCGCCCCAAAGCCCAAGCCCCCTGAGCCCACCAGGCTCCCCCCACCTCCCCCAACAGGCTACCGCAGCTTCGACCACCATCCACTGCCCACTCCTGCACTTTTATTTGCAGCTTTGCTGCTGTCTCTCTGACTCTCTCTGCAAGGACTGTGGGCACATGGCTCGGAGTTTAAGGACTCTGGCGCCTATTAACCGGGCGATCATGGATAAGTGGTTTAAATGTCTCAGAATACAGGGCATATGTGGGGCCTCGCTACCCATGTGGTGCCGTGCCGAGCAGCTTGGCCCGCTTACGGCTCACGGGGCAGCGAGGCCTGTACCATACCCTAGCGGTGCTGCTGCACGCCAGCTTCAGATGAGGAGACCAGGACTGGAGAAGCTCAGGACCCCCAGGGGGTAAACGACGGAGCTGGGCTTGGACCCCCGAGGCCTGGGGGGCAGTGCTAGTGGTACCACTTCTGATTCCTCACTTTGCTCATCAGCAAATGGGGACACAGTCCTCACCCCCTTTAGGCTTGACCCCAGGATGAACCGGATGAACCAGAACTCACCGAACTCAGTTCCCGGGTTGGCCGAAGGCAGCGCCTTTTCCGTCATGCCCCAGTTGAAGATGTAGCAGTTGCCATAGTCAGCGTGGAAGATGGTGGTGAAGTTCCTGGAAGAAACCCCATGGGTGGGCGGGACCCGAGCCAGCCACTCCTCCCCGCCATCCGCTGTCTGGGCTGGTGGTTGAGGGGAGCTGCCCTGCCCTGTGCTCACTCTCAGAGGGGTTCAGGAGGGAAAGGTCATTCTGTCCATGCCCCTGCCTCTGTGCACAGCCAAAGAGGAGAGCCCTAGCCCCCCTGGAAAAGAGGGGCAGAGGGAGATTCTCTGGAGCCCGGGCTCAGACTCTGAAGTTTCTTGGATGTTTTCATGTGTCACATCTAAAGGGTCTTCCCAGACCATGGGGGCAGGGGTGAGTGTTGGCCCCCCAAAAGATGTCCACATCCTAGTCCCAGGACCTGGGAATGCAGCCTTATTTGGGAGAAGTGTCTTTCTTTGCAGACGTATTAAGGATTACCATTATGTACTAGAAGTATGAGGATTAATATTTGAGATGAAGTCCCTGAATTGTTCAATCACAAGTCTCCTTACAAGAGAGAAAAGGCGCAGACACGAAGCAGAAGCCCACGTGAAGACAGATGGGAAGGCCGGAGTTCCGAGACACAGGAAGTTCTGAGACCAGACACTGGAAGAGGCAAAGATTCTCCCTGGAGTCTCTGGGGAGGCTGGGTTGGCTGACACCTGGATTTCAGACTTCTGGGCTCCTCTGGGAGAGCCCCTGGTTTACAGTACCTTGTTACAGCAGCCCCAGGACATTAGCACGGATCTTGCGGGCCCCTCCAGGCAGCACTTGCCCCAAGGGACCTCACAGGTGGGCTGGTCTGGGAACGTTGGGAACTCACACATAGAGGGGTGTGACTGAGGTGGAGGGTCAGAGGGGGGTGAGTGGGGAAGGGGTGGAAGCAGGGGCCCGAGAGAGAGCACTGCGAAGTGAGGCCTGCAGAGCCCTGGGCAGGGCCCTCGCTCATGTCATGCAAATGTCTCCAAGGGAAATAACTCAACAAGAAATGTTTCCTGGAAGATGCTCACAGAAATAGCGACAGTATAATGTAGTTTCAAAGAATTCAGTTTAAAAATTGTTTTTTGATAGGAGCATTTCATACGTTAAAAACGTCAAGAAAGGAGCCAACTGTCGGCTTCCACCGTCATCGCCCCCAGCCGGTCCTGTTTTCTCTGCCCACCCCCAGCCCCCACTCTCCTAGGCATGAGATTTTGAAGCCAACCTCAGAGCTCATAATTTTATTTGTAAACATTTCCATGTGTATCTCTGAAAGTGAGAACTTAGAAATCGTACCGTTACCATACTAAATATAATGAACAAAAATTCCTTAATATTAAGTTCAAAGTTCCAGTTGTCTCATTAATGTCTATTTGGAACCTGTCATTCAAGTTTGTTGAAATTGGAAACCAAATGACATGAACATGTGATGGGTTGATCTGTCCTTCAAGTCTCTGTTAATCTATGACCCCTCTATCTGACCTGCTTTTTTCTTGCAGTCTAGATATTAAAGGAGATCTCGTTGGCTCCAGCTCATAGAAGGGGGGAGGGCAACTGACTGAGGGTCATTATTCTGCGAGGTGGGCTGGAGAGGCTGTGCCATCCCACAGGGAGCTGCTGGCTCCACCTCTGAGCTTTGGTTTCTCCATGGTGAAAGGGAAATCAGGAAGAAGCCACCTTTCTATGCCCACTGAATGTTTATTGAGGCGGGACTGACTTGTGGACAGCAGAGGGGAAAAGACAGTCCCACCCTGGACGCTGCCAGTGGGGCTGGCAACAGGTGGGCCTCAGGGCCGTTCCTCAGCTCCCTCCCCAGTCCAGGCCACCAGCGCCCACCCACGGGCACCCTCGGGAGCTGTTTCCACTCTTGCTGCCTTTCCTTCTGTGGCTCAGCACAGCATGTGGACTGTGATGAGACTCTGCCCCGCCCAGAAGCCTCCAGGGCTCCCACCTTGCCGCGCCAGAATAACACGCAAACCCCCTGCTTTGGCTTTCTTGCCTTACTCGCTACATTTCAGTGACACTCCAAGAAGCTTCCAGGTTCCAGGCTCTGGGCGGCTGCTCCTTGGTCTGGAATATTCTCCACCGGCTCTTCAAATAACCGGTCTGTCCTCGTCCTTCAGGGGTCCTGGGCTCAGACCTCCCCAACCTCCAGAGCAGTTCCTGCCCACCCTGTAGTCCCCACCTGTTTATTCCCTAGGTAGCAGGAGTCAAAATCTGAATTCACCTTCTCTATTTAATTGCGCATCCGCTGCCTCCTGCTTTAAAATGCAAGCCCGGTGTCTGGCGGGAGAAAGAACTTGGAGGCTGAGCTCAGACCAGGCAACCAGCCTGCCTGAATTCCAAGTCCAGCGCTGGATCTTACTACCTGGCCACCCGGGAGAAACCGCTTTACCTCTCTGGGCCTGGCTTTTTCCAGCTGTAACACGGGGGTTGTAGCGGCCCCCCGAAGATGGGAGGTGAGGGCCAGATGCCGAGCATACTGATTGGTCGGCAGGCGCTGGCCGCTGCCACTCAGCTCTGCCCTGGGTCTGGCACACAGCAGACAGACACTCGGTAAATATTTGCCGGATCAACTGCAGTGCGTGATAAGGTCATCCAGAGATAAGTGTGGAGAGCGACTCCTAACTCCCCCTGGGGGTGGAAGGCGTGGAGTGGGTCAGGGAAGGGTTCTTGGAGAGGTGAGGCCTGAGCTGAGACTTTAAGGACAAGTAAGAGGTGCTGAGCCTAGGGCGTGGGGAGGGGAGAGGGCACAGCAGGCTGCGGCCCAGGCCCGAAGGGAAGAAAGCGTTGGGCGGGCACTGCTGGGCGGGCACTGCGCAGTGTGCGCCCTGTGTGGGATCAGGGCTGTGGCCACAGGGAAGGAACAGAGCGGGGCTAACCAGCCGCAGCCAGCACGGCCGGGAGTGACCCCGCCCCAGGACGGAGGGACACGGTGTTCCAGCAGCCCGGCCATCTGCAGCCCAGGAGTGGGCGGCGCTCAGGGCGGGGCGGGGTCTCCTCCTGGCCAGGGCCCCATTCCTGCTCTCGAGCTTGTGCCAACCACTTGCCTGTTGCTAATGCCCTTTACCCAAAGCGGCTGCTCCCAGCCCCAGGCGCTCTCGGCTCTGGGGCCAGGCATTTCCCTCCAAAACTCTTGTGGGACTCAAGCCTCTAGGAAAAGCCTGGAGACAGAGCCTCGGGGCTGGAGGCAGCATGACAACAGGGTGCCGTGTGAGGGGTCGGGAACGCGTCCAGGGCAGAAACTAGCTAACCCCCAATACTCATCATTGCTGTGTCCCCCATGATGATGACGCCCCAGATGCCGAGGGCGCGGTTTCTAAGGACTGTTCTCCAACAAAAGGAACCAGGGCTGCTCGGAGAAGTGTCCGGTTCCGCACTGGGGTGCCAGAGTAAGGAAGAGCTCAACACGATAAATCAATAAAATCAATGGCTGGAGAAATGTCAAGGGGACACAGGAGTCAACTGAAAGAGCTCCCGCTGACGAAAGCTGGGGGAACTTGAGTAAGAAAACAAGTGGTGTGGTGTTGCTTTGCAACCCAAACACATGGGCGTCAGCCTGGCGTAAACAAACGACTGGATAAATAAACAAATGGAGAACAGACAAGTTTTCCTGACAGAAGAATTCCAAATAAGCTGTTATATCCTCCTCCAGTGCAGACTGGATTTGCTGACTTGCTGGGATGGTACAGAGCATGGGAAGGAAGGGGTTACTTCATGCTGGAATGCCCACACTGGACACCCTAACCCTCGAGGAAGGCGCATGGCTCCTGCCAGGAGGTGAGTACCAGGTGGTGAGCTGGCACTCACCTCCGAGGCTTCTACTCCCCAACCCGTGCCTTCAGTTGAGAAAAACAGATGAACCCAAACTGAAGTCTCTGTGATGATTCCTTTGACGCTGTCACTGTCACCCAGAACAAGGAAGCCTGAGAAACTGTCGCTCCCCAGGGGAGGCGCAGGAGAGGCCATAACCGCACAGGACGCGGCCCCCCAGGAGACCTGGGGCAGCTCAGCGGGGACACCGATGAGGCCGAGCCGCGTGCGAGCTCCTAGTTACAGGCCCAGTGGGTTCTTGGTTGTGACAAGCAAGACGGTGATGCAAGATGCTAACAAGAGCCTCGGTTTCATCACACAGAATGGGCAGAAGTAATAGTGCCTTTCTCGCAGGCTTGGAGCCAAGGTGAAAACAGTATTATACATGGAGCCAGGGCCCATGAAGTGAGATTGAACAGCGAGTGCCTTGGCCTGTGTGGGCTTACAGCGCGTCAGAACTCACTTCACGGGCCCTGGCCGCCCTCACGCATATTAACTCGCTCAGTATTCAGAACTAGTAGAGCAGGCACGGTCAGTCCCCTACTTCAGGGAAGAGGAAAACTGAGGCGCAGTGAGGCTAAGAGCCCCGTCCAGGGCTGCTCAGCTCCCGAGAGAGCCAGGATGTGAGCCCAGCACTCTCCCCGACTCTCCCCGCTTCACGAGGCTTGATCCCCGACTCAGCCACACCACACGTCGTCGTGTGGCCGGCCGGGGACGCGGTGCCCACCCATCAGCCATCTAGTTCCCCTCTTTTCTGCTAACAGCTGCTCTGCCTTATTTTTTTGGAGGGGGGCACCTGCCCCTCCCCCTCAGCGTGAGTGACCCAAGCCGGACTGAGGGCCCGAGCGCCAGGGCCCGCTGCCCCTGCCTCCGACGCCGCCTCCGGCTCTGGAGCAGCCCGACCACCCGCCCGCTCAGGCTAGGCCCATGCAGCACAAGACTCTGAACCCCAGGATCTTGCTCAGTGGGAGAAGCAGACCCTTCAGCTACCGAGAACCAGACGCAGACCCCAGTGGATCCCAGCAGATCCGTGCAGAACCCTCTTTCCCAGCTCCCTCATGCTCCAGGTGTGAGCTCACACCTGGAGCAGCCGGGCCAGTGAGAGGCCCAGATGAGCTCTCCGACCTCACACTAGTGCCTAGTGCAGGGGTACCCCAGGCTCGTGGGGTGCCAGGAATGGCTGGGAGGGTGGGCCTGGACAAAGGCCCCAGACAAGCACGAGGGTGGAATCCAGCCCGCAGCCAGCCGGCCAAGCAACTTCTCCCCGTCACGCGCGGCCGGCGTGCTGCCCGCCTGCTCTGTGGGCTCGGCTCCGGGACCCCTGCCCAGTGACCACAGCAGGGCGGAGGGGGCACGGCTTCCAGCAGATTCTAAACAGAACTTCCTGAAGGTTCCTGAGTTGAGAGAGCTGCACTGAGGCCACAGTCCCTAAGAGAGTGGATCTAGGAGCCTGTCGCGCATCTAAAGTCAAGACCCCTTTCTCCAGAGGCCTGACCTGTGCAAAGGAGAAGCCTTTGAACCCCAGGATCCTGGGGCAGATCCCCAGGACCCCCAGGCCTAGGGAGTCAGGAGGCCCTCCCGGGGGTCACACACACGCAGCCGAGTGACCGCCCGCCAAGCGGGAAGGGCGGCTCTGCGGTGTGGTTTGCCCCGTGGAGGAGGCCAGGCCCACACAGTCACCTGGCTCTGTCCTCCTTCCGGTCTGGCTTTCTTTCTGGACTTTTCCTACAGCGATTCCTTGGGGTGCCACAGGGCCCCCAGGAATCCGACGCAGAAGTCACCGTGGGACAGGCGGTGGGGGCCGTGGGGTGCCCGGCGATGGCGATGGCGATGGCGAGCTCACCTGTGGCTGCAGGGCTCCGCCCCGAACAGGCAGGCCAGGATCAGCCGCTCGGCGGGGTAGCCCATCTGCACCAGCTCCTGCCGTGGCACCTGCGAGAAGATGTTGGTGGCCTGCAGGCTGTACCACTCCGTCACGGCCTGGGTGGCGCTGGTGAAGTTCCGGAAGGTGCACACGGTCCCGTTTCTGCTGCACTGCAGAGGCCAAGAGGGGTTCCTGTGGGCACGGGGCTGCCGCCAGGGCACCGCCACTGCCCCAGGGCAAGGGCGGGGGCTCCTGCTGGCTCAGCCTCGTCTGGCTGCGCCACCCGTGCTCGGGGCTGTCCCTTCACTCACAGGGACACACACAGCCACCGGCCAGCCCCCTAACGAGAGTGAACACACACACAAACATGTGCAAGCACACACATGCGTACACACAACACACATGTATAACACCCACCATGCACACACGCCCGCAACACACGCCACACGCATGCATTGTGCACACATGACGCTCATGTCCACAGAGCTCCATTTCTGACCCAGGGCCCCGGGATGTCGCGGAAACACTATGCACACACATGCTCCCTTGCGCCCACGCCTCCAGATTCGCCCGGGCGGCCCCCTCCACGCGCCTGTGCCAGACACAGACTCTCGGCCCCTCCGCGGTCCTAAGCCCTTTCCCGGCCCCCACCAGACTTGCCGCGGCTGCCCAGGGAGGCCGCGGAGTCTGTCTCCTCCTGCAGGGAAGGACCGGCCTGCCCACAGAGGGGCGGCCTCCCTCGCACCTTGCTGTAGCCCACCTCGATGGGAAGGCCCCGCACACACACGGGACAGACGGGCCCTGGGACGCTGGCCGTGCCCACTCTGCCTCCACTGGCCCTTGCAGGGGCCTTTCTTCTGGAAGCCTGGAGCAGCTTCTCACTGTCTGAGACAGTCCTTCCTGGCTTGCCCTCGGGTGCTATCGGAGGGCCCATTCCTGGGGTCTCCTCACCCTCCTTGGGAGATAACACTCAACACTCACTTTGTCCCAGGTCTGTCCCGAGGGCTGCACATCTGTTAGTCTCTGCCCTCAACACGGGTGCACACACATGCACGCACACAAAGGGCCTGACCCAGTGAGCTGCTGGGCCACTGGGGACACACCTGCTTTACAGGTGAGGAAAGGGACACAGGAAGCAGGAAGCTGATGACAGCCTTTGAATGCCTGGATCCAGCCATACCTGAATCTAAACACCCTAAACATCTAAACATCTAACATCTAAACAATCTAAACATCTAAACATGACTTCTCAGCACGGAAGCCAATGAATTCCCTGTTTCGCTTAAGGTAGTTCGGCTGGGTCACTTGCATCCAAAAGGGTCTTGACCAACAGACCAATGATCCCCATTTTCTTCAAAAAGTCATGCCAACATACCAGCCAGGCACCTGGCCCAGATCATTCAAGGAAATGAGCCCAGCAGCCCAGCTGCATAGGGCCCATCGGTTGGCATGTGCGGGGGGACGACTTACTAGTCTCATGGCCATTTTGCACCCGTGGGCACTGCAGATATCTCCTGGTGCTGGGCTGCTGCTGGCTGAGCCATTGTGGCTGTCCCCAAAGAGGTCGAGGACCACCGGGTGGTGGGGGTCCCGCTCGTCGATAAGGACTAGAGGTGTATGGTTCCAGATGGTCAGATTCAGGGCCCGGGTGGTGGTGTTCTGGCTTGGCTCTCGAGCCAGGATCCTGTCTAGGACTGCTTCCATCAGCTCATCCAGGTCCTTGAGCAGATGGCTGACTTTGGTGTACCTGAGTGGGGAGACAGCGGGTCAGGAGGGCAGGGGTGGCTGCCGTCTGTCCTCCCCTGCAAGTTTGCCCTGGTGCCCTGCCCAAGCACCGCCCCTCACTACTCACGCACACATCTTCCTGCATCCTTCCACCCCACCACCCTCCTACCCACTCATTCGCCATCAAGTATTTCATGAACACCTATTATGTGCCAGGCACTGTGTAAGGCGGAGGATCCAGTAACAAACAAGTCCAATCTGGTCTCTTTCCTTATGAAATTCACATTCTGGTGAGCTCACGTGCTAGGTGCTAGTACTTTCTATGCCTCATTTTATTTAATCTTTGCCATAATTACGATCATCCCCACGTACAGAGAAGGAACTTGGGCTCTGGCGGTGCTGTGATTTCCCAAGTTCATGCCACCGATGGTGGCAGAGCTGAGGCGGGAGCCAGTGGGGGAGCTTTCTGTGCGCAGGGGCTTGCTCTCTTCCTCCCAGGAGAGGACAGGAAGCCGGGGAGCAGGGCCAGGAGGGCGACCCTGGGGTCCTAGTTCTCCAGCAGCAACTTGGGGAACAGGAGGAAGAGGTGGATGGGACCGTGGGGCTGGGCTCCAGAATCTTCTCTCAATCCCTGGCAGCTCCCATATTAGAAATGGTGACTGGTCTGCTGGCACCAGCAAGTGCCCCCAGGCTCCAGTCACTCCATACCCACACCAGGGCAGCGCGTCAGCTCGGTCTGGAAGACTCCCTGCAGAAGACAGTGCCAAGCCCTGGACACTGGCCCAAGGCCTGGTACGAGGACATGCAAGAGCCACGCTGACACCCCCACCCCTGATGGCAAATGGTCCCAGGGCCCAGAGGAGGGTGTAGGCGGTGGGGGCGGGGCTGCTATTACAGCTGCAGTGTCCGGGCTGTTGGGTTTGGTGGGTCATTGCCTGGACTCTGGGGTTGAATCCTGGTGCTTAATTCTGTGCTACAATGGGGGCATTAAAATATGTACCCAGAGGGCAGGTGGGAGGTTTCAGTGAGGTGATGCTGCTAAAGCACTGGCAACAGGGCCGTGGTGATTAGTCAGGGTTCTCCTGAGTAGCTCCAAGGGCCCACTCAAGCAAGGAGGAGCCCTATTTCTAGAAAGAGGGAGCATTCTGATAACTGGGCATATATCAGGGAGTATAAATTCCATTCCTTCTTTCGGATAATATTCTCTGTGACTCAGCCACACTGGTCCTTCTTTCAGTTCCTTGTATGTAACAAGCTCTGTCTCACCCCAGGGCCTTTGCATGTGTCACAGCCTTCTGTTTCGATATACTCTTCAGTCTGCCTGGCTAACTTCTCTCCATCATTGGGGCATTTTTCTCTCATGCTGTGCCTCTTTCCAACCCTGTCTGCTTATAGGCCTGGCCATCAAATGGTTAAACCATGGCAGCTCTGGTGTTAGACCAGACCTGGGTTCCTACCCCACAGTTGCCCGCTGTGTATCTCTGGGCAAGTGCCTTCATCTCTCTGAATCTCTGTTTCCTGATCTGTAAATTGGAACTTGTACAGTAGTACCCATCTTAGAGTGGTTGTGCGGACTCGAATTACATAAATACCCAAAGAACACTCAGCACACACTATCCGGCACCCTCTAAGCTGTGATATGTGATTGTTGTATGGTTTCAATCATCATAAATACCATTAGTTCAGTGTTTATGGAAAAGTATTACTGTCTTTTTTTCTGTGAACAGGGCATAGAGTTTCTTTTACTCACTGATGCATTCCCAGTACCCAGAACAATACCTGGCACATAGTAGGTGCTTAATAAATACATAGTGAGCCAATAAACAGGTGCTGGGGTGCCTGATGGCAGGGGCTATCAGGTATTTTTTAGATTCTCTTTAAGCCTAGGACGTTTATGAATTTTGAATCTTCTTTGCCGAAAAGAGGGAATGAAAGAGATAAGGAGAAAGGGAAAGAGGGGAAGGCGAGGAAGGAAGGAAGGAAAGAAAATGAGAGGAAGGGGGAAGCAAGGGGAAGGAGGGAGGGGGGAGGAGAGGGGCAGGGGAGGAAGGGAAGTTGGGAAGATGTTAAAAAAGGAGAGCAAAACAGAAGCTCCCCGGGGACCACCTACTGGAAGGGGCTGGCGTTGCAGATGGTGACGGCGGGGAAGTCCATGGTCTTGAAGCCGATGGAGAGGGAGACGCTGACCTCCCAGCTCAGGTAGGTCTTGATGAAGACGCCCCACTGCCAGCAGACCAGGGAGGCGAAGAGCAGGGTTAGCACGAACCACATGGCCTTCTTCTTGGGACCCTCGCGGATGATGCGCTTGGGGCCATGGGTGTTGGTGTTGTCGCAGTACCACACCAGCAGCTCCTTGTACGTGTAGCCAGGGCCTTTCTGCAGCCGGTGCAGGCACTTCAGCAGGTACTTTTTAACTTGCATTGTGGCACCTGCGGAGCGATGCGGGAAAGTCAGGGCAGACGCCGCCACACCAGCCTCGCGCCCGTGGGTCTCCCACTTGAGGGCCCTGACCACAGGAAAACCTACACATGCCAGGTATTCCTCCCGCCCGTCTGCCATCCATCCACCCATCCATCCACCCACCCACACGTCCGTCCGTCCGTCCATCCATCCATCCGTCCATCCGTCCATCCAAAAAGTATTGGGTGCCCATTGTATGCCAGGCACCGAGTTAGTCCCTTTGGACACAAGAATAAGCAAGACAGATAAGGTTTCTATCCTCTGGGAATTTCCAGCTTCATGGACAAATGACTTAAACGCTCAACTCCAAGGTTCGCCCTGTGTAAAATGGGAACACGTGTACCTCATTGATAGGCTCCCTGAGAAGGAGGATCAGGAGATGCAGGAAAGCACGAAGGGAAGTACCTGGCAGACTTGTGCTTAGTATCAGCATCCCTTGTTACCAGCTGTTATCAGGTGGCTGTTAACCAAAGAATCCAATGACACTGCATAGTTTCAAAGTGTAATGGGGCATTGGGACCCTGTGCTCTTAGGTGCCAGGGATGGTGAAGAAGCAAGAATCTGGGGCTAGAGAGCCTGCTTTTGAATCCCACTCCAGTCAGTTTCCCAGGGCCTGGATTCAGCCATTCCTGAAGCCATTTACTCCTGGCTTCATCAGCTATGGGACTGGTACATTTTCTTTCTTACTTATGTTGATCCCAATTGGGTGTCTGCCAATTACAATCATCAGAAACTTCATAGAAAAAGAAATTCACTCAATTCTATTCTGTGTCATTGTCACCTGTGCCTGCAGCTTCTCACTCTCATGAGACCATAAATCCTTTAAGGGCAGCAGCTCTGTATCCCTGGCAAGCCTAGTACAGTACCTGGATCGCCAAATAGCCAAATGAATAAAACCAGAACGTCATACCTAGACAGAGAGTCCAAACTTGGGCAAGCATGTTCACGCCTGACCTAATTCTCTGACAGAGGAACATCCCACACCTTTCCACAGAGGGACCCTGGCCAAAGCATCAGGGCTTCCCCCACTAACTCTGCCATCTCTGCTCTGATGGAAACCAAGCTCCACGTACCTGGCATCCCGGCTGTAGGATGGATGTTCACAGATTAACCCAATGCCCCTTCCCCAGGTGGCCCCTTCCCTGCTTTGAAATAATAGATAACAGCTACATATAAGAGCAACATCAAATGCTAAGTGTTTCCATCATTGGGCATGGCAAGGGGCTTCCTATGTTATTTCATTTTTGGATGCCGTTCTCAGCAAATGTAACTGGAAAAGAATGGGGGCTTCGTCTGTCTTGGAGTGCCCAGCCCCCGAAGGCCTAAGACATGAACAGCACACTAGGCTCCAGCAAGTAGCTGTGAGAGAGCGATAAAGGGCCTCTCTGGCATCTTCCCTTTTCCATTCTCATTTGATCCTTCCGCTTCTGTTAAGGACAAAGTCTCAGCTGGGGAGAGAGGCCCCAATGTAACATCTCTCCCGCCCTCTCAGCTCCCCTTTTCATATTGGGGCCTCAGCTGGGAGCTGGTCAGCGAGAAGGAACGGCATTCTGTTTTCACTGGGCTTACTTGTTTTTTTTTTTAATTTTTATTGTTATTTATGTCTTTTACATTTTGTATTCCCCTTGGGTAGCCCACCACCCTTGTAAGCGGGATCTTCAACAGAAGACTAGAGACACTGGCTTTTGCTTTAGGTTCCTAAATACACTTCACTGAAAAAAGAGATAAATGTAAAGAAAAACACGGGGTAAATAATAGCATTGCACGCAGCCAAAACTGCCCATAGTTGGCAAATAAGTTTATTGAGTACTGGTTTATCTCTTAGCTGGTTTGGTTCCCTGGGCCATTAGTCAAGTAAAAATATCAGTAAATGCTACAAACAACTTTCTGTTGTCCCGGTCAGATTTCACTCCTCAGGTGACAAGTGGCCCGAGTTTGGAATGTATACACAGCTTGTGTAGAAAGGTTTAAACCAGCTTTCAGCTTAAACCAACCCAAACAAGCCAAATGGGGATTGAGTCCATGTGTGGACACAAGACGAGCGGACAGTCACGCTTGGGGGAGTCTCAGATTGCTATCTGTTCCTTGGCCTTGAACTCGTGGTAGATGTTGCTGGCAGCAAGTGCAAAAACAAAAAATATTGTGTACAATCGCTTCTGCGTTCTCATAAGAGGAAGAAAACATCTGCTCACTTTCAGAGACAAATTTTCCCTGAGATTTGACTCACACTCCTGGTGGAAGGTTAATTGGAAATGTCTTTACTTCTTATTTTGACACATTCATGCTGTTACTCTGGTCATTTCTTCTCAATCTTCTGAACGAAGGGTTACAAATGGATGACCCTGAACTCCACGAGGCTTGCAAAAAGTTTTTGTTGTGGCTAGCACAGTATTTTAAAAATATAATTTCCTTCTTAAAAATAACAGCTTTATTGAGATACCACTCACATGCTATGTAACACCCATTTCAAGTACAGAATTCAGTGGATTTTAGTATATTCACAGAGTTGCTCAGTCATCTCCATAGTGAATTTAAAAACATTTTTATATCCTCCTTCCCCCAAAGAAACTGTACTTATTAGCACTCACCCTTCATTCCTTCTACCCTCCTCATCCCAGACAAACACACCTCTCTCTATGGGTTTGCCTGTTGTGGACATTTCATATAAATGGACCATGTGTTCTGTGGTTTTCTGTGGCTGGTCTTTCCTGTTTATCATGTTCCCATCCATGGTGTAGCATGTATCAGTACTTCATTTCCTTTTATTACCAAAAAATATTCCAGATTTTGGATAGACCACATTTTATTTATCTATTTGTCAATTGATGGCTATTGGAGTGTATTGACTTTTTGGCTAATGTGAATAATGCTGCTATGAACAGTCATGTACAAGCTTCTGTGTGGAGTATGTCTTCCTTTCTCTTGGGTACATACCTGGGAGTGGATGGATACATCCACCGGGTCATAGCAATTCTATGTTTTGAAGACAGATAGTCACATTGTTTTCCAAAATGGCTGTGTTATTTTGCATTCCCACTAGCAAGGTGTGAGTGACCAGTTTCTCCACATCCTCTCCAACACTTATTATTACTCCCTTAAAGAAGTTACTACAGGTTCTGCCTGGTGGTGCAAAGGGTTAGTTCTCAGCACTATGAAGCGGTCCGCAGCCACTGCAGCATGAGTTCTGCTGGTCAGCCAGGGAGCTTCCCACATGGCGCAGCAGACCTCTCTTGTCTCACCCGTTGCTCCCCTCAGCAGTGTACTTCAGTCAATCTGCCTGTTCTGCTCCCCACTCTCTCTCTGGTGAATCCTCTCACCACCCCCCCGCCGCACACCTGTGGCCTACACCCCAGCTCTTGTATGCATAAATAAATCAATCTTAAAAAAAAAAAAAAGAAGTTACAGTAGCCATCTTAGTGGATGGGAAGTGGCATCTTTCCCTTGTTTTGATTTACTTTTTTCTGGTAGCTAATGATGTTGAAATCTTTTGACATCCATATTGGTCGTGATATTACCAATATATCGTCTTTGGAAAAATATCTATTTGGATCCTTTGCTCATTTTTTAATTGGGTTACTTGTCCTTTGTTATTAAGTTGTAAGAGTTATATATGCACTTTTTATACAAGTCATTACCAGATGTAGGATTTGCAGAAATATTCTCCCATTCTGTGGGTTATCTTGTCACTTTCTTGGTGGTGTCTTCTGAAGCAAGAAAGTTTTCAACTCTGATTGTGCCTAATCTGTCTAAAACTTTTTGGTGCTTGTGAGTTGGTATTGTATCTAAGAATCCATGGCTTAATCCAAGGTTATAAGGATTTATTCCTATGGTTTATTCTAAGTGCTTTATAGCTTCAACTTTTATATTTAGGCCTTTGATCGAGTTTGAAGGGACTGTGTGAGGATATCCACTTGTCTCAATATAAAGACTATTCTTTCCACCATTTAATTGTCTTGGCACCTTTAATGGTTTTAAAGAAACATCTAAATCAACTAAAACCTAAATAAACAGAGAGCTGTACCACGTCAGTGGATGAGAAGACTCAATATTGTTAGGATGACAATGAACTTCAAGTCAATCTCTAGAGTTAATTCAATCTCAAAATCCCAGCAGAATTTTTGTAGAAATCAACAAGCTGATTTTAAACTTCATATGGAAAATAGAAAAAAAAGCACTTTTGAAAACAAACAAAGTTGAAGGACACATACTATCTGATATCAAGACTTACTCTAATACAGTTACCAGAATGGTGCTTTATTGCCGTATAATCGATATACTGATTAGTGGAAAGGAACAGTGTCCCGAACTAGATTGACACAGGTGCCAAGGTAATTCAATGAAGAAAGGATAGTCTTTTCAACAAAAGATGCTGGAGCAAATGGATGTCCACATGTCCAACATGAATCTTAACTCCTGTCCCACACTAGATATGAAAATGAACTCGATATGGATCAGAGACCTACCCACAGAGCTAAAACTGTAAAGCATTCAGAAGAAAATATAGGAATAATCTGTGCAGCCTTGGGGTAGCAAAGACCCTTTAAATAGGAAACTAAAATCATGAATCATAAAAGAAAAAAGCTTCATAGATTATGCTTGAGTGAAATAAAATCATCTGTTAAGAAATTTGAAAACCAAATCGCTGGGAGAAAATACTTGTAAGAACACATTTGACAAAGAATTTGTATGCAGAATATATGAAGAATTCTTACAACTGAATAATATTCAGACAAACAATCCAAACAGATAGATTTGAAATGATACTGCATCGAAGAAGACATACAAATGGCCTGAAAGCACATGAAAAGATGCTAACCATCCTCACTGGGGAAATGCAAATCCAAACCACGCCAGGACACTCTTTCTAGTCCACCCAACAGGAAGAAGGACAGTCTGGGTGTCAGCAAGGATGTGTAGCAATCAGAACTCTCCTACAGGACAGGCTGGAATGGGAAATGGCACAGCCACTTGAGAAAACAGATTGATAATTCCTCATAAAGTTATGGGCACTTATCCTAGCACCTAGCAATTCCGCTTTTATTTATCTAAGAGAACTGCACCATAGTTCCCACAATGACTTCTACATGTGTATTCACAGCAGCCTCATTCATTAAAACCCCCCAGCTGGAAACCATCCAAATGTGCGCCAACAGGTGAATAAATAAATTGTGGCACACACAATGGGATACTATTCAGATATAAAACGATTGATACAAACAACAACACAGGTGAATAGTTAAAGGAAGCAAAAGAGCATGTACTCAAGAGTGTGTGCTCTATGATTCCATTCACAAGAAGACCTAGAAAGACACATTCATCTCTACATCAGCAGTTGCTGGGTCTGCAGTGAACGTGGCTTCACTAGAAGTTACCTAATGAAAATATCGTAAATGGGATGGTGGTTAATTGGATGTCTACATTTGTAACAACTCATCAAATGCTGTATCTAAAAGGCAGGTATTTAATTGTACATGAATTATACTGAAATGAAGTTTTGACAAAGCACTCAAATCTATTGCCATTTCAAAATTATATTTCACTTCTTCAAAAATCTAGATTTTCTTCATCTTTTGAAAAATCAGAACTATCTGAAAATTGTTCTCATGTGAATAATATTCTGCGAAAGCTGAATAGAGGCTGCCTCCCTAAGACAGAGTGCGTGTCCCCCAATCTTCCCATTCCTTATTGTCTATACCCAGCACACTTTATTCATTTTTTAAAAGGAATAATTCCCTACTTTGACTTTTGTGCACATCTGACTTTGTGACCCCTCTAAATGGTAGGTCAGATGCTTTCATTAAAATCCCCTGTACTTATTTTTGCAGCAAAACCTCAATTATCCAAGGTTATCGGGGAATAAGAGTTTTGGGTAGTCGAATTTTTATAGTTAATTGAAGGTTTACCTGACCATGGATTTGACTCTGGTTATTGAAAAATCTTTCATGTTTCTGCCTCTGCTAGGGCAGCCCCAGAACCTGACTGACCCTTTGTTCTGAAATAGCTTTCCGGGCCAGTCATAGATGGGGCTCACTGAGCCAGGCTAAGTTGGTGGAAGAGGAGCTTTTAGGGGTGTGGTCAGAATCTTTCCAGGGGCAAGGCACACCCTGGACATTGTGTCTATTTATAAATGTATTTTTTATAAATATATATTTTTATTGTTATTTATGTCTTTTACATTTTGTATTCCCCTTGGGTAGCCCACCACCAATTCACCCATGATCCATATTCATGGTCCCTTGTGTTCTTTTCTATTCCATTTTGTGCCCTTTTCCTTCCCTCCCTCCGCCTCCCTCCCCCCACCCCCTGATTGTCTCTCTCCCACCCGGCCTCCCTATAGTCCTGGTATAAGTGAAACCATTCGATATTTTTCTCTTTCTTTCTGGCTTATTTCCCTGAGTATGATCCCCTCTAATTCCATCCATGTCGCTGCAAATTGCATGTGTTTATCTTCTTTCCATGCTGAATAGTATTCCATTGTGTATATGTACCACATCTTCTGGATCCAATCATCTATTTTTGGACATCTGGGTTGCTTCCATACCTTTGCTATTGTGAACAGTGTCGCAATGAACATACGGGTGCGTATATCCTTTCGGATTAGTGTTTTTGTATCCTTTGGGTAAATTCCCAAAAGTGGGATTGCTGGGTCGTATGGAAGCTCCATGTTTAGCAGTCTGAGGAATTGCCATACGGCTTTCCATAGTGGTTGGACCAGTTCACATTCCCACCAGTAGTGTAGAAGAGTTCCTTTTTCTCCACATCCTTTCCAGCATTTGTTATTGCCTGTATTTTTAAATATTATGTGCATTGCAGGCACCCAGATTTTGGTCTCTAAATATCATTCCTAATTAAAAGGAACCAGGGCTTCTTAGCAAAATGCCTGGAAACAGTTTTGGTGCAGGAGATGTATGAGGGAAGCCTGACTATCTTATCAAAGGGGACTGGGCTGGTGGTGGATTCCTCCAGGGCTTCCGGACTGGCAAAGGGGGAACAAGTTGAGCATCTTTTAAAAAAAGCCCTGCAGGGCCTCCCTGGTGGCGCAGCGGTTAAGCGCTGCGCTGTGGAGCTGTCAGCAGCGGTGATGCGAGTTCGACGCCCGGCCGGGGAGAATCCCACATGGTGCGGCGGACCTCTCCTGCCTTGCCTGCTGCTCCCCTCAGCAGTGTATTTCTGATCTGCCTGTTCTGCTCCCTGCTCTGTCTCTGGTGGACCCTCTCTCTGCCCCACACCTCTGGCCTGTACCCCAGCTTGTATGCATAAATAAATAAATCTTTAAAAAAAAACAAAGCCCTGCAATGAATTGAAATACATTAACTGCATTAAAAAATCCCCAAGTTTATAAGAAACTTTGCAGGAGGGGTGGGAGTAAGTACATTAATGTTGTGAATAAATGAGAGTGATTCACACATGGGCCTCACCCAGGCTGTGCTCTCTGCATTTGGGGACACTAGCAGCTATTCTTGTCAATAAATTCCTTCCTTTCAGCAAATTTCTTCCTTTCAGCTTGAAATCCATTCCTAGGCCTGTTTTCATGCAACCCAAAGCTCAGAATGATTTTTTGTTGTTAAGTGGTTGGGAGAAGAAGGACAGAGATGTGAGTGGTTCGCAGAGCCCCAACTAGAGTCCAGCCCTTTATAGAGAGTTTGTCAACACCTGATTTACCGCGTCTTTACATATGTTTGCTTTAAATGGATTTTTTAAAATATATATATTTTTAAAGATTTATTTTTTATTTATACATACAAGCTGGGGTACAGGCCAGAGGTGTGGGATGGCAGCGAGAGGGTTCGCCAGAGACAGAGTGGGGAGCAGAACAGGCAGATCAGAAATACACTGCTGAGGGGAGCAGCGGGCGAGGCAGGAGAGGTCTGCCCCACCATGTGGGATTCTCCCCGGCCGGGCGTCGAATTCGCATCGCCGCTGCCGACAGCTCCACAGCACAGCGCTTAACTGCTGCGCCACCGGGGAGGCCCTGCTTTAAATGGATTTCTGATGGATTTTTATATCAGTATTTTTAAGTTTGATTTTGATATCTTCCCCAATCACTTGCATACCGCCTTTGCGACATTTGCTAAATCCCAGTATCATTATTTGCATTATTATTTATTTGATCCATAACATCACCTCAGCCCCACTTTCCTTGCTAAAAAAATCAACCTCATCCTAAGCCATTCCACGAATACTTTTTTTTTTAGATTTATTTATTTATGCACACAAGAACTGGGGTGTAGGCCAGAGGTGTGTGTGTGGTGGTGGTGAGAGGATTCACCAGAGACAGTGGGGAGAAGAACAGGCGGCTCTACTGAAATACACTGCTGAGGGGAGCAGTGGGCGAGGCAGGAGAGGTCTGCTGAGCTGTGTGGGAAGCTCCGTGGCCGGGGATTGAACTCGTGCTGCAGTGGCTGCAGATAGCTTGGTAGTGCTGAGACTTAACCCCCTGCGTCACCAGGGAGGCCCCCATTCTACGAATACTGAGCAACTCTACGCCAGTGCAGTCAGCTGATGTGCTAAGCCATTTTTGCCTAAGACACATGAAAATAATTTCACTATTTAAAAAAGATTCCTCTATGCATCACTTAAAATCATCCTGCTTATCATCCCTTAGGATTTCTCTGTTAATTGCTTCCTCCCCAGCTGAAACACATGATCTCCTCTGAGGTTTCCTCCTGGCTCTCCGTGTCATCCTTTCAAGTATGCTGGAGTGGGTATAATTATGCCCATTTCACAGAGAAGGTGATGTGGGCACAGAAGGACTTGCCCACGGTCACAGTGAGTCAGAGGCAGATCTGGAAATAGAAACCAGGCCACCCGGCTTCCAGCCCCTTCTCACCCACACGTGTGAGGTGCATCTGACCTGCTGCCTCCGCTCAGGTAGGTGTGGGGCTCTCTGCAATGCAGCAATGGGGGGGGGTGCGCTCCTCCTCTGTGGGCACACGTGCAGCTCATTGCTCCAAGGCTGCGGTTCACCAACATCTGGGGATCACCCAGAAAGTCACCCTCATCTTGACTAATGGAGGAAATAAGGCAAATGGCTCCCTTCACCGCCTCTGCGGGGCAGACACAGATTCTTTTTTTTTTTTTTAAAGATTTATTATTATTATTTTTTTATTTATACATACAAGCTGGGGTACAGGCCAGAGGCGTGGGGCGGCGAGAGGGCCCACCAGAGACGGAGCGGGTAGGAGAACAGGCAGATCAGAAACACACTGCTGAGGGGAGCAGCGGGC
>PVIJ01001634.1:0-126355 GCA_004024925.1 Scalopus aquaticus
TCCCCCCCCCCCCCCCCCCCCCCCCCCCCCGCTGAGTGTCTCTCTCCCACCCGGCCTCCCTATAGTCCTGTTATAAGTGAAACCATTCGATATTTTTCTCTTTCTTTCTGGCTTATTTCACTGAGTATGATCAACAAATATTTAAAAAAATATATGCCTCAGTTTATCTTAGCAGCTCTGACGTCAGATGAAGAAATCAGAACCAAGGATCCAGCAGGCATAGGTCTGTTAGCTCTCTGGAGCCCGCTGCGTTTCTGCCTCTGGAGTGCTGGGTACGTCCCTTTCAGACCCTGGCTCCACAGTCTTTGCAGTATGAGCTTTCAGGTTTTGTTTGAACATTTCTTTCTGAAGATGGATTTGGAGTCAGCTGACTTAAAAGTAAACAGACTGTCCAGAGTTGGACTAGGTCTAACCACTTAACCTTTTAATCAATCCCCAAACCTCCCCCTCTTAATCCAAAAGGGTTGCAGATATCGTAAAAGATCTGTATTTAGAAAACAGAAGTCCTTCTTGGTAGAACTTGCATTTTTACTCTGTGCCTCTGAAATGTAAGTGTTCTTTCTGATCTTCTCTAGGAACTGAGATCCTTTTTTTTTTTTAAGATTCCATATATACATGAGATCATACAGTATTTGTTTTTCTCTGTCTGACTTATTTCCCTTAGCAGAACGCCCTTAATATTTATCCATATTGTTGCAAATGGCAAGATTTCCCTTTTTATTGTTGTGTAATATTCCATCGTATTCACAGAAAGGCATTGCTTCATGATGGAGATGCATTCTGAGAAACACATGCTTAGGTGGTTTCTTCATTGTGTGAATATCACAGAGTGTACTTACACAAACCTCGGTATTATTTCTACATCCCTAGGCTATAAAAGGGGTCAACACCCTGGGTGCTGTCCCTCATAGACCAAAATGTCATTCATGACACATGATTACGTAAACACCTTTACCCATCAATGGACACGGGTTGTTTTCATGTCTTCACTAGTGTCAACAGTGCTGCACTGTACATGGATATGCATATATCTTTTCCAGCTACTGCTTTCATTTTCTTCCCAAAAATACCTAGAAGTGAAACTGCTGGATCATGCGATAGTTCTATTTTTAATATTTAAAGTTTTTCAAACTTTAATGTATTTAGGACATTATTTACAAAGCTTGCATTTCTCTCCCAAGGACAGATTTATTTCTCTGCCTGAGTGGCACTGAACTACTACAAATAACTATGAGATCTAAAAATAAAGAGTCTACTTACAAACAGAGTAAAATCTGAATCAATGTAATGGATTTCATATTTTCACTTTTTCTCCACTTTCACTGTTTCTTCTAAAGTCCAAACTATAGAGAAAATGTTTTCATTAAAATATCCTTATGTTAAAAATTACACTCTTTTATTATTTCTTAATACAAAGTGCACTTAAAGCACAAAATGAAGTTAAAGTAACAGGCCATCTTTACAGAATTCATTTTATGACAGTGGTTCTCTAATTTTTAGAATGTATCAGACTCCCCTAGAAGGCTTCATAAAATACAGAGTAGGCCCCCAGCTTCAATTTCCTGTTCAGTAGATCTAGGGTAGCTCCAGTTGTCAGAAAGGTCAAGAATTTGCTTCTCCAACAAGTTCTCAAATAATACCAATGCCACTGATCTAGGGACCGGTGTCTAGGTAATTAATTCATAGGAAACATTTAGTCTAAGGAAGAACAAACTAAGAAATCTGCCAGTTTTACACTGTAACTATATTTCTTAAAGACCAAAGTCAGAAAAAGAAGTTAAATGCCTTTGTCCCATAATTTTCTGCAAAATATATGCCTTTTCCCCCATGATTTCCCTGGGATGCTTAAAAATCAGTATTTACTTGCTAAAAAGGTATAGTCACTAATTGCTGATGATAGCATAAATTGCTGTTGAAGAACAACAAAGAAAAACATAACGATGCTCAGATCTTTCAAAATAATAATTCCACTCCTGGCAATATTAACTAAAAGGAAGATGTACATAAAGATGCTAAAGTTTTATCTATAGTAGCCATAAATTAGAATCTATATAAATGCCCAACTTTAGGGGAACAATTTAATAAATTAAGAGACTGCAAAACAAAGCACCACCATGTAACCATGAACATAGTGATTATGATGTAATACAGAAACATGAAAAAGAATTATGATTTAATATCAAGTCAATTTAGAACACTGCAACTATGTAATGATAAAGCCACAGATGGAGGATAAGCTGCAAAAATTAAAACAGAATTTTTAGGCAGTGGTGGGTTTTCTTTTTATTTTATGTACAGCCATCAGTTTCCAACCTGCCTGTCACTACAGCTTAGTCGGTGAATCCCATTTCTGCCAGGAAAGTGCCCCCGGTTAGGCCACGAGAGCAGAGGAAGATCCCAGTGACAAAAAGGACAAGAGGAGTTGCTAGGTTTGTTTCTGGCTGTCTGAGTCGCCTTATTTACTGCAGTAGCAGTTTATAGCTCTAGTTCGTAGATTTTTTTTTCCCACAAACTGAGCACCAGCTTCGTGGTGCTCTCTTACAGGTGCCAGCTCCACGTGGGTGCCTATTTTCATAAATCTGAAGCCAGTTCCTGGAGACGACTCCTCCAAGGTCTATGTTTTGATGAGCCCAACAACTTTTCTTTGTTCCCACAGTTCTAGGAGTTTTGACAGTTTCCTGCTGGTCTACTTCCAGGTCCTCACTTTTTCGTTTTGGTTCTCTAATACTCGATTAACAATTCTTTTTATTAAATTACATGAGTTAAAACAATTGATGGTGTCATCTGACTTGACCTTGATTGATAAATCTTCACTATTGTATTATTTTGCTTTTATTTTATTTAATTTAAAGATTTATTTATGCATACAAGCTGGGTTGTAGGCCAGAAGTGGGTGGGTGAGAGGATTCACCAGAGACAGAGTGGGGAGCAGAACAGGCAGATTCACTGAAATGCACTGCTGAGGGGAGCAGTGGGCGAGACAGGAGAGGTCTGCTGCGCCCTGTGGGTCAGCTCCCTGGCCTGGGATCGAACTCATGCGGCAGTGGCTGCTGATAGCTTCATAGTGCTGAGACTTAACCCCTTGTGCTACCAGGGAGGCCCTTATTTTGCTTTTTAAATAAAAAATGAGAAAACGTATCT
This sequence comes from Scalopus aquaticus, assembly GCA_004024925.1. Lineage (NCBI taxonomy): Eukaryota > Metazoa > Chordata > Mammalia > Eulipotyphla > Talpidae > Scalopus > Scalopus aquaticus. Next base: position 3,142 of record PVIJ01001634.1, read on the forward strand.
ACTCTTGCTAATAGCAAGCTGATACGTGAAAATAGTTGAAAGCAATAAATGTTTAACTGAAATGCTTTCATTTTCTGGAGAAAACAAATCAAAAACTCATATTCTGCAGGGGAGGGGAGAGGAAGAGGGACCAAAATAGGGGAGAAAAGAGCACAAAAAAGAAAAGAGGGACTATGGTGACGGTTCACGGGTGAATTGGTGGTGGGAAACCTACGGGGAATACATAATAATGTAAAGGATACAAATAAAACAAAATAAAATAAAAACTCTGATAGTCACATAGTTTTGTCTTGCGCCAGATAATAGCAGGTACTTTTGATCTTCCATCAGTGGATTCTAGAGTTTACATTCATTCTTAAACTAGCATGTGGTTTGGATCTGGAACTCCATGCCATCAAATGACACCTAACCACATTTTCTACAGCTCTGTTCATTCAAAAAAAAAATTTGTACAGCAGTGTCTGTGGGTCGAGCTCTACGTTATGTGATGGGATACAAGACTCTTACCTATAAGAAAAGTGATAGTTGAAAGAACATGTGATAAGTGCAGTGATAGGAATAAGCTGAGGTTGCCATGGGAACAAAAGGTATCTTTTCTGTGTTCAGACCCCTTTCTCTGGTACCTACTGCTTCAACAGTAGTGACAAGATTTTCGCCAATTGAGAAAGGGCAAAAAGCATTCTAGGAAAGAGATCCCACTGGTAAAGGGCCCAGAGTATGAAAAAGGATGGCCTACTTGAAGATCTGTGAGTAGTTTGTGGCACTGACCAGGTTGGCATGCAGCAAAGACACGAGCCTAGTTCGGCTGCTGCCGGAATTAGTGTCATTGATGGATTTTTAAGCAATATCTTGATACTTTTAGGACACTTTCTGCCTGGCATGGGTTTTGACAATTGGCACATTAAGAGGATTCTATGGCCTGCTGTCAGTGTAAGTGGGTTACGTCTGGTTGGTTCTTAAACTGCTTTCAACTACCCACTCCTCGATCCACCTTTGCTTGTTTTGTATCAGTTGCTGCTTGATGTCTTCAAATCCTTGTTTACTCCAGACTTTAGACTTTGACAGCTCTATTGATTACATTTCCTCGGCCTCAAAACCTTCCCACTTCTTTGCTCTCGTGGCTTGCTTCCTATTTCATGGCACTGTGCTAGGCACGGCTGCTCCCCTTTCATCTATTCAACCTGGTCCTGTTAGACGCTCTCCGTGGTCTCCCCCAACAAGCAGCCCTGTTGAGTAAATTTCAGTATCCTAAACTTTCCCTGAGAGCTGCCCTTGATCGCAGAGACCCTGACCTTCAGGAAACTTGTGGCTGAGGACTGGATGTGAAAATGGTTGAGGACTTGAAACAGACCTGAGTTTACACTCACCTCAACGGCGTTCGGTAGGCAGTGCTCACCAAATGCTCTACTTGCAACCCCGTATTTCAGCCTCCCTTACAGTTAGAAGGGTGTCACGTGACTAGTGCTTGCCAGTGGGAGAGCAAATACGAGCAGTACGACTCGCCTGTCACTTCCACCTTTGTTTTCATGGGAACCTGTACTGGGTGACGCAGACACAGGTGGCAGAGCCGCCATCATCTCGGGTCTCTCAGGAGCTGCATGGCACAAAGTCCCCAACCCACCCTAGCTGAATGTAAACAAACACAATAAGCACACCAAATTTTAATTGTGTTAAGCCACTTAGATCTCAGGGATTCATTCATTCTTCCACATAATAGCCTACTCTATCTTGATAAAAAAAAATTGTGACTCTGGACAAGATATGGAACTCCTTCAGTCCCTATTTTTCTCATCAGAAAAATGGGAATTATACCTTACTGTGGACTGAATGTGTTTACCCCAAAATTCTTATGTTGAAACCTAATCCCCAGTGTGATGGTATTTGGAAGCGAGGCCCTTACAAGGTGATTAGATCATGTGGGCAGATCCCTCACAAGTGGGGAGATCCCAAGGGGACACCTCATCCCGTCTCTCCTGTGAGAGAAGAATGTTGCAAACAGAGAACCGGCTAGAGGAAGAACCTCCCATGGGGATGTGTCCCAGGGCCTGCAAGGTGGTGAATGTAGATGCAGCAGGGCTGGCAAGGGGGACACAGGAAAGAAGGTTCAATAAGTACTGTGGGACAGATCATGTAGGGACTTGTGAGCCATTATAAGGACTGTGTGTGTGTGTGTGTGTGTGTGTGTGTGTGTGTGTGTGTGTGCGTGCGCACGCATGCGTGTATGTCGTTACAAGTCTTCTGTGTGAAATGAAGAGCCTTTGACAGTTTTTAGCTGAGACATGACATGATCTGACTTTCGTTTTCAATAGTTAACTCTAGCTCCTCGGCTGCAACTAGACTGTAAGGGACATGTACTGAAGCCGGGGGGTTAAGTTATGTATAGTAGAGTCACAGCTAATGCAGGGGTCATTTTTTAATGTTAAAAGCTTCATATCTTTTCCCTGTTTCATCAAAAGAGCACAGGTATACCAGCTGACCTATGTTTAGGAATCATGCTGTATGAAAAAGTTAAAGAACTGCTTTGTGAGACAGTCCAATCTTCTCATTATGAGCCCCAAGGACCAACAGAAGAAGCTGTAAGAAGATCTAGCCCAGTTCAATATATGGCAGGAATTCTCTAGAATTAAATTTCCTGTCATTAAGCATCTTGTGCAAGTATGGACTTATCTACATGACAAAGCTGCTTTTTAAAGGGAATTCAGACACAGTTTATACAAGAAGCCCTTTCAGATTCCTTCCAACCTTGCAATTGCCTCATCCTAATCCCCGACAAATGAACTTCATTTCCAGAGTTCTAACTAGGACAGGGCAGCAGGAGATTTGTCACAGAACACTGTGCCATAGTTTCAGGTCATTATTTGAAAGCTACCTCCTCTTCAGAAAAAGTAGCTTTACTGCCAGCCCCATGGTGACAAGCTTGTCCCAGGTTCCAGGTCAATCATTAAAGATAAATAGATGGAAACAGATGCGAAGATCAAGCACAGAAGTGCCTTTGCGTGAGAGGAGTCATCTTTTCCTCTTTGTCCTTTTCTTCTCACGCCACCAGCACCACCATAATACCTTTATGGGCATCTAGCTTAGCCTTCCAGATGGAAGACCTGGCACTAACTAGAATATTAAGTAGGCTCAAAAGCAGAATTAATGGGTGGCTGATTAAGAGATCCTGTTGACATGAAGTCCCCAGGGACGTCCCTGTAGTTTCTGGATCTGACCAAATCTTTTACAATGGCAGAAGTATACATATAGGACATCTCAACCTTTGCTTGCTGCCAGGAACACAACAGTCTTCTTCCCAGGCATACAAACTCAAATACGAGCCCTAACCGACATATCCAAGCTGAATAACCGCGAATATTCTCTGCTCTCCCCTAGAGCATGACAGTCACTCGCCCAAGAGAGGTGCCGTGGGAACTGATGCAAAACTTGTTGGTTCAGAGTCCACGGTTCCCGGGGGGATGTCCATTTCCCCCTGGGTTCTGACACTGTCCTATTCAGGTGGTGGTTTTCATCATTCTACACCCATGGACTAACTGACACATTTCACCAGAATAAACTCTATACACGAGTGAACGAAAGCAAGAAGGGCATTAGGCTAGACACAAGTACTAAAACACAAGTACAAATAATAAATGGTAAGTGAGAAAAATAACTCCAAAGCCCTCATTTCTCCACACGTCATTCAGCAATCCTCTTTCTTCAGCCAGCGTTGCAAGGGGGGTGTGGGGGTGGCCAGGATGTTTCGCTAAATAGGGTGATTGGACCCAACCATAAGGTCTGAGAATTTGGTAGCCTTTTTGCCCCCTTTCTCTAGAGATGCTATCCAATTTATGCCTGGGATTCTGTTTTTGCTTCCCTTTATATTGTCAGCTGCTCTCTCCTGCTTTTCAGTTTTTGTCAAGGCATGTACAGAATTACCCAGCTAAGCAGCTCCTAAATTCCTAATGTACAGATAATAAAAGCTGGTTGTTTTAATATGTTAAATTTGGGGGTAATTTGTTATAAAGCAAAATGTATTAGTACTTCAGAGAGTCCAATTTGGTCAAAGTGAAAGGAACCACAAAAAAGAATAAAGAATTAGGTTTAAAAGTGAAGACTGGAGTCACACCACAGGGTATTTTGAATGCCATGCTAAGAGATCTAGACTTTATCTGAGGAGGCAATGAGAATCCCATGAGCATTTTTTAATAAGGGGAGCTGCCAAAAGAGCGTATTAGAAAGACTGGTTTAGGGCCTCCCTGGTGGCGCAGCGGTTGAGCGCTGCGCTGTGGAGCTGTCGGCAGCAGCGACACGAGTTCGACGCCCGGCCAGGGAGATTCCCACGTGGCGTGCAGACCTCTCCTGCCTCACCCGCTGCTCCCCTCAGCAGTGTATTTCCATCCATCTGCCTGTTCTGCTCCCCACTCTGTCTCTGGTGAACCCTCTCGCCGCCCACGCCTCTGGCCTGTACCCCAGCTTGTATGCATAAATAAATAAATCTTTAAAAAAATAAAGACATATATAAAAAAAAAAAAAGACTGGTTTAGCAAACCTGCCTGGGAGAGGTTAGAAAAAGAAAGTGTGGGATCAATCTCCTAAAAGGGTCAGGTAGGCTTTTCTCAGCAGCCCCAGAGTAGGCCTCGTGGCACCCTGGCATGAGACCTAGGGAGCAATCGAGGCCCAGTGGGCCTTGGGAGATCTATTACCTTTACTTACAGCACGTGGGTTGTTTTTCTTGAGAGCAGTAAAAGCTTCAGTTCTGGCCTAAGTCCTTAGTCCTTCCCTAATCTAAGAGACCATCACAGCTTCTGCCCTTTACTGATCAGAGAAGCAATCACTGCTCCCTGTTTCATGGCCTAGAAGAATGAAGTCTGGGGGTCCCACGCAGTTGTAGGTTTAACAGCAAACATGCTTTCTATCTACAAATCTCATCCCTGCTCTCACCGAGTCTCATGTGAGGTCTCCCTCTCTCTGTCCTTGATGGCCCAGGACCCAAAACTTATGATAAATATTCCTGGTCAGATCCATTATTCTTTAGAATTTACAACCATGTGAATTGTCCATACAGATGTTATTAAAAAGATGTTATTAAATTGGTATTGTTCCTTGGCTAACCAATCTGATGCTGTTTTGACGATTTGTCCAGCCTCAGAAGAGCCCAGGGGAGTATCGGATGATTTCTTTTGTATGCCTACAAAAGCATAAAGGTAGGAAAGACGGGTCATTCACACGGATATTCCAGCCCAGTGACAAGACTTGCGTAATCACATCAAACCCATTCTGACCTGTTTTTCCTACACCGAGCTAACCGGGGATGGATGGCAGGATTGATGGCCAAGTCACTTCGGAACCCTCTCAACCACTCAGCGCAGTGACTTGCATTTAATAAGCACTTGGTAACATGCGAGTCACGAATAGAACCTTCCTAAATTTGCTCCACGGCCCTCTCTGCAGACAGAATAATGCTCTTTCCATAATATTTTGTTCATTTAGCTAATAGACTACTTCTCAAACTTAGCATTATATTATCAATTACACTTTACTCCTTTGCCCCCCTCGGCCCCCACCTCCCACCCCAACATTACGTGAGCATCTTCAGGACGAGAAAGACAGCTCCATAACTTGCTAGGCCAAAGCAAAACGAAATGCAAAGCATTAGGGATTGGGGTGGGGGTGGGGATGAGGGGACAATTGGGAGCTGAGTGCCCTGTGTGCACAGGTTCTCAGGAATTTGGCCTGAGGACACTCACTGTACCTTAGCATTGTTTTAAGCAAGGTCCCCAGCAGGGGATGTTAAGCAAATGTTGATTAAGTGTACTGAGTAAACAATGACGGTCAGGAGGGTTACCTGGAAAGGGGAGGTTTACTTAGGAGAAACTTAAGAGCGGAGTCCACTTTACATACAGTTTCGAGGGCCTGTTTAAGCACAGTCAGGAGCGCCATCTGCTGTCAGGCCCTCTCCGGCCTGGTGTCGCTGGCCCTGCGCGTCTGCGCCACGGGATTCGCTCAGACACAGCCTCACGTGGGCCAAAGCCCTGTTTGACCCATGTCGACTTCCACGCTAGCGGACTCTGGCATCAGTTTGGTGATTAGATTTCCCTTCTGTGATGGCAATGGACCTGATTTAATATGCAAGGAGCAAATGGCTGAAGAGATTTTTCCAGGCAGCAGTAATGTAATGACGAATAACAAGACAGTGAGGGCTGGGACTCATAAAAGAAAGAAAACAAGACTGAGTGATGTGAAAATATGCTGCAGACAAATCCTAGTTCAATTTCTAAAAAATTCAGAATGACAGGAACGTGTATGCCCTTGTCATCTCGGAGGAAGGCACAAAGCTCAAGGAGGAAGGAGACGGTGAAGAATTGTTTTATCTATTAGGTAAGAAAATTGATTGAATCTCTTCTCCTCATAGGTGAGTATCCGAGGCACAAAACACAAATATTTATCTTTGTGTTGGAACACCTCCCTGACATCCTGAGGAAAGGAAGTTGCTGGAAAGACAGGAGCCCTTTCCCCAACATTCCCCTCCTTTTAGGCAAGTTGCAGCTTCAGTTCCAGAACTGCGGGCAGAGCTTAGCAATTGTAATGGTGACCCCCAGTGGCAACTGCTTGCAAATGAAAAACTGGCTCCGTTTCCTGCCAAGGATGTCAATTTTATTAAAATGTGCTTCTTTACTGAAGACTATTGGCAACTTTGTTGAACTGTAATAAAAACTAATTGTATGTTGGTTCTGAAAAATCAATATCCTCTCCTCTATTTTATTGTCAACTAGTTAAACACACGAGTTTTTCCTTCGAAAAGACTCTGAGTGTCAGAAGCACTGTCTCTGGAAGGCCTTCTCAGCCACCCGTGTCACGGAGCTATTCTCTCTGTTGCAATATCAAACCTTGGGTCACACGGACCCCAGCATGCCCCCTGGGTTCTGAGAGTCAAGTGGTATGGGAATTTAACCAGCAACTATTTAAGTCAGTTTCAATGAAATCTAGAAAGACCTATGTGTGTTAAAAAGTTTAGGCTTGCCCTCTAGAAATGTCCATCCATATACAAGAGCGACCAGGCCAAAGAAAGTAAAAATTCAGAAACTGAGGTGTGAAAAATAAGTAAGTCTAAATACTGAACTGTACCGTACTCAGTTTTCACAGTTTACTCCTTTTACCCTGAAATGTGCATGTTGTGGTTGGAGAAAGGAAGCAAGAGTATACTGTCCATTTATTAAGTCACTCAAGGCTCCATGAAAAGAAACTTCATATGCAGGAACCCTTAAAAACATCCTTAATATTGTGGGGTCAGTCACACCCCCCACCACCACCAAGGGATCAGATAGGCTATTTTCATCAAGCCCAGAGGAGGTCTCTTGGCACCTTGGCATGCGATCTAGAGGTCAATTAAGGCCCAGTGGGTCTTGGGAGGTCTAGTACCTTTACTTAAACAACACGCATCGCTTTGCCTGAAAGTGGTGAGGGCCCCAAAGGCCAGGAAAGGCTTCCGTTCTTAGCTAAAAATCCTCAGCCCTTGCCTAATCTGAGATCATCACATCCTAAACTGCTGTCCTTTTCCCTTTTCTTTATTTTTTTTACCGATACAAGAACTGGGGTGTAGGCCAGAGGTGTGGGGTGGTGAGAGGATTCACCAGAGACAGAGAGGGGAGCAGAACAGGCGGATCGACTGAAGTACACTGCTGAGGAGAGCAGCGGACAAGACAGGAGAGGTCTGCTGCGCCATGTGGGAAGCTCCCTGGCCAGGGATCAAACTCGTGCTGCAGTGGCCGTGGATAGCTTCATAGTGCTGAGACTTAACCCACCACGCCACCAGGGAGGCCCTCTGTCCTTTTCTTAATCAGAGAAGCAATCACTGCTCTCCCTTCTATGACCTAGAATACAGTGTGGGGTTCTCACCTAGCTCTAGGTTTTAAGAGTAAACACATTCTCTCTGAAAATCTCATCTATACTTTCAGAGTAAGGATGAGATTCACCCCCTCCCTGTCCCTCATGTGAAGTCTCCTCCTCCACCCCACATCAGGTCTCAAAACTCAGGATAAATATTCCTGGTCTGCTCAATTATTCTTGGTCTCCTCCACTATTCTTTAGAGTTTACACGCATGTTAATTCACATACATATGTCATTACATTGATTGTTTCTCCTTTACTAACCCATCTGATGCTGTTTGGATTACTCGTCCAGTCCTAGAACAATCAAGAGGAACATGGGGTGATTTCCTTTGTGCCCCAACAACAGGACTGAAACTATTGAGAATGACTACACAATCATGTGTTTGGTAGGCCAGGCTAAATTGTGCTTCTCAAACTTTTCTGCACAGTGGAATCTCCAGTTTTGAGAGTCCTAGAATTGCTAGGCTCAGAGCATGGGCACCAGCATTTTTAAAAACTCTTGATACTCAGCAATTCCTCTGTACAACCAAGATCGACTGACTGCCAGAGGGACAGCTAAATGTTCGGTCCCAGTTTGACCATGGATCAGCTATATTATTTACCTAACAGTTTTTTATATCACGAATACATTTACAAGTGCTTTTTATTTTTTTTTCAACTGAGAGTTTATTATAGTATCACCCGGGGAGTTTTTTTTTTTTTGTTGTTTGTTTGTTTTGCTTATAATCCCAATGTTCATGCTGTACCCCAGACCAATTTCACTGGAATTTCTGGGGATGTAGCCCTGCCAAGGCACTGATATTTTTTAAAACTCCCCAGGTGATTATAAATGCAGTCAAGGTCGAGGAACACTGCACATTCAAATACTGAGAAAGAACAATGAGAGTCATAACTTGGCAAAGGTAAATCATTTTAAAGTATAGCATTTGTCTCTTACTGACTTCTTTGAGGCTACGAAGAGATATTCCTAAGAATTTGGAAATCGGAAATAGACTGCTTCTGAAAATAAACACAGAAGTGTGCAACAAAGAGGTGTAACTCAGTCAACCCAGGGGCAAAGCAGATTTAAAAAGAAACAGTTAAATAAAGAGCCTCTGCGAGCCTCTAGCCCAGTGTTTCCGACTCTGGCTACACAACATTATAATCACCCAGCAAGTTTATGAAACTTGCCAATGCCCAAGCCCTAATCCCAGGGCTTTTGATCTAATTGATTAAATTGATATATTTAAAAGCTCCCCAGGTGATTCTAAGATTCAGCCAGCTTGGGGAACTGCTGCTCCAGGCCAAGCAGGAGTATGGCAGTGTGTAAGGGTGCAACACAGACCACAGCACCCAAGAAGCATAAACTCAAATGATGGCTAGACAGGGAACTTCAACCCTGGGTACACAGCTCTGCCCAAGAAAGTGTGTGTCACGGCAGACATCCTGGCACCAGCAGTAAAACAACTCCTTGAATAGGAAGATTTTTCAGCTGCCTTAGGAAGGCACTTTCCATAACATCATCTTTAGCTTTATTTTACTCAGCAAAGTAATTTTGCATTAGGAACTAAACTGATCACAGATATGCAGACATTGAGTATTCCAGTGTTCTGACAGCTCTTTTTCATAGAACCTTAACCAGCTAGTATCCAGGCCTCTGTTTCCATCTTGTGTACATTTCCCCCAAATATATTCCAGAACCAGGTCATGGCTAGTTCCAGCCCACTTTCCTTCCTGGATATTTTGCCACTTCTGTCTACGAATTTCAACATTTAAAACTTCAAGCTTTTAAAGATAATGAACAATGTACTGTTTATCATTTTTAAAGAGATATAAGTATTGAAGCTTCTTAAATACGTTCTTATTTTACCTTTATTCAAACACACACACACAATTCTGAGTAATTGTTACTAGGAATTAAACTGCAGGCAACTGATAACACCTACTCGGAATTTCTTCAATATCTTGCTCATGTTTTTAAAAACCTTTACAAATTCAAAATATTCTGTTTTGTTGAGGTTGTTTTTTTTCTTCCTATTGGGACACTGGTTCTTCACCTAAGGTAGGGAGAGATTTTACACACACACACACACACACACACACACACACACACACACACACACGTATTAGACTATTCAGTCTTCAGAATTCAAATTTCCACCTGCAGATCTGATCATGGCAGTGACGGATAGTTTCCTTCTCAAAAGCTCAAGCTGGTTGTTTTGAGGAATCTCACTGGAGCTCAATCTACACTCAGTGTTGTCCAGCTGCTGTCTGAAACAACGGCAGTAAGTGCAGAATAGTTCTTCATTGACTACAAAATAATACTTATAATACTGACCAATGTCCCTATTACAAAGTTTCAAATCAATGACTTCTCTTTGAAATTTAGGAACAGTGCCTTTTCCTCTTGCTGAACAGGAACTTCCTTTTGGTAGTCATTGAAAACAGTGTCCCTGTTTCCACTGTCCTGTCTTCACTGCCTAGAAGCTCAGAACCACCTCTCAGAACAACTTGAGATGTCTTAGTGGGTTGAGGAATAAATGGGATAAAAGGAGGTGAAGCCATCAGTTTATAGGATGGGACATAAGAGAACAGACAAAAATTGGAAAATGTAAATTATAAGAAGTCAGGAGTCACTATCATCCAGAGTATGCATGGGAAGAATTTCAGCTACAAGAAAGTATGCCTTCTATTGAAACAGGCCAAAAATTTTCATGCTAGATGTGGTTACAGAAGCAGAAAAAATTGGTTTCTATTTTTTCTTGCAAGATACATAACAGTAGGCAGAGTTGTATACAAAGTGAGTGAAAACATGGAGGAATAGTAAGTCTGAGCAAAGTGGAGGTGGACACAATAATAAAAATGAATAGAAAAAAATTTGTTGACAGCCTGTTAAGGATGTGATCGTACATTTGTAGCTGTACCAACTAAGGAAATGAAACTCTAGAGGTAACACAGAGGCCCATGTTTAAAGCCCCAAAGACATATAGAAAGGGTTGCTGGCCATTTACTTAGTTTGTTCATTTCTTTTTGGTCAATGCAATGGAAAAATGGCACTAGATGATTAAGACTTTTGGCAAGAGGGTAGAGGAAGTGATGGTTTGTAGAGAAGGAGTCTGATCATAAAGAAACAGAGAAAAATAATCTGGAAGGGTCATGAACCAAAGGTCTCAATGAGATAAAAGAAAATAGAGATGGGAAAATGGAAGCAGAGAACTGAAGGAAATACAGGGTATGTTGAAAAAAATGAGTTGTCCAACTTTTGAGAACTCAGAGGAGAAACAGTTATAAGTGGTCAGAGGGTTTTCCTGAGAATAGATTGCTCGGTGGAATGGTAATGGAGGTCACTAATGCAAAGGAGGTCAAGCTAGGAAGAGACCTGTTTGCATTACAGGTCTGCCTTATAAACTATACCTACAACAGGGTAGAAAATAATGCTGTGAGCCAGGTATCAATGTTCGATGGCTGAAGGCAAGCACAAGGAGTCCAAAGAAAACAACCCCAAAAGTACTGGGTACAGTAGCTATGTCACGTGAGCTCCAGAGGCACAGGCATAAAAGAAAGCAAAAGTCCAGCCATGAAGACCAGGTCTCCACTGAGGAGGCCAAGTCCAAAACCCAGCCCTGAATGAGTAGGGAACAGGAAAAGATTGCAAGCACTGGGGGAAACAGGAGAAGCAGTTCCTCTGAGGGATTTAGTTTGGGCAAGGTGGAAGAGCTGAGCAAGTGCTATCTGCTGTCTATTCTCAGGAGCAGAAATCCCAGTACTTCTGCCTACTGCATCATGGTATTGGGTTCAAGGAAAACACAATACAGTCCAGCACTGGATGGAACAACACCTTACTCACATGGAGAAGACACAGCAACACCAGTTTCAGTAGTGGGTGTCAGTCTCCCATGGCCAGCAGATCCCTCCTAGGCTGCAAGCACCCTTCTTGTACCACAGAAGAAAGACCCCATCTCTTTTCCACAGAAGCAGATATAATAGTGGGCTTGGCCTGGTGCCACATGACGCACACACTCAAGCAGAACAAAGAAGAATGTCTTGAGTCTGAAACAGAGAAAGAAACTCCCACTTAAGGTGATAAGTCCATCACAGGCTGTGAGGACTCTTTATCTCTCAGTAAGGAAGTGTTCCAGGCCCAAGGTCCATTCTTATGCAGCCAAGCAGAGGTCAAAAGAACTCATGCTCAAGACTGCCTTTCTGAAGAAGAAAGAACATTCTGTGAAGAGATTGAGGACACCATGAGGGCCAAGTGGAAAGGTTTAGATTGAATAGAAATGATGAAAGTCAAGGGAAAACAGAGCAGTGTGAAAATTAGAATAGACAAAAGAATGCAGCAGAACAAAGGGGAGTATTTTTGGAGCATTGTCAAGTTCACCAAAACAGTCATTCTCAGCATTCTGTTGAAAAGAGATTCAAATACCTATGGGGAAAGTCAGCTGTGCCTTGAGAATTATGTCTCTGAGCAGTTCACTTTGCCAGACTTTTGATTTTTATTCCTATTATTAAGTCTTATTTTAAACCAACCTTTATTAATAAACCTCTTCAAATTCTTTTTGGAAAATATGGTATGAATTTTTTTAAAAAAAGAATAAACGCTTTAGCAAAATAAAACATTAGCTAGCTTAAAATATTGGAATTGTTTTATAACATACTTTAGTATGAATAATAACAAAAACAATAATGGCTGGCATTCATTAAGTCCAGCATTGGACTAAAGGCTTTACAAGTACTACCTTCTTTACTCTGACAACTGGAGGAGAGAGAAACCTTATTCCTAGTTTTCAGAAAAAGAAACAGACTTAGAGAAGTTAGCTAACTTATGTAAATCATACCCCTATTTTGTTCTGAATGGTAACACCTAATTAAGGGCACCGGGGGAGCTTTCCAAGGACAGACAAGAACAGAATAGTATATAAAGTCGAGTGGAGTGGGTAATTTTGAGAACAGAAAATTATTTGCTGAAATAATGACAGCAAATTAGGTAAGTAGTTAAGAATTTTTACCTACTTTCAGAATACTTTAAAGAATGATAACCGTGACAACTATTAAACTGTGCAAAGTTAGGTTTATGTGCCTCCTTCCCCAGAGCTCAAAGTCACTGAAGGGGACTCTCTTCTCTGTAGAGCAACGTATCCTATATATGACTGTTTTCCCTAACTATTAGAAATGGAAATCATAGAGAATTTATATTATTTCATCTACTTTTAGGCAGCAAAAATGAGGGCTTCTGACTTAGTACCATACCTGGGTAACAGATTTGGGCAATGGGCAAAGGAGCTAATAGCATCCATATTGTTGATTTATCAGGTCTTCCTCTAAAATCCTTGAAAGTTCTGTTTGCTTTCCTAAAGAACACTTCCTGACTCCTCAGCTATTTCAAGGAACAATGAAAATGAAGACTCACAATTCAAAAACAAGCAAACAAACAAAAAACTAGGTGACATGAAATAGAAACAAGAGCTGCAGTAAGACGAGCGATAGGCTCCCCTCTTGCTTCCACTACATTCCGTGGGCGTGCTCTCCATTGGACCTGAGCTGAATGTTTCCAAAGAATCATAAAAAGGATGGCCTTTAGAGGCAAAGCTATGGGACCTTGAAACTCAGTGGTGCACCCTTCTAGCTCTTTGATCTTGGGGAATTGACCCAAACTTTCTTGCGTCTTGGTTTCTTCATCTATAAGATGCAAGGCACAAAACACTTCAGAGGTCATTGAGGATACAGACATTCTGGAACAGAGGAGACATCCATAAATGTTAGATCCTCTGGCCACCTCCCTCTCTCCCTTCCAGTAAGGCAATACCTTTCATCAGTTTCCCAGCTGGGTTTAGAATATGAATCCTTGCTCACAGCTGATTCAAATAGATTTTTGTTTTTGTTTGAGAATTTGTTTTTGGTAGAGGTTTTACCCACCTCCCTGTCTCAAATATATATTATTATATTATATTACACATTATAATTATACATGTAATGTGACAACTCAAGAAACTTTGCAAATGCAGTTTCCGTCTTTGTCTAATTCATTCAGAGCAGTTTGACATGGATCGTTCCTTGTACATAGTGGCATTAAATAATTATTGACAGCTTGACAGTATGTATTTACTTTAACCCATCATTCTTTTTCTGCTGGCAAATAATTAACAAGATTTCTTCCAAGGAATAGCCTACATTTTGAAGCTTAAATGTCAAATAGGCAAGACATGTCATCTAAGGAGCAAGGATGATGTATTCTACAATAAAACTGGAACAATATCAAAGCTCAGGCTGGATACTGAGGATTCTGAATTCAGAAGTCTTAGAATTTTGCAGTGTTTATTTTGTGGGTCCCCTGTCACTCACTCAGTTTTTATGTATAGTCCAGACAGCCGGAATGTGGTGGGAACATTCACTACAGTTTAGTAATCACTGAGCAGTGTTCTCCCCCCGAATCTGAGATTCATTCACACTGACATGCCAATGTGCTCCCTGGTTTTCCAATAAAGCACAGTAACCATTTTAAAAAGTCTGCACTCAAATTTAAAACATTAGATGTACTCATTTCTGAAGAAAGCCCTTTTCAAGTGAAATGTTTTCCTTCTGTTTTGTTTGTTTATTTTGGTTTTACTAAACACTGAGAAACATGGCAATGTACAATATATTAATATATCACCCCAGATCTCTTCTTCCTTTTCAGTGACCGACATTCCTTATCCACAAGGGTCAAAAGGAAGCCAAGAACTCTCATGCTTCTAGAACTTTCTCCTACTATGCCCCCTATCTAACCTTCTAACTTCCCATAATTTCTTATTTCAAGATCAATCACCTCTAATCCCCTCCCCTTCTGTCCATGTCAGTTACCAAACCAGGTCTCTTGGTTTAACTTCAGAGCTCTGAATCCTTTCCTTTGTTCACTCTAAAAATAGTTTCTATTTTTTTTTGTCACAGGACCCTGTAAACTCTTAAATATAAGTGAGGATTGCAGGTTATATTTACTAATATTTGCTGTATTCAAAATTAAAATGAATTTTTAATATTTATTCATTTAAAAATAGTAAGTCCATAGCATGTTAACATAAATTATGTATTTTAATGAAAATATCTAATCTTTTCAAACAAAAACTATTAGGGAAAAGAGTGTCATTATTTTGTATTTTTTCAAGTCTCTTTAACGCCTGGCTTAATAGAAGACAGCTGGATGCTTATATCCGCTACTGCATTCAATCTGATGTGATATGCTATTTTAGTTGAAGTATATGAAGAAAATCTGGCCGCACCCACATATGTGGTTAGAAAACCAAGGCATATTTTGAGAATTTTTTCAGAGAACTGTAAATACAATTCCTTGACCTTACATCAAAATCCAACAAAAGGTGGTTTCTTAAAATTTAGTTGCAATTGGAACCTGAAACCATGTTAATTTTTACTCTGTTCCATTAAAATCCATTAGCCTATCTCACACTTTGAATATTTTACCATGCATTATTTTGTAACATCATGCAGTACTCATTTGAAAAAGCTTGCTTCGCTGAGTTAAGCAGACATTCCAAATGGAAACATATTTTACAATGCATATTTTAAAATTACATTTGCTAATATCATCACTAATCTCATCAAAAAGTGTTTAAGTATTGGGAGAATACCACATTGGTAGATAAATGTTTTCCAAAATGCAAGATTTTACTTAAAAACTCAGTTGTTATCATTGGCAACCAATATTGTCAATCATCATCCTTGAAGTAACAGGTTCACTTCAGTCACTCTCATGAGAAATCATCTAACACCCAAGACTGGGTAGCCATCATTTTTTTTCTGCCAGTCTTTCTTTCAAGTAACAACAGTCTTCAGGGGGAAAAGTGGTTAGCTAGTTCAGCTGGAGGCTCAACCAATGGCACATGTGTTTTTCTTCAAGGCAACCGCTGAACTCCAGAATGGAGAAAAAGTGTCCTATGCATACTTTGTATTTAATCCCAGCATACTGAATAGACATGCAATCAAAGGTTGATATTGAAAAAACTAATGTTCTAGAACTCAAGATCAATCATCGGTAAAACCCACTGAATGTTGTTTGTACTATAAGAGGGATATAGAATTGCAGGAACGGAGTTAGAAAAGTTACACATACTGACATTACCCTGTAATCTCTTTTTTAAAAAATATTTATTTATGCATACAAGCTGGGGTGCAGGCCAGATGTGTGGGGCGGTGAGAGGGTTCACCAGAGACAGAGCGGGGAGCAGAACAGACAGACTGACCGAAATACACTGCTGAGGGGAGCAGCGGGCGAGGCAGGAGAGGTCTGCCGTGCCATGTGGGAATCTCCCCATCCGAGCATCAAAATCGCACTGCAGCTGCTGACAGCTCCACAGCGCTGTGTTTAACCCGTTGCCCCACCAGGGAGGTCCTCGCCTATAACCTCTTAATAACATTTTTTGGTAGCTTCAATAAATGAGCTTTCTCCCCTTGTACTTTATCCTTGTACCAATTCAGGTGTCTTTGACTGAAGGCAACAATTTCCTTAGTAAGCAAGGTAACAAAAACCTTACTATACATGATTTATATAATCAGGAAAAGTCGACCTCTCTCAAAATGAGAAACCCCAAGGGAGGACATCTTTAGGGTTGGTTAATTCAGGGCTCATGGTACCAAGATGGGTCTCACATTTCCAAGTGACATGTGTGACATGTTTGGTACAAAATATGATTTCTTTTCCTATGAGTCTCTTAGCAAGAATGAAGAACCTTTCCCTCCAGCAGACCACATCTCACACGTCACTCCACGTTGCATGACATGTCCACACCTGCACCAAAAAACAGCCACAAGAAATGAAATCTCCATGAATGGCTAAGATTAGTTCAGACTCACCCATGAGCTTTAGGTAAGACCACCTTTCCTAAGAGATGACGTCCTGAATAAAATCAATTTTCATTCTAGAGAGAGAAAGTACGAGGGGGTGTTGGGGTGACGGCTATCAGCGCCCTGACCACAGCTACTCTGCTCCTGCCCCTATAAATGAAAGGCTGCTGACTGCAAACCCCAGTGACTCCCGACTTGAGGGCTTTTTACTGGGCATAGCACCAGAAGTGCCACAGGATCAAGAGCCCAGAAGAAGCTCTCACCCAATGATAAATGGGGCACTGGTGGAAAAATACCTTGCTTCCTTGAGCCTGCTTTGAGATGGACTATATTTTTCCCAGAAGTAACCAGTGAAATAACCATGGTAGTAAACACTTAACATGTACATTTTATCGGCTGCCTTCCTTGCCCTGTCTCATTTTGGCAGTGTTCCCTGTTACCAGTGTTTCTTTACCAGTGCTCCCTGTTACCAACTCATAAATAAACTCTTTGCAACAGCATCCCTGTCTCAGGGTCTGCTGCTGGGGGAACCCAGACCAGTAAGAGAGCTCCTCCCTCAAAAAAAATCCACAATTAAAAACTCAAAAGCTCTTTGTCAAGTCTTTGTTCTTCAAGACACTTTATTAGTATCCCTCTCCAATAAGAGCTCCTATTCTTTGCCAAGGACTACAAAAATGAATACAGAAATAATTATTGTTGCTTGAGTATACACACAGAGTATTGTCATCAAGTGTTTAAAATGAAGTGCGTTGCCTGCTGTACCCAGGGCTCCTTCTCAGGAAGCACCTCTTATGTGGCCACACTGGACCCCAGGGCAGCCAACCCTCTGGTTGACAGTGTCCACAGAGTATGGAAAGATAAGATTATCCAATTTCCTCTTGAAAATCTCCATGGGGAAATACCAATGCCAAAAGAATAGGCAACTGTGCTGTGTTGGGATGAGGTAGACTTAAGAAGAGTGTGATAGAGCCAACAGCAGAAAATACAAATTATTAGGAACCAGAGATGATGAGAAAACCAAAGTGACCATGTGTGAAGTAATGATATATGAAGTCAAGATTTCCAGAGCTGTTTCTGTTCCTGCCTCTCCTCCCAGGGACACTCTCTACAAGGCTTGGCATGGTTACAGCTACCAAACTGAATTTCACAAGAGCACATCTCCTTACTGGCCATGTCTACCCCGATACCAATTGCTCTCCTATGAAGAAGCCCAAATTAGCCCATAACAACCAATATCACAGTAAAAATGATTTAAAAAACTCATTCACAGAAAAGACTGGGTTTTTTCAATATACAATGAGATGGCTGAGGTGTGGCGTATGTTTCACAGCAATGTGAATCAGCACATCTGAACTGTATATTTAAAAAAGGTTAAGAGGGTAAATTTTTATTATATGCTTTTTACCATTCACTCACACAAATATACATATATATCTTTATGTATAAATATTAATTACATATTCTACATACCTTATATAAATATATATCTTGATGAGATAATATGAAGAAAATAAAGAATGGGAGAGGTGTAGTTATAAAAGGGTTTAGAATAAAGCACCTTGTCTTGTGATGCACTAACATAATAATGGTATTTTCCAGAATAATAGAATGTTATCCCTTAGTTAAGAGTCAAAGAAAAATAACCCGTTATTTTACTCTTAACCTGACACCCAAATTGAGGATATAAAAAGATAGAAAGTAGTTGAATATTAGAAGAGGAATTTTGGAAAAACTGTACACTGTGATGGCTTTTCCCAAACCTAGGGAAAGGAGTATAACTGAACCAACTGAGAAGTCTCATAATTTCTCATGCAGGTTGAGAAGCACCGGTAAGCGCCAGCCTGACCCCTCAGTAATGTAAGGGTGCAGAATCTGGCCATGCACTGCTTTAAAACAGGAGTGAAAAAAAGATTGCTTCCTGGGGGGGTCTTGTGTATCCCTTGAATAAGGGATCTCTTGTCCAAGATAAAAGTGCCACCAGATGACAAGGTGCTAAGGAAGGAATTAACCAGCCAGCAATTAGAGATGCATTTGCCCATCAAAGGAACTAAAAGTGGAGTGAAAGGTCCCATTGAGATGAAGAGAGACAAAGGGCCAAGTCTCTGAGGAACTCATAAAAGCACCAGCGGCTCCAGCACCCACCATAGGAGAGAGCACCGACGCTCCCTCACCAAGCGTCACAGGCAAGCGAGAGCATGCCTGGCCTCTCTGCCCTTCGGCCTCCCCCAGCTCTCAACTTGCAGCGGTCTGAAATCTCTTTGAGGATGGAGGGATGAATGTGCAGGAGGAGAGAGAAAGAACAAGTCAATCGGAGTCCCCTGGGGCCTCCCTGGTGGCGCAGCGGTTGAGCGCTGCGCTGTGGAGCTGTCAGCAGAGCACGATGCGAGTTCCACGCCCGGCCGGGGAGAATCCCACATGGCGCTGTGGACCTCTCCTGCCTCGCCCGCTGCTCCCCTCAGCAGTGTGTTTCTGATCTGCCTGTTCTGCTCCCCACTCTGTCTCTGGTGAACCCTCTCACCGCCCCACACCTCTGGCCTGTGCCCCAGCTTGTATGTATAAATAAATAAATCTTTAAAAAAAAACCCGGAGTCCCCACCCACCCGCTGGCAAGCAGCCTGAGGCAAGCAGACTGGAAGAGAGAAGCTTTACCTTCAGGTGAAATTTAATATTTTGACAGGAGAAATAAATTACTGAAATTTGATTTATTACCTAAAAGTAACCATCAAAATCATGGAACGTCCCTCAAATTTTATCAAAGTCCAACAAAGCAACCAGCTCTGCAGAACAAATTTAAAGAGATATTGGGAGACAAAAATAAAGTTGCTTTATAATTACACCCCATGCAACCCCATACAACCCCTGCTTATTCAATGGAAAGGTTACAGATATTTAATTTTAGGAGATAGTTAGACTGGATGAAAGAAAAAAAAGCTCAATCTGATCATATACACTTTACATTTTAAAAATAACCAAAGAAAATACCAAAAACCTTTATTTAGATAGGGACAGTATTTTTGAGTAGGAAAGGTACAAGCAAAACAAAACAAAATAAAAAAGGCTGATGCTGTGTCTTGAGTTGATAACTAGATAGCTAAAGGAATGACAGAGAATTAGAACATCACAAATTTGTCTATGCAGTGACAGTTGCTAATTCTATTTTCCAAATTGCAGATCCATTCTTTTATAATGCATGCCATCAAAATTCTAGGCCCAAGTTTATTCTCTTCTCAATGTTCTTTAAGTTAGGCTTTCTCTTTCTAACATGTGTAAGGAAGCAGACACAGATTTTGTGCCTCACAATCAACAATACAACATTAGTAAGAGTAGTCATCATTGGCTGAGGACTCACTCCCCGTCAGGCTGTGCGGTGGGAATGACAGACATCGTGTCCTCTGACCCTCGCAGGCCTATGCTAGTAGGTAGCTGCTATTCTCTGAGGCAGAGAAAGTGAAGTAACTTGCCCAGGACCATGGAATGAACAACTGGCCAAGCCAAACCCAGGACCTCCCTGCTTTGGTGTGTTTTCTTTTGCTGAGAGAACGTCCAGGGCAATGAGAGAGGTTTTAAGTCCTGACCTATGACCAGGCTTTGACCTCTGACCCAGCAAGTGCCCCCAGCTCCTATGACATCCAGGCCACTGGGACACGGGATGGTTATGTCGGCACCTGGCAGAGAAAATCCCACTTCCGCAAGGGCCTGCTAGTCCGCTCACCTGGAGTAATTAAGGTGCTGGGCTCCCAGCGATCAGCAGTCCCTTTAGTAAGTCCCCAAATGACTAAAATAAATCCTCCTTACAATTCCCATCAGCGACAAATTTATTAACAACTAAAAATGCTTTCCGTATGTTCCTGGCTTGCCTGGAGACAAAATTCGGGAAGGTATTAAAATAATTTCTGGCCATCAAGCAGAAAAACAAATGTGCTTTCTGTAATTCCTTCTTAATAGCACTGGACCAGGTTACTGAGCAACGAGGCCTGCAACAACCCCACAGCCATCCCCCAATACCGAGCTGGCTCTTCTCACTCTGTGAAAAAGGAAAAAAAAACCAGACCATCTTCCTCATTACAACCTTGATGCTTTCTACATTGGTAGATTGTAACATTTTGTTTGTAAATTATCCCTCATACCTGTGGAAACTGTGAGAGGCGTGTGCTGCTTCTATAAATAAATAATATATTCTTCTTTACAGCAAAGAAATAACAGACCAAAGCCATATAATCATTCCTATACACATATTATCTTCCGAATAACATTTTTGCTTCAACTGAGATTTTGTCAGAAAATCCAATTGGGTAATGTGACCAGCTGCATCCTAATGCACCAAGGGTCACAGAGAGAAGCCCTTCCTCTTCGCCTCACTTCTGGGTGCCAGTGTGCCCCTTCTGAGGTCACAGCCCGGCCCCTTTCCCCATGCATCTCAGTTCTGTGCTTGGTTCTTCATCATCATCCTCCCCTGCTTCTCTTCGTTTCTGTGTCCTCATTAACTTCACTGTCCTCATCAGATGACTCGGAGTGATCACGGAGAGATGATTGGTAAATGAATTGCATTAGCAATCAGTTTACTTGAGGCTGACCCTGCCTTCTTGTATATGTGAATTAGGAAATTATATAGAGTCAAGGGAAAGAGATGGGGGGTGGGGGAGGGGCAGAGGGGGAGAAGGAGGGAGGGAGGAAAAAAGGAAGGAAGGAAATGCAACATCACAGATATTGGTAGCGATGCACCCAGAATAGACATGCTATGATGTTAGCGTATGCCATTTCCACTGTGCTAATAGCTCATTGAAAAATAAAAATATATATATGATACTTAACATGAAAGCCCAGAACGGTTTGAGGAAGAGAATCCTGAGTTTCCCCTTGATTCTTCTACTCATCATCTTTCTTTTCTCCCAAATAATTCAGTCTCGCTTGACTGGCATGGGGTGGAAAGTGGAGGGAAAAAGCCCTCACCTGACTTTTATTCAAGGTGGGTGTAGATTTGAAATCCAGGCAGCCTGTCCAACAGGTTGGATTACCTAATACATGTACTGACATATCTAAAATATTTTCTTTAAATCTTAGGGACACTTCTGGTTTGCTAACCAGCTGTTGAACCACAAATATTTATACCAAAAGGATTCAGAAAAATGTGACTTGAAACACATTTTTTTCTCTACAGATAAAGCAGTCTAAATATTCTTGCACCATATTGGTTAAAGTTGTGTGTTATGGGTTGAACTCTATGCCACCCCCAAAATTCCTATGTTGAAGTTCTAAGCCCCAATACCTCAGAATGGGACTATATTAGAAAGAAAGGCCTTAAACAGAAGACTGAAGCAAAATGAGGTCATATGGCTCCTATGTCTGGTGTCACAGATTCAAACACAGACAAGCACAGAAAAACACCAGGTGAAGACGCAGGGAGAAGGCAATCATCCACAAACCAGGGGGAGAGAGAGAGAGGCCTCACAGTAAGTCAGTACTGTCAACATCTTGATCTCTGACATCTAGACTCCAGAAAGAGGAAATACATGTGTGTGATAGTGTGACTCTTACACACAGCAGCCCAAGCCGACTAACACAGACGGCCATTTAGGACCCAGTCCTCATCCAAGTTCATGAATATCGAGGCCAGAGACTGAAACTGTTTAACCTTGGATACTACAGGAAAGGAATTCCAAAATTATAACAGGTAATGGGAGGAAAGTAAATAGGTGCAAAAATACCATGGTTTACATGTTACCATCAACACTCAAAGTTTGTTGTGAATTACAGGCTGGGATGACAATACTATGAATACTAGGGACCTAGAAAGACAAAAACACAGCTCTTTTGTCATTTTCATCTTATTTTTCAGAACACAAAATGTGAACTGTGGCATTCCATTGGGATTTGGGAGGACAAGATGGGTAAAACATGGAGTGGTCTGTAGGCAAAAGAAAACAAACAAACTAACTAACTTCCTAGTGTCATGCCCCCATCTTCCTGTTTCACACGGAATAGAAGCTTCCATGAAAAGCAAGCATGTTCCATTAAAAGCTAAGGGAAAACTAGGGAAACACTTTCATTGAAACATCTGATTTCTGTCAAAGAAAGCAAGATGTGGGGCCTCCCTGGTGACGCAGGGTTCAAGTCTCAGCGCTATCAATCTATTGCCAGCCATTGATTGCAACAAGAGTTCTATCCCCAGTCAAGGAGCTGACCCACATATAGCACAGCAGACCTCTCCTGACTCGCCCGCTGCTCCCCTCAGCAGTGTACTTCAGTAGATCTGCCTGTTCTGCTCCCCACTCTGTCTCTAATGAATCCTCTCACCCCCCCACACCTCTGGCCTACACCCCAGCTCTTATGTGCATAAACAAATAAAATCTTTTTTTTAAAAAAAGAAAGTATGATGCATCATCTCCCAAATTATATGAGGTCACTTCAGTAATCAAAACGACATATTTCCATTTGGATATAGTAAGCATTATACTTAAGAATCAGCTTTTCCCATTGCATCCATCTTCTTTTTTTTCCTACTCACATTAGCAGATTTTACTGAATTAGTTATAATTTGCTGCTGTGTTTCATTACATAATTGAAAGGCATATGTGTGCATATGGGAGTGTGTGAGATTATGACTGTTAAGGTAGAAAACCAAGGCACTCACAGAAGTTTAGACATTGTGCATAATAAACATAATATTTTTGGAGCAATTTCTAAACATCTCAATGAAATTTTAGGAATTTTCAACAGGGTGCAAAGACAAAAGAACCTTCATAAACAGTTAGTGGTTTCTTGGTTATTATTTTTTTTTCTTTTCACTTTTCCCCCCTCCATGTTGTTTATCTATTTTTAGCTCTTGGCATCCATCGATCTTTACAGATTCTTAACCTTCAGTAACTCCACATTATTTTACAGAGGCAGATTTGTCTATATGCCTCATTTCTATGATTCCGCTGTTATTAGTCTAATAAGCATTCTCCCTCACACTTGCTGCAAAGTGGTTTTCTAACAGCACCAACAAATAAATGAATAAAAAATGTGACTTCATTTGCTGCACACAAGATTTGTACTTAAAAATAAGCTGCAGTTTTTATTTTCTATACCCATAAGAAATTTGCAAATCCATCAGGTCAAAATAACCAGCACATGCAAAATGCTTGTTACTTACCACCAATTTTACTTTTAAGAGACATTTGAATAGTTGGAAGAATTGTCAATCTGTACATTTTCCTTTGATTATAGAGGAGACAGCCTGCCATTATACTAGAAATAGTTAATATTACAGCAGTAGGCAGCCCAGAAACATATAACTCCTTTCTGCTTTCCAATTTGTATTTATTTGAAAAAGGCTTAGGCAGTCTAGTTTATGCCAAATTCTTTAAGAAGGTGTTGTACACTTATAGCCTACCTTTACTGAGAATCTTAGATCTTGAGATCTTAACAATTATAAGATTTACTTTTCTCCCAGAAATGTTTCTTATGTGACTTCGTCAAACACATTACTTAGATTTTTACTGGCATCTAATATACACAGATATATTCACCATCATTGCAGGTCATGCACAAAATATTTTTAAAAATACGATACAGTCTCAACGTTAAGTTGTTTATGATTCAGCTGGGATTAAGAAATAGAAACAATGTAAGAACAAATTCAACTAAATCTTAAAGTTACTCCTGGATGAGTTCTGAAGAGACAAACTTCAGTGAGAATGGAAAAAGGTAACAAAAAGCTCAGCGTCAGTATAACCATGATGGTGACTGACTGATTTATTGGCTCCATTCTTCACCAACCTCTGTTCACAGGCTCTGATATGTGACATTGAAGTTCCTCCAACAGAAACAGTTGGACTCTCCTCTTGGAACTTGTTGTGACCAACACAGTATTAGCACGCAAAGGCTTGGAATGTGCTCAAGTTGAAGGAGGTCACTGGGAGGATGTGAGGCTCAGTTGACCTGAGAGCTGGACCGTGGCAATTTCAGGCTCCTGGCTCCCTCCCCTATCCTTGGAATGTGCATTCTGCTTGGACTTCCTGTGACAAAAGTTGCCCCAAGGTCACAGCCTTGACATAGTAATACAGTGTTGATACCTTCTGGACTGTATCGGTGACGGAACCCAGCTAAAGTCTCTATACAAACTTTAAGAATCAGGCAGGCAGGTGTGGAAAGCTACTCATATTACTGCCGACCAAAATGAGCCTTATGAGCAGGTCCCTAGCTTACTAAAACTGCTACCTTCCTGGCAATGTAAATTGGCCCAGGCAATAGGGAAAAAATATGAGATTCTTCAAAAAATTAAGAAATAAAGTACCGTAAGATCCAGCTATCCCACTGCTGTGTATTTATCTGAAGAATACAAAAACACAAATCCAAAGAGATATATGCAGCCCCATACTCATTGCAGCATTATACATAATAGCCAAGAGTTTAAAATAACCTAAGTGCCCACTGACAGAGGAGTGGATAAGGAAAATGTAGTATATCTACACAATGGAATACTACTCAGCTATTAAAAAGAATGAAATCCTGCCATTTGCAACAACATGGATGGACCTAAAGGGTATCATGCTAAGTCAGATGAAGAAAGACAAACACTGCATGACTTTACTCATATGTGGTAGATAAAACAAGTGAATGAACAAATCACAGCAAAAACAAATTCTAGGCTATAGGAACTGAATAGTAGTTACCGGAAGTATGACTAAGTTACCAAAAAGATCACTTAGAGATTCAAAAAACATTCACAGAATCATTCTATCCCAGGCTACGCTCTTGTTCACCTTGAAGAAGAGGTTTTCAGTTTCTTTTGCTAGAATTATTTTTAGATTCTGTCTTACCAAGCACTCCACCATAACATTCTAAATTTAAGAATGAACTTTAGGATACTTATAGATTATGCATGCCTTTAAAAAATATTTAGAGTTCCAAATGGATCCATACATACTACTGGGTGCTAAGAATACTTAGATAAGCAAGATATGTCTCAGGTCTCCAAGCAGCTCTATGTCTGCTTTAAAAGACAAAGGGAATCATAATTAATTAAACTGCAAAGAGGTGTTGTGTTTAGCAGGGAAATAATAAAGACATTGCTCAGCATAGGGTGTTGATTAAATAAATCTTAATACAACCACTTAACTACTGTTTGGATGCCATAAAAATGAAATTATAGAATATTTGGCATGAAATAATGCTTTTGACATGTTATTAGAAGGAAAGGAAGCTACATGTAGTAATGCTGCATCAAAAGATACCTATTAAATATAAGTAATATACATACACATAAATACATATTACACAAAAATGTAAAATAGTGGCTAAAATGTTAACTACAGTTAACATCTTTTGGTAATGGGATGATGAGATTTTTTTGCTTATTTGTATTTTTCTAATGTGTCTATAAGAATTATCTATTACTTGTATAAGGATAAATTAAGGGTAATTCTAAGAAAATGTTAACACACATGGACCAACCCTCTAAGACTGTGTGATCGCTCATGGTGAGGAAAATCAGTAATGGCAGAGCGATACCTCTTCATTATACGACTATAGTATTATGTTCTCACATTACTTGGTTCTATACATGGGTATAAATGGAACCAATCTCTCTCCGCATAAAGCTCCCTTCTTAAAGAAATTTTTGCAAATGATTTTACATGAAATGCTTTAGGATTTAAAGCCTTAGGTAAAATCTCTTCCCACATCATCAAAACTAAGAATTCATTTACTTGAGAGTAAGACTTATTTTCTATGTTATTTGCATAAAGACTTAAGCACAAGATTGGTAACTGTTTATGCTAAAATGCCACTTGTAATAGCAAACTGTTTCTCATCTATGCATCAAGACGCAAAGTAGATATTTATGAACCTATTATGAAAATCTGTTAACTTTTTGCTTTCCCTCAGAAGACACTATAATTCACATTTTCTCAAGTCCTCAAGTCATCTACTGTTATTGCCAATATTTGCCCTAAAATCTCCTTCCATGCATGATTTTGATATTTATCTGTCTTGGAAATAGTTGGAAAAAACTAATTAATTGAACACATACTATGGGTCAGGTAATACAAAACATTCTTACACAGATTTTCTCATTTAATCCTCAAAGTAACTCTGAACATATTATTGTACTGCTATCCCATTTTATAAATTTAAAAAAAATGATTAACTTAACAGTATAAGTCCCCAGTAACAGATACCAGGGCTCAAGGGAGAAATGACTGATCCAGGGCTGGGAAACTCACAAGAAATAGATAATTAAATAGATAAGTATATACTTGCTTACATACAGACATACATACACAGTATATACATGCAGCAAAGAGAAAGCTATTCTTTAGTTTAGAATGCCAATTCATAAATATAAAGGCAATGACAGTTAGAAAATCACCACTTTGCAAACCCTATAGCAATAATTTATTCAGATGATAGTTATTAATGGGTGGGAACCAATGGGTAAAAGTTTGTTGGGGAAAAGGATATTTATATAGTTTTCTCCATAGATAAATTGTTAATTACTAAGGAAACTGGATACCCTGATAGTGGAGAAATACACTGGATACTACCTTAGCCACATGACCCAAATGAACAACACCAAACATGAAACAAATTAGTATCAAGTGCCTCCCAATACACTGATCTGAGCAGAACTCAATACAACTTATATCATATTTTTGCCAATAATGCAAGACCAGAATCAAATTATTAAAAACTTTAATCCAGAATGGGTGACATTCTACAACTATACAGACTTTTCAAAAATAAGTATAGTATGAAAGGCGAAATAAAATGGCTGAGGTCAAGAGACTCAGTTCTAGGTCAAAAGTCTAATGAGACAGAAAAACTAAAGCAACATAACATCCAATCTAATATCCTGCATTGGTTCCCACACCAGAAAAAGAAAATGGTTATGAAGGACATATGTGAGTAAAATTGGCTATATTTAAATTGAGATTTTATATTGGATGATTACATCAGTATAAAATGTTCTGAATTTGAATTGACTTTGTCCGTATAGATTATTTTTATTCTTGGAGATACAGGATGAAATCATTAGGAATGAAAGATTACTGTGTCAAAAATTACTCTTCAAAGATTAATACGATAAAAAAGAGATAATATGTACTTAGAGTTGATAAAGCAAATAAAAAAATATTAATAGTTGGCCAGTCTCAGTGAAAAACATTGTATTTTCCTTTTGCTTTCCTTAGGTTTGTTTAACAGTTTTCAAAACAGATGTTGAGAGAAACAGGAGTCTAAGCAACTTGCCAAAGACACACAGTGAGTTAGTGGTGGGGTGAGCACCGAAACCCGGGTATTATGTTTGCAAAGCCAGCCAGGGCTCTTGACCACACCTCACAGCAGCCGGAGCCATCACTTCAATACACCCCTTGGCTCACAATCCACCCATGGGTCCCCGTCTTACTCAAGGCAAAAACTAACATCTTTATTTGCGATCGCTTCCGTGGCCTTGCACCACTTTGACTCAAGAGTTTGGTCTAACGGGCCTAGAAGACTTTAAAAACACAGAAACGCAGACCCCATGCCAGATCTATTGACGCGGTATCCATACTTCAGCACCCCCCAGGGGATTTCTGAGCCCACCAAAGCTTGGGAAGGGCTGCCTCTGTAACGCGACTTCATCACCAGGCGCCCTCTTTCTCATGTTTCCTAGCCATTTTGGCCTCCTTTTACTTCATGAACATTCCACACACAATGCTACCTCAGAACTTGCTATGTCATCTGCCTATAGTGAACTTGCCACCAACAGCTATCTAGTTCGATTGCCCTGATTCTTTCCTGAATCTTCTCAAGTATCATTTAATCAATGAGGCTTTTCTGCTATAAAATCTTTCAACACTTCTTCATTCCCCCAGGAATTCCTATCCCATTGACCCTGCCTCCTTTTTTCTCCAAAGCCTTTACCAACCACCAGGCATACTATGGCATTGCTTACTGGTCTGTTGGACTCTTTGTTCTAATACATCCCTGTAAATCCCATGAAAGCCGGAGACTTAGTCTCTTTTGCTCTTTGCTTTATTCTTGGTGCCTAGAACAGTACCTCACCCATAATAGTTACTTGAAAATTATTCATTAAGGGAATTTGTAACCAAATTACTGTACTTCTCACATGAGCCTTATAATTGTCCACATTTTAGAGATAAAGTTCAAGCAAGTTGAGCAACCTGTACAAGATCACTCAGGAAGAGGTGTAGACACAGTTAATCCTTTGCACTCGAGCGGCGCCGCTACGGCGCCGGGGGGTTTAATGCGTCCACTCCAGTGGTGCCGCTACGGCGCCCAAGCGGTTTGGAAGTTGACATGTTTATTTCCGATGTGTGATAAGATATTCTTATAGCAATTACTTTCGTGGACCAGGCTCAGCCTGCGTCCTTAGCCAATTCTTAGCTTAGATTAGTTAATCTCAGTTTAGCATTGTGATACGTGTCCTGACAAACTGAGGCTGCATCTTGGGGATTGTTTTACTAAATATCACACAAAAACGAATTACAGAGTGTAATATTTAACAGATTTTGTTGTATTCAATGTAAAAATAAATAAATTGGTGAAATTTTATTATTTGTATATGTTTGTTTGAGTATAAAATGATTTCAAAGTATCTGTAAAACGCTTCCCTAATATAGCTGAAATCGTCTCAAGTTGCTGGTTCACCTGTGTGAAAAAGGCCTCGAGCTATTAAATCTAACATCTGAGTCCAAGTTCTACACTCTCTGTGACTGTCTTGCCACTTATGAGAGCTCAACCTACAGAGTGAATGCACTGCCCCCAGCCGGGTGATGAATCCTTATCCTTATATGGCTGTTTACAGATGGAAAGAATCTTCACATATGAATTCCTTCTTTGTATTCTTTCTTTATTCCACAAAGGAATCACAACTGTACTCCCGCATCTGAACCTCTCAGCACTGATGCATAGCAGGTTAGTACAGTCTCATTAGCTTTGTTGGGCAGACAAAGATCCTCCTCTTTATCAAAAGTTGAATGCCAGGAACTACCTCACACCTGGTGTAATGGGCTGAGAGGTCACTGATCCTTCTCAAATGTGTTTCTGCAGCTGCCTCCTGGGCACCAGCTCTCTGCATGGATATCTGTGCTGATCAGAGACAGCTACATCTGCACACATCGCCCTAGTTCTCTTCATGTCCTTACTGTTCTATCACCTGGAAATGGATTTCATTTGGTTTTAAACTCAATGATCTGAACCCTGCAAATACATTTTGGTTAATGACTTCGTTTAAAGCATCTGACAGAAATGCATGCATGCAAATCAAGGAATTTGTCCTCCCTCAAGAGAGGTCAGAAGATCTCAAAACTCACTAAACTTCAGAAGCACTGGAGTTTTTTTTTTTTTTTTTTAATACTGGTGCCTGGGCCCCAGCATAAAGATTCTTATCTAAATGGTTCAGAGTGAGGGCCTCTCTGGTGGTGCAAGGGGTTAAGTCTCAGTACTATGAAGCTACCGGCAGCCACTGCGGCATGAGTTCGATCCCTAGCCAGGGAGCTGACCCACATGGTGCAGCAGACCTCTCCTGTCTCACCCGCTGCTCCCCTCAGCAGTGTACTTCAGTAGATCTGTCTTTTCTGCTCCCCATTCTGTCTCTGGTGAACTCTCTCACACACCCCCACCTCTGGCCTGCACCCCAGTTCTTGTATGCATAAATAAATAAAAATAAATTTTAAAAAAATGCTCAACATCACTTATAATCAAGGAAATGCAAATAAAAACCACTATGATATACCACCTCACACCTGAGAGGATGGAGGATGGTACACATTAAAAATACAGGCAACAACAAATGCTGGAAAGGATGTGGAGAAAAAGGAACTCTTCTACACTGCTGGTGGGAATGCGAACTGGTCCAACCACTATGGAAAGCTGTATGGCGATTCCTCAAACTGCTCAACATGGAGCTTCCATATGACCCAGCAATCCCACTTTTGGCAATTTACCCAAAGGACACAAAAACACTAATCCGAAAGGATACATGCACCCGTATGTTCATTGCGGCACTGTTCACAACAGCAAAGGTATGGAAGCAACCCAGATGTCCAAAAATAGATGATTGGATCAAGAAGATGTGGTACATATACACAGTGGAATACTATTCAGCATGGAAAGAAGATAAACACATGCAATTTGCAGCGACATGGATGGAATTAGAGGGAATCATACTCAGTGAAATAAGCCAGAAAGAAAGAGAAAATTATCGAATGGTTTCACTTATAACAGGACTATAAGGAAACCAAGTAGGAGAGAGACACTCAGCGGGTGTGGGGGGGAGGGAAGGAAAAGGGCACAATATTGAATAGAAAAGAACACAAGGGACCATGGAGATGGATCACCGGTGAATTGGTGGTGGGCTACCCAAGGGGAATACAAAATGCAAAAGACATAAATAACAATAAAAATATATATTATAAAAAAATAATAAAATAAAATTCCCGTCAAAAAAAAATAAAATAAATTGAATGACTGATAAAAAAATGTTTTTTCTTCAATAGTTCTCGGATTTCTCCTTGCAAGCAGTAAATACTGTTTATCCTTGTTGGAAAAATCTTTATTTTTTACTTTTCTTTTCTCTTTGAGTAACATTCTTGGTTTATAGTTATTTTTCTTCAGTCACTTAAATATCTCAATCAATTGTCTTAAACATTAATAAAAGTATGTTGTAAAAAAATAAATTTAAAAAAAGGTTTGTGAGTCCCATGCACCTGTATTTTGTAGAAGGTCACAAGTAATTCTAGTGATTAACCAGGTTCAAAAATGAGTCTAAGACCTCAAGAAAAGGTACACGCGCACACGCAACCATGCACATGCGCACATACACAGTAACATCTTAGACGGTCTGCAGCAGCTGCACCAAATAGGGAGGAAAATCAAGCAGAAGAGAAAAGAACGAGTTATTGAACCGAGTCAAGAAGCAACCTGGGCCTGACTCAGTGACCAGTGAAAGTCAATGAGGTGCTAAGAGTCCATTTACACCACTGATTTAGCTGATCACTGAGCCGCATTTCTTTATTTGCATTCGGGCCTTTACTGGTATTAGGCAGGCCCCGCAGAGAGGTTTCTAGCAACTTCAGATATATCAACAACCTTGATTCACTTTCCAGGAAGACTATTGAGAAGACATCACAAAGTGTAGCTACGGTGCTTGGGGCCCAACAACTCCAAGTCATCTACCTCACTGTGGAAGGAATGGGGGTGATATTCATGGGCATTCAATGCCCATGATGGGCATTTGGTACATGTCCCTCTTATTTGTCAATACTGAAGTTAACTGTCTGCGATACACAAGCATCATCAAAATAAAAAGGCAACTCCTTGGGGAATAGTTTTCCTCACATGGAGAATGGTGAACTACTACCATTCCCATCTAGATAGGAAGCCTCATGGTAAATAACATGGGAAGAGATAATCCCTGTCAGGAAAGAGCCTCACACTGTTCCCTAATGTTTTAGGTATGGGTTTCGATGACGCCACAAACAAAATCAAGTTCTGTTAACCTTATTCAGCCTCACAGGATGAAGAAGAAAGGTAAGGAGCGCCTGACATGACACTGCTCACGACTCATTACCGCGGACCTCGCCAGTCTCTAGCCATTTAATTCTCTTATTTAACACAGCATCTGATTTATTATCTTTTTCTCAAATTGTATTGATTTTTCACTTACATGTATAATTTCCCTTCCCCATATGTGCCTCAGTCACCCTCTGCCGAGCTCCCAGGCCACAACCCCATCAGCTTCCTCCCCTTCTGCGCTCCTCCCTCTCCCACATCCCCTCCGTTAACCACTGTATTTTTCAGTCTAACAGTTATTCTTGTTGTGTTTTGCCAGTTACTTAATTCTTCCTTCCTTCCAGTTCAAGTCCCGTCGCCTCCAGGAAGCCACCCTGCGCACTGTGATTCACGTGAGCTTTTCTTTCCTCTTTACACTTCGTGACTCATTTGCACGTGGGTATGCAGTTGTGTCCTTAGTTAGCTTTTAACGGTGTCTATCTTTCCCCAGAGACTGAACTCGGCTCATCTTGAAGACAAAAGTTATATCTTGGGTTACTTTTCTCATAAGGCTTGCTCACAATAAACAGAACATCTAAGTAAGTGTTCAATAAACATGAGCTGATTAGATTTTTTATGAACATTCTTATCTAACTTGTGAACCTAATTTTCCTCACTATCATTTGAAGTATATTTAAGCAACAATTCATTTCAAAAGTCCTACTCAGATTAAAATTTTTATTCATCAACTTTTAATTTCCAGGCACTCTGGGGTCATTCAATAGTATCAATTTAGACCAATATAATTTTTTATTATCAATTTAAATGCCATTTTAGGTGTTTCTCAAAAGGCATCTAACATTTTTCTTGTTTACCTTGAACAAAAAGTGTGTTCCCCCTTAGGGGCTTTTGCACATGCTTTTCAATTTATCTAGAACATTCTTTCCTCTCAACTATTCATAGCTGCCTCTTAATTATCATTTAGGTCTCAAGTTAAATGCTCTGCTTCAGAAAGGCCCTTCAAGACCATTCAATTTAAAAGACCTCACACACTCATAAACACACACAGTCTCTAACACATCTTAACTCTGCATTCTTCATTGCATGTAAATATCAGTACACATTTCCTTTCATTACAGTGAAAATACCTCATCCATCCATTTGTTTATTGCCTATCTCCTGCCATTTGTATGTAGGCCACACAGGGCATAGAACTTTTCTGTGGTTTTCTTCCCTCTGTCCCCAGCACTCATGAACTGGTACACAGTAAACACATGGTAAAAATTTATGGCTTGAATGGATTTTGAATAGCCTGAAAATTGAGAGGTGAGCAATCTCTTACTCAGAGATGTGGTAGCTATTTGGGATTGGGAAACAAGTCTCATTTGCTTGTCTAGTTCCTATGGAACCTCTGAGTTCTTAGAAGAAAGAAGCCTGAAACTAAGTTACATGGAGTTGATAGAAGACAAAACTTGTCTGATAAAATAAGAAATGGCAAAGCAAGTTGCTAAGAAAAACTGTACCCCTCTCCCTCTTCTCATGCATGTGCCAAATGATTACAGGTAATATAAAAATAACCACTATTTCCTGAATTGAAATCAATAAATATTTAAATCCATGCACCTTGTCAACTCTCTGTCCTATCAGTTTTCCTTCTACTTTCTTGGTATAATTTTCTCCCATTTGACAACTCCCTGCTAAGAAATATCAAGTTCACATATTAAAATGATCAAAAGCATAAATGACATTTATGCATCTATGAGAAAATATATATACACAGATACATGTACATACACATATATACAGTGCATTACTCAATCTCGAATGTAATACCACCTTTAGCTGTAGTAACTACTGGATTCTTAAAATAAGGTTTAGCATTCGTTGGTGTCAAAGGATAAGTCATAGGATTATGTTTTTAACTTCTTTTCTTCCTTCTTTATCACATAGAGCTTTTTTTTAACCTAACCCTAGGATGAAATTCACCAAGTTTTCTTTATATTCTCTTAAAGCTTGACACTTCAAGTGACTTTGATGCCCAACAACTTTTGTTCAGAAGTCTTTCTGACATTGATCCATAGTATAGTGGTATCTTTCAGTCCCAACATTCTTTTTTACAGCTGAACATTTTCTTTATTATTATGTATGTCTAGACTTTAGTTCAAATCAATTCCATTTGAACCTTAACTGAAAATGCTTTCATGAGTTTGCTACTTTAGATGCCTGAGATCCTTTTGTTCCGAGTTTGTTACTTTATGTACTGATATAATTTGTAACAAGTAGGTAAAGAGTAAGAGTAATGAAAGGAAGTCTTTCCGCGGTGGTTTAGTAGCAACTGAAATTGAAATGACAGAGAACATGATAATAAATATTTTTTTCTGAAGACAAGGAAAATTTCCAAAACAAAAGGATGCTTTTCCAAAGGAATGAGTGAACTACAATAAGCTATAACACTGGTTTTAGGTGAAATGGTGTATTATTCTAGTCAGAATTTATCCTAGGTCAGAAGCTCTGAGTCTCTGGATTCCAACATTTGCTTTCCAGATTACCTAATTTCGCTGAGGTTGCATTCCTACTTTTAGTAAAATGGATCTAGCCAATGTTGCCGTTGTGTGTGCTAAAATTGCTGTGAGGAACAAATTAGGTAATATCCATAACACAACTATATAAACTGAAAAAAGGTAAAGGTTTTCAAGTGAGAGATTGTTCTTTGGAAGAGGGAAGCAGTGAGAATGGCAAGGTAAATATGTTCCCCTATATGTTCTACACTATAAATGTAATTTTGGTGTTTACACCATAGAATGATTAATCAATATAGTGAAAGGTTCAAAATGTCTTGAACCTATGGATCCTGCCACCCCGTTAGCAGCCGCACAAATACTATTATGTTAGATACTGTGTTAAAATCTATCCAAAGGGGACAAAAACATTAATTCAAAAGGACACCTGAACCCCTATGGTTATTGCATCACTATTTATAATAGGTAAGACTTGGAAACAACCCAAATGCCCAAAAATAGATCATTGGATCAAGAAGATGTGGTACATATACACCATGGAATACTATTCAGCAATCAAAAAAGATAAACTAATGCCATTCACAACAACATGGATGGAGCTAGAAGGGATTATGCTCAGTGAAATAAGTCAGGAGAAAAAAGAAAAATATTGGATGGTTGACTTATAGGAAGAGTATAGGGAACCAAACAAGGGATCAGGGCAAACAAATATTAACAATAAAAAACACAACAAAACAAAACAAAAATAAACAGACAACTATAAATAAGAGATATTCTGCAGGGGAGGGGGAGAGAGGAATCAAAATGAGGGCAGGAAAGGAACAAGGGACTATGGTGATGGTGCACAAGTGAAATGGTGGTAGAGATTCTATGAGAACTGCACCTCAGAAAAGAAAGCAAACATTGTAAGAAAAATGAACAATGATGTAAAATAATATAAATAAATAAATTATAATAAACAAACAGAATACTGATGATCTAGCTATATCACTTCTAGGTATTTATCTGAAGAATAAGAAAAAATTAACTTGAAGAGATATATGCACCCCCATATTCATTGCAGCATTATTTACAACAGCCAAAAGTTGAAAACAGTCTAAGTTCCATTGGAGGAGGAGTGAGTAAAGAAGATATTATGTGTGTGTGTGTGTGTGTGTGTGTGTGTGTGCGTGTGTGCACACGCGTGCATGCGTGCACAGTGGAATACTCTTCAGAGAAAAAAATAGGAAAAAAGATGAAATCCTACCATTTGGAATAACATGGATGGACCTAGATGGTGTCATGCTAAATGAAATAAGTCAGTAGGGGAAGACAAACAGTATATGACTTCACTCATATATGGTAGATAAGTGAATGAACAAAACAAGTTCTAGACTGTAAGAACAGAATAGTAGTTACCAAAAGAGAAGGGGGAACTAATGGTGAAGGACAGAAACCAGACTTCTGAAGTGGAACATAATGTAGTCTATGCAGATGCTTATTTACAAAGCTGCACACCTGAAACCCACATAATGTTATGAGCCAATGTCACTTCTATATGTATGATTTTGACTTTCATATATTGCCTCATAGTTCCTTTTATGTCAACTCAATGTCTCCCATATTTATGCAAAATCTCTTCTGTTATTCATTTCATAAAAGCTTCTCAAGACAACTCAAGCCTATAAATATGTGAGTCGAGATCCTTAGCTTGTAAAGGCAATGTTTATTGAAAGATGTCAGAGGATGACATCATGAAAACTCCCCCGGTCAACAATGAAAATTCAGAAGGGTTATCCCGACTGTGACCTGTTTTCCCTAAAGTAAAGTCAGTGCCTGCATCTATGCTGCATATAATTATAAAAACAGTGTATGGCCAGGGAAAGAAAATGACTTAAAATATGGATGTGCCTTTTCCATCGTATCGTTCTCAGGGATGGGGAGTCTACTCTGGAATGAATGAGAAGGGGGTGGACATAGAAGAAGAGCAAAACAAAAGGATGGAGATAGGATTAAAATGGTTTTGATGTCCAAAAATAAAAACTCAAAAATAATGCTCATCAAAGAAGCACTATGTTTACCTTGTATTAGCTGGTTCACCACTAGTTATGCCATCAAAGAAACATTAAACACAATTAATAATGCTCTGCTTTATGTCACAAATTATTCATAGAATGGCTTTTATGCAAAGATATTGTGTGGGTCACTCACACAATAAAGTCAGTGCCCATGACACTTAATGTCTGGCAGTGCATATTCTGCTGTGAGAAATTAGAAGGTATTTTCTCTATAAAAGATTGGCTTTATGGCAATTTTTCAAGCCTACACTTAAGTTACAGCTTCTTCTATTACAGCTTCTGTAGAAGCAGCTCTTTCATTCCAGAATTCTGGCTGTACATTTTATTGTAGTAATAAAGTAATAAGAACCTAATCTTTTTTGAAAGGGTTTGCAGAAAGGATGAGTGCAAAGTTGGCATAGGAGAAAGTTTTTGACCTTTACTCAGTGAAGTACAGACAAAGTAGGTTACAGACAATCTGATTTCTCCCTAACTTGCCTTCATTCCTTCATGTGCATTATGCACAGATCTAGAATATTCACTACTACTACAGAGGAATAAGATATAGTTCATACAGTGTTTGAGTCAATTCCAAAAGGTTGCTACATAAATACTGAATTTTCAGAATGAATGTCCAGTCTCCTCAGAATTCCTCAGCTGGATTCCCAAAGGCTGGAGCTTCTGGCACTCTGCAGCTCATAATAATTCTTTTGATCAAAGAGAAAGCAGAAAATGTATGAAATGTATGAAGAGAGACTTGGAGTAACTCCAGGAGACATTTGCTTTGGGATGAAGGACAGGACACACATATAAGGCAGCCAAGTATGGTGGCTTCCTGGCTGCGCATCCAGACAATGTTTCTACCAAACAGTGAACCAAGTCAACAGCCACTGGGTTAGCTGATTACAGTGCCCTTATCTCTACTCTTGTTGTATTTTAAGCAACTGACAGCCAGAACATTGATGACTGTGAAACAAAAAAAGTTTTCCTGTTTATTAAAAATCCGGGTCTGATTGATGTTGGAGGTAGTAGTTATGAGCAGATTCTGGAATCAGATTCAAATGCTGCGTCTGTGTAATTTAATAGCTGTGCATTCTTGGAGAAGTTGGCTAAATTCTCTTGGCTATCTATACATTGATGGGTACAATAAAACTGGTCAACAAATTTTTACAAAAGTCATGTTACTGAAATAAAATTAGTCATTTCCTATCAATTTGTATGTGCTCAACACGAATATGACAGTCAAATTCTAATTTTGGCTCTAGTTTTTTTTGTGATCTGCAATAAATGGATGTTTACATCACGAAACGCATGCCAACAGCAATAGGCTTACGGTTAATACCTGTAAAAAATCAAGTCATAGACTACTTCTTAGATTTCTTTGCTTGTCTCTTGTACAGCTGTTCAGGAATAGAATAAATGGAAGATGGTTTCCACTGTACAAAAGCATAGCCTTAAGACTCAGTTTCGAAGAGTCTAGAAATAGTCTCCATTCTTGTGGGTCATGAGTGATTTCTAAGGCATTCATGAAGCCCTCAATATGGGAACAGAATACCAGAGTACTTGCTGAAGAAAGGCTCCAACTGCTGGTGGCGCTTTTGATAGAAAGTAATTGTGACATCTTCTTGTAGAAGACTCCATTGTTGGAGTCTTGATCCTAGCAATTCTGCTTTGTTCTTGGATAAGTCCAAATCACGGACCAGGTCATTTAGTTCTTCCTGTGTTAGTCTGTGTGGGGTTGATGATGCACCACAGTGAAAATCTGGATCACTGCATGGTGATGGAACAGGAGAAGAACAGGTGGGCTCACCCTTGTCCTCATCAGATGAATCAAGAGAATATTCTGCTGGAGGTTCTGCAATAGGAAGTCCCTCACCATGTGGAACTGGTCTCAATGCAGACGGAATGTTTGGGTAGACTATTCTCGACTTCATTTGCTTCGTTATTCCACCGGAAAGAGGAGGAACCAAGCAGAAGTAACAGTCTTTTATGTGGTTGCTTGGCTCTCTCCACACCATGGGGACTGCAAACGGCATGGATGGTCTTTTGCCATATAACCACTGTGAAAGCTGTGTTGTACATATAGCACAGCATATATGTGGGGCCCAAGGCTTGTCTTGGGCACCAACCTTGCATTAGAAGTAAACACGATAAGCTTTCTTCACTTGAAAAGTGATACTTTTCTTCCGGTTGTCAAATGTCACTTCCCCACAAATAGAGCAGAAATTGTCCATGCTATTAATGCACTTCTGAGGCATGACTGTTCTGTATTGTGCCTAAATGGATAAAATAATAACAGTTCTATGGAACAGTAGCTTAAACTGTCTCGCACAAAGACTGAAATATTTTCGATGCTCAACCTTTCCGACAGGGCTTTCTACAGTGCACTGCTGACGTCAGCTTACTTCAGCAGTCGCCTGGCAATAGTATTGCATTGCCTCAGAAAATGGTGCAATCAACTCTGGATGATGTGTGCATGATGGTATTATGCAATGCGATGCAATACTCCATCATTCTAGGCTGATTTAGGATGTTGTTGCAGTCCTACTGGATAAATGTACACGGTGAAACATATAAAATGAATTATATGAAATATCTTCAAAACGAGAGCTAATAAAAAATGTTCAGGGTTATATTCATGTTCAGCACACCAAGATACTACAGATTAGGGCCTTTTTAAGTCAGTAACAATCTAACGTTGACCAGTGTATTATGTTGGTAAGTAAAAGCCCTTATAAGATGCTTAATTTAGTGAATGTTGTATGGCAATAGCTTAGTAATTATTATTATTACTATTACTGTTGTTGGAGATCACAAAATCCTTCTTGAGAACCCACATTAAAACTGAGAAACAATAGTATAATAAAAGCACATTTACTTTATACTTTTCTCTGAAAACCCCAAAACAGAAATGAAAAAAAAAATCCATCTACATGAACCTAGTAAATAGCAAAAAACCCAATTCACAGTGTGCAAACAGCATCTGCCCACATTCGGTACATTTTGGGCTTAATAAAGAAGGATGCTGAAAGCCAAAACTCACTTCTGCTCTTAAGTAGTATGAAAACATTCTAGAAGTCACAGGATCTTGAGAGGCTGAATTGAAACCTCTATACTTGACCAACAAAGATTGTAGATAAGTATAGGATAAGAGGAACTGGGGAGCTGAGGGAACTGAGATTAAAATTCCAAGTCACAAAACATCATGGGAGCAGGTCGATAAAGAGACTGTACAACTTTACTATACTTACTATTTTTTATCCCCAAAAAGTCTAAAGAAGTGAGCCCAGAAGGAAAGGAAAAATACCACTTTGTTCTGAAGCAAACATTGAAACAAAGATGAATGCTAAATAACAAAAGACTTGTGAGCTCAGTCTCCACTTTGTTCCATATTGATCTTTGATATTGTTTCCGAGCAGTAAGAGATATGCTTGCACGCGGGAAACACGAGCAGATATAAAGGGAAAGTACCCTGGAGAGTGATAGTCAAGTAACATTCTAGTTGAGATATGTCCCAGACTCTGCAGGGGCACGTATTTGTAATATTAAGCATATATTCATTATTTATTTAAAATTTAGCTGGATTGTCATTTGCTAAATCTGGCAATCATACCCCACTCACAAATAAGCAGCAGAAAAAATCCAAGTGGGCCTGTATATGTAGACACTATAAAAACATGGAATAAATTAACATAACAAGCAAAAGGAAAGTAAGCTGTACTTCAGATGCATGTTCCCCAGGAAACTGGAGAAAAGTTCACGTGAGCATATGTATGATCTCCAGGAAAGTAAAGGATTATGGACTATTAGAAGAAATAGCTCAAATAATAAACAGCAGGGGATAAAAAGTGATTTGGCAAAAGGAAAAGACTTGAAGATGATAACTAAGCTACTTCAAAATAAAAACTATGAAAAGGCAAATACATTCTGCTGAGGGTCAACAATGTGGAAAAGAGGCATGAGAAAATAACACAAAGTCCAGAAGACAGAGGCAAATTAACGAGGAGCAGAAGGAAGAGAGGCAATGGAAACCCAATGGTCAGATGGTGATGGGATGCTGATGACTCTCGCAGAAGACCAGACTAAAAGCAATTAACAGAAAACCACTCTGAAATAAACAGTCTCATGGCTGCAAATCAGCAGGACAAAATGCACCCCCCCAAAAATTATAAAAATAATCTAAAGTCATAGCCTAATGAAATTACTAACCTCAAGGATAAGAAAAGATCCCCCTATAAGCATCCAGTAGTAAAAACAAGTCATTTATAAATGTGAAAAACCAGTTTGCTATCTCCTACTTCTAAGATACAGTGGAATAACAGAGTTTTGATAAGAAAAAAAATGTGATCCACTGGTATAATGCCCATTTTAAAACATAAAAGAAAAATAACTATCTAACTTGTTGGATTGTGGAAATACAGCCTCCAGGCCAAAATATCAGTCATCAAGAAAGAAATCAAGCACACCATAGCATGAAGTTCTAATGTGAGCAGTGAGTCCATTAAAATACAGAACTAACCATTAAAGAAGTGATTCCTCAGCTATAAAATAATTGTTGCCAGGATGTTTTTTAATTTCTACCCTAGTTCTAAATCTTTCAAGTTTCATTAATTAGAATACGATACAGTTCTTGCATCTTGACTTTTAAAGCATAATATTATTATTCAATTATTCATTACCATTGAATCATATTTTAACTATATATCTTCAATGCATGGCATGTGCTTGCCATTTGGGATGAAATAAAAAGCTGATTATGAAATCATCATGGCCTCACATATTCACACTAATTGTGGAGCAGACATAGATAATCACAATAATTTGTATTTATACAATTATAATAAATGCCACGAATACCTGGAACAACTGTTGCAATGCAGGTCTATTCAAACAAAAACGAGGGACACAGAAGAAGGAGCAACTAGCTTTTCCTAGAAAAGTGAGGGAAAAGTAGGCAAGACTATTTAAGTTGGAATTTGGAGAAAAAGTAGGACTTTTCCAGGAAAACAGTCCATAAATAGGCAGAGAAGTAAGAAGAGAATTGTATACTTGGAAAAATTTTCTCAAAATACGTGGTAGAATATAGAAGGCAAAATTAGTAGTGACAGATGAAACTGATATAATATTCATAATAAAATATAATAAGCTAGGGTCAGGCTATAAAGGGCCTGTTTAATCAGATTAAATGGGGGATCCATTGGAAGTGAGTTTTAAGGGAACATTATCAGTCAAGTACAAGATGAAAAGTCAGAATCATCCCTACTAAATGTGGCATTGCTCCCCTGGGGAAATATATCTGCTTATATAAATATCTGAAGATTTATTATGTGAAATTAAAAGAGGTTTTTTTTTTTCTAGGAAAGTATTATGGGGGAAAAAGTAAAAGAACAGTTTTTGGAAAAACTATGTTTGATGGAAAAAATATGTTTGATATAAACAGAGACCTGAAAAATCAACTGTGCATTTCTGCTTCCTCTTTTGAATCCCCTTCGCCCACTAGGAGAACCTTCATGGTTGACTGTTGGAGGAATATGAGAGAAGGATGACAGAAAAGTCTGATGTCAGCGGAGGCAAACCTGGATTGCCTGCCCTAACGACCAAGACCAGTGTCAGTGTGGGTGGGGGGCACATCCACGGAGCATGGATACGGGAAGTATGGAAACTTAGGACCTGTGTGTAAAGTCAAGTCCCCAAACAAACAAAAAAGAAAATATAACTTTTACACTGTGACTTGTGGATTTCACATGGAGACATAATCAATCCACTTTTTTCCCACAATTCACTCTACTGACTAAAGAATTCTGTCTCAGCTCTAACTTACAGGAGGAAAATAGTCAGCATTCAGGGACCTCCCTGGTGGTGCAGGGGTTAAAGTCTCAGCGTTATCAAGCTGTCCTCAGCCACTGAGGCACGAGTTCAATCCCCAGCCAAGGAACTGGCCCACTTGGCACAGCAGACCTCTCCTGCCTCCCCCACTGCTCCCCTCCCCTCAACAGTGTATTTTAGTAGATCCACCTGTCCTGCTCCCCACTCTGTCTCTGGGGAATCCTCTTACCCTCCTCCACACATCTCTTGCCTACACCCCAGTTCTGGTATGTGTAAATAGATAAATCTTTTTTTAATGAAGAAAATGCCCATATTCAAGT
This sequence comes from Scalopus aquaticus, assembly GCA_004024925.1. Classification (NCBI taxonomy): domain Eukaryota; kingdom Metazoa; phylum Chordata; class Mammalia; order Eulipotyphla; family Talpidae; genus Scalopus; species Scalopus aquaticus. The sequence continues at coordinate 46,009 of PVIJ01001634.1, forward strand.
CTTTCCTTGGCTGGGGTAGTACTGTCTCGTTTTCCAGTATATTATCAGACATATGTTCCAGGGTTCATTTTTCTTTTTCCTTTATTTTTTTAAAGATTCTTAGACTCTCTCTTTCCCCTCATCACCCCCCATTTGATCTTTCAGTACAATGTATGCCTGTACCCCTTCCTCTCATCTCTGTAAAGCTAATAAAATTCATTGCCCACTAACTCCACGTCTTGAAGAATAGCCACTTGATCACAACAGCCATATGATATAAGTAGTACCGACGGGTCCATTTTTCAAATGGAAAAACTGTGTCTTACTAAGCTCAAATAACCCGCCCAAGGAGTATACGCGAGAAACACAAAGTGGCAGAGCTTGAACGTGATCTCAGATCTCAAGCCCTACACAAGGCCATGTCTACTGGCGGGGCCTGATGCTGTGGCTCCACCCCTCTCCTGACACGCCGGGTCAAGCACAGCCGGTGCTCTCCACTCCTTCCAGGCATTTCTTCTTCTCAAATGGGTCCCATGTGCAGACAGTCCAACCCTTCTGATTCTTATCAGATAACAAAGCAGCATGTCTATAGCAGAGAGCATTTCAGACTTAGGATGGAATGGAAACAAATTCTGCATCTGCAAATATCCAAAATAAGTCACAAAATGTTTCCAAAGTATGCCTGCCTGTAAAGACGAAAACATGATGTACACTTAGGAAGACCCGACTGACTTAAAAAGTCACTCTCTTTTGAAAAGTTCTATGACCAAGAATGCCAAAATATAGTCAAGGCACACACTGTTCTCGGAATTTTATACATTAAGAAGAGAGAACATTTTAATCTCATCAAAACGTAAAACTCAAGTGTATATTTTCCTTTGCAGAGAATATGTGAATTAGAGAAGACCTTTAAATGCTATCACTTAGGGATTTGCTATGCTTGTCATAGTCTCCATTTCTAAAAATACCCTGAACGGCGTTATCTTCCCCCACTTTCAGTAAAGGGAGATGCCCTTCTTATTTCTGTCAGTCGGCAGCAACCTTATACTGAAGGGCTCAGTGTCCTTCAATCAAGACATTGTGAACTATCTGTTTTCCTGAGTCATCTTTGATTAGGAATTAATTTGAATTTTTATGACCTCTATCAAGAGGACAATTCTCTTTTCAATGATGCTATTGTTGTCAAATGAAATGCTCTGGACTTAAAGACACAATAATCTTTTAGTTCACAGTCTTAGATGCTAGTACATTAAGACAGCGAGCTTAATTCTCAGAAATTGTGTGCTATGTACATAAAGAGAAAAGGGCCTGGGGGCTAACAAAGGTGGCAAAACAAGTTAACAAGAAAATCAAAGAAAAACACTGTTTCCTCTCCCCTCTCAACGTTAAATCAGCACTGACCAGGTACTCTGGGCAGCTTAGTGTTTGCAGTGGGATTGCTGCCAGATCCCACAGCTGAGTTTAGATGCATTACATACTAAGCAACATAAAGTTCTTCGAAAAACAGGGCATGATCTTTGTACTCTTGGGAGAACATTGCAGAACCTTGTAATTGCTTGCTAATTACCCCGAGTAAAGTAATTTGTTTTATCTGTCTGCCATTTGGTTTCCTGCAAAGTGCAAAAAAAAAAAACTATTATGGGATTTTGCTCAAACTAATTACTACTATTTTATCATGAAGACTGTTGAAGCGTAATCCTCTTTCCTTGGTTTGCTTTCTCCTTGAATTTAAAGTCTATGGTAAACCAAGAAGTAGTTTCAACACCTTAGACTGTAATAGATACTCTTTATTTTAACCTCCCACACAAATAATGTGCAATGATCCCTCAGTACTCTACGTCTAGTAAGTGCTGTATATGGCTTTTCTTTGATAGGAGATTATGAATTGGTAATAGGTCAATATCAAAAGGAATTTATAAATGCCATTGTTACGCAGTGCCTTACAATTAACATGGAGATGGATCACGGGTGACCTGGTGGTGGGCTACCCAAGGGGAATACAAAATGTAAAAGACATCAATAACAATAAAAAAAAACAATTAACAAAGACCTCTCATACATAGAATTTCGTATACTCTTCTCAATGATCATGTGAGGTGAGGTAAATTAGGCAAGTTTGTAAAAAGGATTCACTCCCTAACCCTCCATGGCACAGGAGGAGCACTTCCTCACCCCACAGACACTGAGCTCGGGACTTGGGTTACTCAGAGGACCACTGGCAGATAAGACAAAAGCAATGGCTTGAAATGTGCTTGTATGGTTGGGCTTTTGCCTCTGCCATGAGAAGAACAAGCCTACAAGCTGGTCTCAGAAGAATGGGGGGCACGTATAGCATACCTAGAAGCAACAGAGTCAGGAGACCAGAGCAGCTGCGCCCAGCCCACCTTTGCCCCAGCCAACCGCTGACAGCAAGCCAGAAAAAAAGAAGATGCCTTATAAGCCTGGGGAATACCAAGGCTGCTTGCTACATAACAGAAGCTGACGGGGGTATCTCATGTCATTACTCCTGATTTACAAAGAACGAGAATGCAGGACTCAGAGAAGAAAGAGAGCATGCGCGGAGGGTCCCAGAAACTAAGTCAGTCATAACTGCCTGTCTGAAAAGAGAAAAAGAAAAAAAGGTCAGTGACATTTATGAGATTGTATATGATACGTGTTTGAAGCCAACAAAAGATAAATCTACATGTTGCTAAATGAAAAACAACATATATAAAGCCTGTTTCCCCTTTTGTCTTATCTATTCAGGATGAGCTCTAAACACTGATGGCTTTGAGAATGGATACTGACAGTCTCAGTCACAATATTAATGAGATATATTGGCTAATAGAAACCCTGAAGTTTTATTTTCTTTATTGAGCCCATTAAGATGAAATCCAGCTCTGGCAGTATTCTCTCATTTGAATGGCTGGTATGGTTTCCTTGATTGAAATGACTGCTCCGTTGAGTTGAATGAATGGCACTGCTAAAAAGTACACTGTCAAATATTGATAGCTAATTAGATGGATTTTATCATAATAGTCAACTGCACTCACACACAAAAAAGAAAAGCTATTAAAGATCTTGACAAGAAAATAAACTGAGCCCTAGAACCTCACTGTTTATTCAAAGCTCATTTCTAAGTTTAGCACTCAGAGTAGGAAGATTTATTTTTACAAAACTAGTGAATGATAAACCCAAGGGACTATGTACATATTTTAAGAAAAACCAGTACTAAAGTTAAGTCTATTATAGAATTCCTCGGATTCTTAACCAACCAGCTTTTTAGAAGCTCTGAATTCTCCTAATTGGCATGGCTGTTAAAATCTTTCAGAACAACCTGAGGAAGTTTTTCTAATGTAGAAATAGTCCAAGGACAAAGAAACAAAATGCTGGCACTTGAGACTAAATTAAAAGCTGTGGATAACATTCAAGCCTTGACAAAGATGTCCATATTAGGTGAATACCAATCCAACAATACAAAGGTAAAGAGTAAAGATGAGCAAAAAACTGAAAATAAACTGGATTAATCTGAAGATAAGAAGGAAAGAAAGAAAATGAAGAACTTCAGTGATTTCCAGAAGAAATTGCAATGGCACATCAAGCTGAAGGTCAACCCAGAACTAAAGTTAATAAGTCACCAGAACGGCAATGAGGATGGCCCAGGGACAGGGGCACCAGCATTATGGGGTGGGGAAAGGGGGTTGGGGGTGTTGAGACGACGTAATAAATTTCTGTTCCCATAAATTTTGACTCAATTTAGCATAAATATAGGCACTACCCTGCCCACTAGACTATATTTAGAGGAATTAAAAATAGTAAAGACTATATATAAATGATAGTCCAAAATTGTATTATTTTTGTTTTTTTTTTAATTCATCTGTTTACTTTCTCTATTTATAGTGTATGGGTGAAATTTCATGTGTGCACATATATGTATATATATGTGTGTGTATATATGTATATCTATTTATCTATCTATCGAAAGAGAGAGAGAGAGAGTTTCCTGACTGGCTTATTTCACTAAGCATAATTCCCTCTAAGCATATCCATGCGGTTACAAACAGTGGATTTCCTCTCTCCAAAAAAAATAAATAAATTGAGACAGGAAGACATTGAGATGGCTCAGATTTTTTCGTCACAGATTCATGAATTATACTTGGCAAATGTTCACAGGTTATTTAGCTAATTTATAAGATTTCTTTCAATGTTCCTTTATTTACCTTGCTTCTCTGTACACTATGGACTTTATTGCATGCTGATACTTCTCCAAAGGATAAACAGGGGAACGGAAACAATTCAATTTAACAAAAAGTTAATGATTGCTTAGACCATGTGATGATAATAACAGTAATAACATTAGCTACCATATGTTGAATATTAGTGTGCTCCGTAAAAACTGCTTTGTAGTTAAGGAAGAGCAAAATATAGTCCTTGCCCTCAAAAAGCTTACAGCCTAACAGGGAGGCTCTAATGATAGTAATTTCTTAAGCAGTTACTATGTGTCAATCACTGTTCTAAATGTTCACTTATGTGTATTAACTCTTGTTATGCTTGTAGAAAACTCTATGAGATGGAAGCTATTATTATCCCCATTTGATGGTTTAGGAACATGAAATCCATAGAGGTTTAAGTAATTTACAGGCATTCATACAACCACTAAGTCACTGAGTCAGGCTTTATGGCCTATGCTTCTAACCTCTCTGCCACAGTGCTCCTTGCAATGTCGTAAAGAGCTGGGAAACAAAGAGCAACGCTAAGAACGGAGGTATTCTTTTCAACAGGAGGACTGCCGAAGGTATCGTCAAGACACTAGCATTTAAAGTGAATAAAAAAGTGAAATTCAAGTCAGTCTACTCGGTCACTTATTCACTAATGTCAAAATAGGAGGGTGACTAAAATAATAGCTGGACAATTTTTTTTGAATTTCAAGTATCACCCCAATGCACCTTCCAGGTACCAAGCACCTAAAAATATATTAGAAGTTCTTAGATTACTGACAATTACATTGGTAAATTTTTCTTAGGCTTTCTTAAAAGCCACAGAACTTCAACCTTTCAGAGCATAGTAACCATAGATGCTATTCATCTACCTCAAAATACTGGCCCCAGTATGGATTAGATTTTTAAAATACTCTGCAAAATGGACTAGACCAATCCTCAGAAAACTGCAGCCGATGAGCCCAATCCAGCCCACAGCCTGTCTTTCAAATAAAGTTTTATTAGAAACAGCCAAACTCATTCATTTATAAATTATCTATGGCTATTTTTGCACTACAGTGTGAAAGAGAGTAGTTGCAGTAGAAACTTTATGGTCAGCCAAGTTAAAATATTTGCTATGTGTTCTTTCACAGAAAATTTTCTGACCCCTGGACTGTACAAGAACTTTAGAATGATGTAATTTCATGAAATTATTTTTGTCTTACCCTTATCAAAATAGTCCCCCTCACTCTATCCAAAGTCTTCTCTAGCATTCAAAACAAAGCCGCCAACATCAATATTATCTTTCCCCAAATAAATTAACACCCAACCAAAACAGATTTATACTCTTGTTCTTTCATAAACTGCCTTTGTTTTTGTAAAACTGCTCTAAGTTGCTGATACCAAAAAGGTTATTCGTCATTTTCAAGTACTAACAAGTAAAAAGTACTTCCTAGGAGCTACAAAGTTAACTTTAAACAGGGCATAGGCCCATTCTGCAAAGCTTTACACTCTGGAATAGACAATATGGGTGCAAACAGATGGTGTGATGGGATGAATGAAAAGCGCTCAAGGAGCAGCTAACGTAAATTTACCCAGCAGGCCACCATCACAATGCTATCTTCACAGTTCTTCCAGGGAACATGCATTCCAGATGAGATGGTACAAAAAGCATATTCACAGGGATGCAATTCAGGTTCCTTCTAGTTTTCCAAAGGACGGACTCAACAGTTGCTTTTGATGTTCTTTTCTTTCCCTTATTCTCTCACATCCCTCCCTCCTCATTGATGCCAATCCAGCCAGCATTCTCCCAGCTCTCCTTCTGCAAAGCAAATGTCGTGGACTGAATTATGCACCATTACCATCCCTCACCTAAATTGAAACACTTAAGTTCTAGGCCCCCAATATGGCTATATTTGAAGGTAGAACCAGCGAGGAAAGATGGCAGGTTAAATGACATCATAAGGGTAGGGCCTTAATCTGACAGGCGAGGCCAGGATGCTCCCCCACCCACTCCCATCCCTACATGCATGTGACGAAAAGGCCACAGAAGTCGCCACCTGCAAGCCAGTGAGAGAGTCCTCACATGAACGAAATCAGCTGGTACCTTGGTCGTGGACTCCAGCCTCTAGCACTGGGAGAAAAGTAAATTCCTGTGGTTTAAACCACAGTCTGTGATATTTCACTATGGTAGCCTGAGCAAACTAATACACTAAACCTAAATATCATCTAGAGATCACTTTTCAAAAGTGGCACTTTAGGCACGTCGCTTCCTCCTCAAGAACATATATTTTGCTGATGTGATTGTCTATTCTTGTGAGGATACAAAGCTGCTTGAATTACAGCCCTCGGCTATTATCCAAGGTGTTTCAGGACCTCAATACCTCTAATTTTATTTCCAAACACTAACAAAAGTTAGGTGCCTTGCTCACTATACCTGAATACACCTTGCTCATTTCCACAACTCTGAATTATCAGGGATATCCTCAGCATTTTTTGCCCTCTTTTAAAACCCTACCTCTTCCCTATAACTTCTGTCAACTATTGCAAGCTACACGTACTTCTTCCTCTGAAAAAAATCTACTTCTTACATCACACATTTTGCACTGAATATACACAAGAAATAAACCAAGTGTGTATTCAAGATATTTTGGCAATGTGCCAGCAAGAGTTAAATAAAACACAAAATAGAGAAAGTTGATTTTTGCTAGAGTAAAAACAAAACAAAACAAAAAACTAATTTACCTGGAATATCTTCACCCAAAACATATGGGCTCTATAGAACAAATGAACAACAGAAAAGTCTGTGAGAGAAGCATATTTTATAGGAAAGCTGAATAAATACATAACCATATATATTTCACCAATATGCCAACTATTTTCAAATGAACTTTATAGTAATAAAACAATTTAAGAATCTCCATATTTTTTAATCTTGACAAAAATTAGTCCAAAATTTATAGTAAGCACAGAAAAGGTTAAAATAGTTAACAAAATCTGGGGGAAAGAAAGCTATAGGGTAAATGTTTATATCATGTATTAGACATATAAACGATAATAATTAATACAATGTTGTACTGGAACAAGAATAATCATATGAACATACAAAATAGTTTATAAAGAGATATCAGTCTAGAAAAGACTAATATTTGCTTCAGGAATCATTTCAATCAGTGGAAAAGATGAACAGAAATGAATATAATGTAAAGGATACTAGGAGATCAATATACTCATAAAATTAAATTACATACGAATATACAATTGACTATAAAATACTGAACTATTTTTTAAAAGAGGAAAATAGTAAATATGCGCTCTGAAAAAGTCATTTCTAGGCCCTACAGTGGTAAAATAGAACAGTTGATTTGATTATACACAAAAAGAACAGTCCCTATATTTGAAATGATAAAACCAAACAGACAGTTGGTGAACTGCCTGTTAAATCTGTTGTCCATTTATTAATTGGGTTATTTTACTATTGTGAAATTCTGTTAAGTTTTCTATATATCTTAGATATTAACTCCTTATTGGCTGTGTAATGTGTAAATTCTTTCTCCCGTTTCGTAGGATGCCTTTTTAATCTCATGTATTTTTTCCACTATGTAAAAGCATTTTAACTTGAAGTAATCCCAATCATTTATTTTTGCTTTTATTTCCCTTACTTTAGAAGTCTCCAAAAACAACTTTATTGTTGTTACACAATATTATCACCAATGCTTTCTTCTATTTATTTTATTGTTGCCAGTCTTATCTCTAAATCTTTAATCCACTTGGAGTTATTTTTGCGTACGGAGTTAGAGAGTGGTTCAATTTCATTCTTTCATGTGCGGCCTTCTAGTTTTCCCAATACTATGTATTAAAGAGGCTCGCCATTCCCCATTGTGTGGTAGCGGCTGCTTTATCATAGATTAAGTAATGATATATACCAATATTGATTTCTGGGCTTTAGATTCTGTCTCATCAATCCATGTATCTATTTTTGTGCCAAGGCCATACTGGTTTTAGTACTGATGCTTTAGAGTAAAGTTTGAAGTTACATGATGCTTCCATTTCTCTCCTGTTTTCTCAGGATTGCTTTTACAAGTCAAGGTATTTTATGGTTCCATATAAATTTCAGCAATTTTTTAGGCTACTATTTCATACCATACATAAAAATTAACTCAAAATGGATGAAAGACCTGAAATCATAAAACACCTAGAAGAAAACAGGAAAAGCCTCTGTGAAATAGACTTTAGCACTGTCTTTGTGGATTCATCTCCAAAAGCAAGAGAAGCAAGAGAATGTGAATAACTGAGACCCTAACAAAGTAAAAAGCTTCAGCACAGAAAAAGAAACTGTCGCTAAAACAAAGACCCCCTTCTGAAAGGGAGAAAATATTTGTATAATTTCTTTGAAAAATATTGTTGGTATTTTGATGGGGACTGTGTTGAATTTACAATTCCCTATAGGCAAGATAGTCATTTTGGTTATATTGATTCTCCCTGTCATGAGTATGGGATGTTCTTCCATCTCCTTATGTCACTATCTAAATCCTTTAATTGGGTCTTCTGGTTCTAAAGAGGATATCTGGAAGGCCAATACATATATTTTTAAAAGATTATCACTGCTTCCAATGAGAGAGATGCCGGTTAAAACCACAATGAGATAATATCTTACACCTGTGAGAATGACCCTTCTTACAAAGACCCTGAACAAGTGCTGGAGAGGACTCAGAGAAAGAGGAACTCATTACTCTGTTCATCAGAATGTAAACCAGTGTATTATGGAAGACAACCTGGATTTACCTTAAAAAACTGAAAATGGAAATATTATATGATCCAGTAATTCCACCCTTGGGCATGTATCCAAACAACAAGAAACCATCAACATACACATACACACTGCTCTGCAATGTTTACTACCGCACTATTTACCGGAGCTGACATGAAAGCAGTCTTAGTGCCATGTGACAGAGGACTGGATGAAGAAGGTGCAATGTATTCACACCATGGGATGCTATACAGCTGTAAGCAAAGAGGAAATGTGATTATAGCAAAATGAAAGGAGTTCAAGGGAGGTATATGTAGTAAAGCAAATCAGAATGACAAACACAAATACTGGAGGACATTCACATAGTAGACTATTAAAGTAAAATACTTAGAAAAATTAGTGGACATCAAAAAAGAAAACAAGGGTTCTGAGACTAAGAGGGAGGAAGAAAGGGAGAAGGGGATACAAGGGGTGGGTGGAGGTGGGGTTGCTGATGAAAGGGAAAAAAGTAAAATATGACAATTTAATTGATTACATACAAAAAAAGGGGAAATGTTAGAACCAAAATCTAAGGGCAAAAATTAGAAGCAAATCAGGGGGAAATGTCTGAAACAATGACAAAGGATTACTATTCTTACTCTTTAAGGAGCTCAAACAATAGGCAATATGGTGGTATGAAAATACACCCAAATGTTAACAAGGCTTCATCTGTGAATGTTTTTATTTTCCTCATCAAATTTTATGTGTAATCAAAATCCCCAGCAGTAAACAAAATGACATTTATGCTTAGAAAAAAAGTGATTAGGAGGAAGGAAAATATAAATGAGAGGAAGAAATTGCCAAGAAGGTTCTTGTTAGCAGATATAATCTTGTTACCACGGATTTTAAAAATAGAAGACAAGTTCTAAAAGAATTAGCACATAAGTGATGGCAGAGGGATCTATCCTGAAATGTGAGTTACTTAGAGTCTGATTCTAAAAAGGGCTTTGGTCAAAATAACAAAGCCAAAGGAAAAGAACTTTGGAAATATTAAAAGCAAATGCAATTTCATAAAGTATGATGGGCTACTCAACCAATTATACATACCTGGACTTAATAAACTGCTACAATCCAATTAAAAGTTCTCTACTTCCATCTCAAAGTCTACAACTGAATTATTTTGTCACATTTATTTTTGGATAATAAATTGATAATGTCACAACATAAGACAAAAATTAGGGGCATTTGAGAAGGAGAAAATCGTATTTTCAATATGGAGAATGTATCAGTAGATAATCACAAGTTGGAATTAAGAGTTTATTTTTGTATCCTGCTTAAAATAAGCCACCTAAAAAATTAGAGGCCATTGGACTTGAGCTTTGAATAGAGTAACATGTAATTAAACATTCTAACAATTATTCACAAAAAGATTACTACGTATCTTTGTCATATGAAGGAGTCAATATAAGAAAAAAACTATTTCCCCATCTTGAAGTCTCCAGCTTATTGAGGGTTGGTTACAGAGAAGTAAACAGGCAATAATGATGTAGTGTGATAAGAGCTGGGAAAAATATGTGGACAACTTTGACAGCATAGAGGAGCAATCTCAATTATGAGCAGTCAGGAGAAATTTTCTGAAATAATATACTTTTAAGCTGACACGCAAAAGAGGATAAAGTTAGTGAACTTAATATGGAGAAGAGTTAAAGACGGGGGGAAATGCTTGTGTTCAGAGGCAACGGAAAGTACATCTTGCTGCTGGAGCACAGAATGTGGAGGAGAGTGGTGAGAAAAACAGCTGGAAATTGCTTAATCAGGTTAAGGAGTCTGAACTTCTGAGAGTAATGTAAAACCATTAAAGAGGAATGGCAGAGTGATATGATCAGGTTTCCATTTTTTAAAAGTCACCCCGTCTGTTAAATAGAGGAAAAAAGACAAAGGGGCAGGGAGAATCAGTGAGTTTAGCTAAGGGTTTCACGCTGTGAGCCAGGACAGTAGACTGAGACATGTTAGGAAATGGAGAGACATCAAAAAGTTTTAGAGCAACTCAAGGGTCAGAGTCTTTAAAACTTAGTGAGTGGATGTCAGAAGAGTCGAGTCTTTGATTATCTGTAGACTCTAAGTCACCAAAATTATTAGCATACTTTTTTCAGAAAGCTCCCTATCCCTTTGTTATCTGTCGGCTCTGTAGTGGTGTCGCCTCTCACTCTTGGTACTTGCACTTTCTCTCCTTGTTCCTAAGGAGTCTCACCAGACATTCATCAATTACACTGACCTCAAAAAATTACCTTTTGGGTTCATTGATTTTCTGTGTTTGTCTTGTTTTCTGTCATTGGTTTGTACTCTGATCTTTGTTTCTTCTGCTCACATTTTATTTCATATTCTCTTCTTTTTCAGTTGCTTTCTGTTTTCTATATCAGACTTGCTTTTAAGTTTTATTTCTTGATACAAGAGTGTTATCTACTCTAAGGCTCATTTTTGTCCCACTTCTGAGTATCGGTAGTCTACCCCATGTCCTCTGAGTTAGGAGGTTTTTCACTCTGGCTGGTGGGGGCAGTAACATTCCTGGTCCTGCATGAGCACTGAGAACATTCTCTGTAATCTTTTCAACTGACTCCTTCCACAGCTTCCAACAGTTCCCTCACACATGTGCATTGGTCAATAGTCTACGGAAAACTCAAAGGGCACCCTTTGCAGATTTCTGGAGTTCTCTATCTGTGCAGCTCTTTTCTCTCTCTGATTCTACTCTGCATTCTCAGGCCCCCTTGAGGTGGGTAATGGGATAGTTCAAGGACTAGCATGACCGTTTCTTAGCAAGTCCTACATAGATGGGAGGGGTGTAGGGGTGTGCATCATGCCCATTGCTCTGATTTCTCAGACGAAATCGTACCCCCCAAAAAGAAAAGTTCCAATTTCCTCTGGAGTCAATGCCTTTTGGGTCGAGGAAGGTCCATTATCAGCATTATCCAAGGAGGAATTAAGTACCTGTCTCAGTGCTACTACTGATGGAAGTAAAAGAGATAAGATCCCAAGTTCCTTCCAACTCTAATATTCTATGATTTTTATGCACAGTGCTAAAGGACTCATTATGAAATACAGTAGGAGAAAGTCTGCAACAGGCAAAATGAAAACAGTTTCATCATATTAAAACGAATGGCTAAATACAGAAATGAGTGAAGGAATTTGGTGATTTTTCCATCAGCAGCGTAAGGGGAGTAAAAGGCATTTTATCACAGATGCACTGTAGTGTTTTCACATGTAAGCAGCATCTCAGAAAAGCTAGCAACCTCAACTCAGGGTCATTCTCTGTGTCCCCAGTGGACCATAACACATGCAACATTAATGATAGTTATTATAGGAGAAGTCTCTAAAATGCCTCTAGCTCAGGGTCTCTCCCAGAGAGAGCTAAATATCTTCTGACATTTACATTCCTCTGCTCTTGATTCAGCTTTTGTCTTAGTAAAAGGGAAAAAATTATAGGGCTGTAACATGTCACCCTTTTGAAGAGTTACTTAGAGGACAGTATCAATACTTACTCCCATCTACCTAAACCTGCCTTTCTTCAAGGTGATTGATTCGTAATCCCCATTTGTAAAAGAGGGTAAAGGCTATTATTTTGGAGTTTCATCAAGAAAATACAGCCAACCTTTGCAGTTGAAAATTGCAGAATATCAACAAATTTCATTTCTGGAAGAAATGGAATGGCCAGTGGGGAAGTAACATCCACGTTATCTTCGGAATGCACTTCATGCAACACCGAGAAACGAGTTCAGCTATGTTCCTATCGCCTTTGTTTTGCCTAGTTTAATACCTCCTTCCAGTGGTGGTGTTTCACAGCATGAATGGCCATCAGTAGTACCCCCAGACCCAGACAGCCAGAACCCCCGCCCTGGGTTCTCACTTAGAAGCTGCAGCCTTCCTCTGGCTATGACTGTGTAGGAGGAGGCCATGTCCAATTAGGAGGCCTGGCATTTGGCATCCCACCTGGGACACCGAAGATGCGAACTTCCTAACACCTGTAGTAGGTCACTTCCCTGAATTTGGCCTCCCCAGGTAGCCAGTGCCGGGGCATGCATGCCCGCAGGGCAGCGGACTCCCCATCTCGGGATTCAAGGTGGATATCCACAGGCCAGTGCACGGCCCACTTCCCAACAGACACAGCAGGGTACAGGAAAGGCAAGCTGAGTTTTACTCTTTCCCTGTGTGGAGTACAGCCTTGCAGGGACCTTGGATCGGAAGTGCATCAGCCACCTCAAGAAATGATTTAAACAAGGGCAGTCCAAAAGTTCAATCACATACGCATGATATGAAGGAGAAACTGGGGAGACCGTCAGGTTTTACCCTCTGTGCTATCCTCCTCTCTCCCCAGTCCTCTCCCCTCTACCCCACCCCCCATCCTGGAGGCTGCTAAAGCTTGCACCTCTAACTTCGTTAGACCAAAGAGAGGAACCATTAGCACCAGGAGAACCCTGATCCTTTTTCCATTCAAGCCACAGTGGCTGAAGTCACAAACCTAAAAGAAAAACACAAGGAATTCCAGAATCTAAATGTGTCATCTTCTTTTCAATCGCTCCATTCTACCCTCTCAGTCAAAACCCCAAGCGGGCTCACAGAGCACTTTGGTGCTTAACGCAGAGGAATGGCTGCAAACAGGGCCCATAGAAGGCTGCTGGATTCCAATTAACTTCGCTACTTAACTTTGATTGCTGTGTCACTCTGGATGAACTCGCTGTTTATTAGTAAATGGGGGTGAGGCTCTCAAAGAGAAACGATGGCACTGACTGCAGCTACACAATAGCACCCAGATGATCCTATACTTGCTGCTTCTTCCCCATGACCCTCTTTCCTGCAATGACTAGAAAGAAGACACAAATAAGGCATTTAGGAAATCTGACACAAGCCCAAACTACTGAGATGTTAGGGTCTAAACTTTGAGTAACACTTTGTCTTATACTCAGATTTTCTAACTTCTGTAATTCTGTAACAGAGACACTAAAAGGGAAAAAGCCAAATTGTGTACTCGAAAATAGGAATAAATAGTTGAAGCCACACTGGATACGTATAACTGTTTGAAGTCAAAGCCAAATCTTGATGAAAAAGCTTTACTCTACAGCAAGTTCATGTATCACTAAATCACAGGAAATAACCCATACTGAGTGTTCTGCAGGAGAACAGACGACAGGAGAACAGACAACATCCATCTAGCATCCACTGCTTAGGCTGATCCTATGGTCAGTCATCTATTCCAAAGGACATAAATTTCATCGTGAATTTCCTACCTACCACAGAATTGGGGTTTGGGAATCGAAAGTAATCTAGCCCACCTAGAGTTGCAACCAAATTTTATTGCCTCTGATCAAAGCCATCACAAGACAAAGTCGAATTGCAATGTAAGCCTCCTAATAAGCTACAGGGAAAGAGGAGGAGAGATTATTAGTAATCACCAAATCTGGTTTCTTTCTTCTTCCTACGTACCTGGCCCTCTTCCAAAAGGTAAGACTGTTGGATAATTCTGGCAAATGGACTGTGAGCAGAAAGGAATGCAAGAGAAAGACATACCTCCCTTTTCCAAGGAGGGAAGGAGAAAGCCTTTCATCACCCTTCTCTTTTACCTGTCCCCAGCAAATTGGGAGCCATGTATCACGAAGGTGGAATCACAAGACGGTATCTGGCTGCACTTCTGATTCATTCACTGCTTAGAAGGAAGCTTCCCAGGAAAATTTCTAGAAGCGCAACAGTATTGCTCTACATCTCTACTGAGATGTAGAGGAACTTTTGTGGTTGTTGTAACTGTATCATTGCTTACACTATAACTAAGATAGGTATATTCTCAGTGGAAAGATATTTACTATATTAGAGATGGTGTCATAAAAGTAATCAGTATGGATAGATCAGTGAGTTGATTTGATAGTACACCTAAACACACACTCTCTCTCTCTCTCTACACACACACACACACACACACACACATCATTAAATTTTGATATTCCTGAATTTTTTAAATGCTATAAAATTTATAAACAATGGAATACTATTCAGCAACCAAAAAAGATAAACACATGCAATTCGCAGCAACATGGATGGAGCTAAAAAGGATCATGCTCAGCAAAATAAGCCAGAAGGAAAAAGAAAAATATCGAATGGTTTCACTTACAACAGGAATATAGGAGAACCAAATAAGAGAGAGACATTCAGCAAGGGAGGGGGAGGATAAGGGCTCAAAACGGGGGAGAAAAGAGCACAAGGGACTATGGTGATGGTTCATGGGTGAATTGGTGGTGGGAAACCTATGGGGGATACAAAATAATGTAAAAAATATAAATAACAATAACAAGTTTTTAAAAATTTATAAACAAGTCTATGTAAGTTTATTTTGTCTGAAATTTCATTTGAGGGCCTACTCATTACCCTGAGGAATTTCTGACTTCAGCCATCAAATCACTGAATGATATTTTACCAAAAAAAAAAAAAAAGGAAAAGCCTAAGATAATCTATCTTTACTACCCCAGGCCCACAAATATACCTTGCCCCTTCACACACATATTCAGAGACAAGCACACAGAGTCACAGAAGCAGATGTTCAGTCCACTGCATGCCAGAGCTCTGCTGGGTATCAGGAATAGAGTTAAATAAATGACCACTACCCTCCAGAAGGAAGTAAGGGGGAAAAAAATCACACAAACAAATAAGATCTGTGATTCAGGCTACTCTGGCGCTCAGTGGGAGAAACCAATTCTATCCAGAGGAAGACAATGACCTCACAAAAGAGGTGGCACAAGCTAAGTCACAAGAGGAACAACAATTATGTAGGTGGACAAGGAGAAGACGTGTATTCCAGGCGAAGGCTCAGTACCTGCAAACTTACTGAGTTACAAAAGAACTCTCCACGTAGAGACTAGCTGAAATGTAGTGTGCTTGTAGGGTAACTGTGGGACATGAGTCTAGGAGAGCAAGCCAAAACAGACCAGGAGCACGTTTCAAGCCAAACTCCTCCAGTTATCTATTGCTGTACATGCTGCTTCAAAACTCAGTGGCTTAAAACAACAGTTCATTTACATCTTCCCTATTTCACTAGGTTGCCTGCATTTAGCTCTGTGGTTCTACTTTGAGGTCTATGCTATAGTAGGCAAATGCTGGTTGGGGCTACTGTCCACCTGACAGCTCAATCATTTGGGCTGGAGGCTCAAATTGGCCCACTCTCATGGTTGGCAACTGATGTTGAGCACAGCTGGAGCTGTTAACTGGAGCATCTATCTACATTTGGCTCCTCCACATGGCTTGAATTTCTCATGGGATGATGGTTGGGTTATAACAGAGAGTGACGAAGAGTGAGTGGTCCAAGAAGCAGGAAGTAATAACAGCTAGTCTTTTAACTCCTGAACCCAGAAACTGAAACAGCGTTTTTTCAATTATATTTATATTTATATATATGCATATATAATTATTATACATTAATAAGTACATATATTTATTTATTTAATCCAAACAGTCACAGTAACCAACCATATTGAAAAACCCCATTTCTCAATGGGAAGAATATCAAAGACTATGTGGCCATCTTTAATCTGCCACACAGGGCAATAGTTTGAGCAGAAAGCATTGAATGGAAAGCAAACAGATACTTTTCTTTCTTTTTTTAAATTTAATTTACATCCTTTACATTATTGTGTATTCCCCGTGGGTTTCCCACGACCAATTCACCCGTGAACCATCACCATAGTCCCTTGTGCTCTTCTCTCCTCTATTTTGGTCTCTCTTCCTCCCCCTCCCCTGTAGAATGTCTCTTATTAGTGGTTGCCTGCTAGTTTTTGCTTTTGTTCATGTTTTGTGTGCTATTTTCTTTAAACAGGAGATGGGTAGGACAGAGCTACATTTGAGAAAGATGACTCTGAAGGCAGAGTAAAGATGGATTGGACGACCAAGATGATGAGCGTGCAATCTGGAAGCTCAATTAAAAATAAATGAATTTATATGAGACTATGTGGGCTGAAATCTTCTCCAAGGCTGCAGAGAACAGAACAGAGTAAGAACGTTTGAAGAGATATGAATGAGGACTCAGTGGCTAGTTTGATACAAGAACAAAAGAGGGAAAAAGAGGAAACAAAGAAGAGACTAAAGTCACTCCCAGACATCTAGGTTAATGTCCAGATGAATGGTGATGTCATTACATGAAAATAAAAGCTGAGAAAAAGAATGTAGATGGTGACAGGAGCAAGGAGGATGAATTATGAACGCAATTGTGTTTTCAAAACTGTAGGTTTCTAATTGACAAAAAAATGAGTGTTTTTAAGGAAATATACATTAGACATTGCAATTTTCAGCACTTCCTGATCTTTTCTGTATTCATAAAAGTAAGTCGGTAGCGTGAAAGGAAGAAATTACTTTTTCTTTCCTCTTTTTAACTTTAACTGAGTATTTCCTGGCAAACTTGTCAAAGTTTCTATCACCTGGAGGAAATTAAATTTAATGTATCTGCTTATATAAGAAGAAATGGGAAGTCTTATAAACTCCAAGTTTGTCATTCAAGATTCAAAGTATTTGTCAGTTTCTACAAAAACATTATCTGCTTTTTTTTTCAGAGACACCTTTCAGGATATGAGTTTACATTTTGATCAACTACAATTGATTCATTTTAGCCATTTCCAGTGAGCACCACTCTAATTCCCTGGCAGCACTGAGCTGAAATCAACAATCTCCACACACATCTACACAGAGGCTCCAGTAATTTCCAGTCTGAAAATGAAATGAAATGTTACTTGACTCCAAAGTCAAGCAAAAAAAAAAGTGAAAGTAAACAAATGGGACTACAGCAACTAAAAAGCTTCCGTTTCTCCATAAAAAACTGTCAGTAAAGTGAGAAGATATCCTATTAAAAGGGAGAAAATATTTGCAACCATACATCTGACAAAGGGCTAATATTCAAGATCTACAAAGAATTCATACAACTCAATAGGGAAACAAATAACCTAATAAAAAAGGGTAGTAAAGGGTAAATAGACACTTCTCCATAGAACACATAGTTGACATGTACTACTTATTTAGACATTACCAAAAAATCCTGTAGGTAGATAATAAACCTGTTTTACAAATGAGTAAATTAAGATTCAGAAGGGCTAAGTAACTTGTCCATGATTACAAAAATTCTAGTACATATTAGAACTAAAATTTAATCCAAGTTGTCCATTACCCTAAAACCCACTCATTGAATTATTGTCATATACATATTGTCTATTGCAGAGTTGAGTAGTTGCAGCAGAAATGGTATGGTCTGAGGACTTGAAAGTACTTAACCATATAGCACCTTGAAATAAAGTTTGCCAACCCTAATCTAGAGAAGTAAATGGACTCCAAAATATTAATTAGGATGATGCAAAATAAGCACAGATTGTGGTCACGTCAAGACTGAATGGTAACCAGAATGGAAAAGAAAATAATCTAAGAGGTAACAACTTCATAAAATGTAGTGAAATTAAGTCAGAGGGGTAGCAATGAAAAAAAAATAGAGTTTCCAAACTGGTAAATGGTAACATTCTTGGCCAACAAAGAATTTAGGAGGAGGAAGCTTATTCTGGGGAGAGCCCCGAGGTGCTAGTAAGAAATGCAGGCAGAGCTTAGACCAGAGGGCAAGCTTTAAACTCTAGGTTAGAGCATCACCTACAGAGAACTGATGAAAGTCATGGGGAATGGTGAGCTCGCTAGGAATAAAAGCAGAAAGAGAAGAGCAAGAGGCCAGGAGTGTGCAGACACCAAAGATCTGACAAAGTGTATACTCTCCTGACATTGTAACTACATGCTCACTTTAGATGCTCTCTTCAAAATCTTTATGGGATATCTAACAGGTATAAAGCATTGGGTCACATGGTAGAAAGGAACAAGAAAGAACCTAGTTCTGGGTCTCAAAAATTTCTAACTCACTGGGGAAGGGATGAAAATCAACGTCAACTTGGGGAAGAATAAGGATGGGGCAGGTTTACGAGGTAGCCAACCTCAAGGTTTCACATTAAAATACAAAAATTACATACATAATACATGTGGGGTATTTTTAAATTTCATTTCATTGCTCTATTGTAGTTGTAGAGAGTGCTCCTTAGCCTAGTGGGATGGAAATGATAGATCTTAGATCTTACTCAACTATTGTCCACCTTTGAGCATTGCAGGCATTTAGTATTTCCAAAGGGACACCATGGTAACATCAATATCCTTTCCCTGGTCATGATTAGCCCACTCACTTCCCAACATGCCCTTTGAGTCATTTATTCAGTGCTGCTCTACTTGACAAAACCAGCTGTCCATTGTGCTTCCTATACATGGGGGGAAATAAATTTATCAATAAACCTGCTAGACAGTTTCCTTCTAATCTATCAAAAAATCAGAGCTTTAAGGCATCAAAGCTCACCCCAGCTGTGCTCTTTTTCTGCAAGGTAATGTCAGAATTGCAACACAATCAGGGAAGCATTTTTCTCTAGAACTGACTTTTAATCACTTCATTTTATAATGTAAATAGCAAAAGTGGCTTACATACTGCCTCTGAGGTAGCGGAATCCTCCTGGGGCTTCCACACTTTCACTGACTCACCTCTAAGGACACCCAAGGGTAAGGAAGAAATGAGTTGAAGCAAAATGCACGCTGTTTAGAAAGTACATAAGAGAAAAAAATGTTAACATCTGTTTTTAGAAAAATCCTCTTGATCAAACAAAAAAAAATCTTGACAGACCCAGTTAAGAAAAATCTCTGCTTCTGAAGAGCCCAAACTCTGGGGAAGCTTTCACAAATGATGAAGTTAGCAGTCATGTTCCAGATCTCCATACAAGGGGGAGCATCCGTACTCCCTACCCTACCTCATGAAGGGAGGAGCAGAGCAGCCAGAGGCAGCCAAAGAGGAAGACTTGTAAGATTCCGAGGCGGCGCCTGGAGCAGAGGCATGTGAAGAAGGCCCGCTTGCTTCTAGGCTTTGGATTTGCACCAGACTCGGGGGACAAGGGAAGAGAAACACGAAGTCAAGACATGTAGAGACACTCGGAAGAGGAGGGGGTGAGAGCTCCGTGGGGAGGCTGACGGTGGCAGCAATCACCATGATTTCTACTGTGATGTTACTCTTTTCATTCCAAATTTGTCTGGCCCCTTCTGCCACTTTGCTATGGGTCCCTGCCAGAAGGGGCTGTAGACTTGTGGCAAGCCTTTGGGCCTCACTGGCCCTACAAACAACCCTGTTTGTCTGGGCATTTGCCCACGAGGAGATGGGTAACTTCGGCGTTTGATTTGGAAACTATTATCCTTTCTTCTCTGTCTTCTCTCTAACCACATTAATCCTATTAAAGTTCTTTCACACTAAGAGAATGCTTTGTCTTTATGTAGTGGATGACAGAACCCATTTAGAGTGTGCAAGGCTGGAGGGTCGCAGTGCACCCCTCCGTCTGCCCACTAACAGCCACAGTGATTGAAGTAGGACATCATACTTTAAAAATGTAATGCTGTTAGGACAGATATGATTAGGAGAGGGAAATAAAAGACTATGCTGCATATATATAAATTAAAAGAGATAAAAATGCCTACTTTGCCATATTTTCCTAGGAGTTAGTATATTTATGCATTTTTTGTTAAACAAGAAAAGATCTTTTGAGTTGAGGATATCTTTTCTGTTAACAAGTTAAAAAGTGAACTCATAAGCTGATTGGGTTGGATTCCAGTCAATCGCATGTTGCTCACTGAAGGTCCCTTCCCCATCCACCAGGAAGCTGCCTTCCTTAGAAATGAAAAGCATCCATCAAACCACACAGGTTTTACTGTACACAGAAAAATTCTTATTTTACCCCCAGCCCATGTGTTAGGGGATCCTATCACCCTGTGTAGACAGCAGAAGAGTTATAGAATTAAGAATACAAGAGTATTGGTACAGTAGAAAGCAAAAACCAAGACAACAGAACACTTTCACTGGCCAGAGATTAAGCGCCTCACCTCAACACCAGGAGCAAGCAGCCCAGGCTGAAGATCTGCAGGGGAAAAGCAGAACCCAACACGGGGCCTGCGCCTGCTTGCAGCGACAAATCCATACCCGGCACTGCAGCCAGCGTTCAAACGTTGCCTAGAGGTTGAGGCAATAAGACTCAACCATAAGACTGCATGAGCTATTTAGGCAGAGGGGTTGGCCTAAAGGAGGAGATCCCGCTGGAGCCTCACCACACAACTCCGGCACCCACAGCACCAGTGGGTGCTTGAACCCTCATGCACATTGGGTGACTCGGGTGCTCTATGGCTCCGGTTCCTTTCTACCTATTACCGCTTCCAGCACCAGTTCTCGGGGCACCTGAGCAGGTGCAAAGGCAGCAGTCTGAAAGCTTAACCCTAACTACTTCTAAAAACTAAAAATGAACGCAGAAGAATATATCACAAATTCCAGAGTAAAGGGAAAAATAAAACTTGAGAAAAGTTTCAATCTGGTCGAACAGAACACGCCTGAAGGAAAGGTCAAGGCAACAGTCGAGTCTTACTGAACTGAGGGAGAAACAAACCAGTGATGACGTAGACAGGAACAGATTAAAGACCAAGAAAATATGAGATTGCTGCAGTTAGAACAAATGAACCTAAAAAATACAATAACCGAATTAAAAACTTCAGTAGTGAGCCTCAGCAGTTGACAGATAGAAGCAATGGAGAGACTGAGCACCATCAAAAACGCAATGTCAGAGAGCAAAGAGAAAAACAAAGAGAAAAAAAGAATTCAAAAATGAAAAGAGGGTAAAAGCCCACTGCTATAAACTAAAGAGAAATCACAACTGCATCGTGGGGGTCCCAGAAGGAGAAAGACGAAAGCAAAGAAAATGTACTTAAAGAAATAACTGCTGAGAACCACCTCAACCTGGACCAGGAAGAGGATGAACAAATTTCTAGACACTCTTACCAATGGGGAGGACTTTCGTTCAAGCTGTGTCACAACAGATGCTCATTTTCTGTGTTCTGAAAACCACCCGTAACTCACCCTGAATCCTCTCTGGCTGCCACAGCTTATTCTGTCTTTAGCTGGAGATGGTATTTAAGGTGATGCCTTGGCCCACGTGGAGGACTTACTCAGTTCTCCTGGGATGTATATGTTTTATTAAACTTCTGTTTGTTTGTTTTCCTTTTAATCTGTCTTTCTTTTATTATAGGGAAAGTCTCAGTCAAGAATCTAGAAAGGTAACAGGAAAATTACTTTTCTTCCACTCAATACACAACTAACTGAATCTCAGAGCCAGGCATTTTCACTATGCCTTCTATCCTCCTTGTAATCCACCAAAACTCACCACCAGGCAATTTATCATCATTTTCTTGGCACTATTAATTAAAGGTATTACAGTGATTTATATCAGCAACTAATGTCCTATCACACTATTCACGCTACTTTTAAAAGTATAACCTCATTGGCAGCACTATGTAAATATTTAACTGTGGCTGCTTACCTAGGACATTTCCATAAAAATGGATTCTTTCCTTGTAAATGCAGACTGTATTTCTAATCCATATTATAATAAATCCTGCCAAATTCATCTCTGAAGCCTCTGCTTTATACTGGCACTCTTCCACAAGTCCAATTTTAGATATTAAATATTTAATACCAATATTTCTCCTACTTTCATGAATGGAAAATGTTTTCTGGCTCTGAAAACCTGTAAAAATTAATATACAGAAACTCTATTTAAATGAGATGGGAAGCTAGAAGAGTTTCCAGGCATGTGCAACCAGCAAACTCTAGGACTCAACATGCCTTCCATCTTCAGTGGAAGTGATATAGATTCCCCAGGCCAGCAGAAGGTGCCTCTTGGAATAATTATAGCCCCTTTAGAGGTTATATAAGGGGTTGCTGGTTTTCATTTGGAGCATGCCTGTGTCTCACCTAGAGACTGCATTTACCTAATTATTTGTTGTTGTTTTGGAATAAACCCATTTTATCGTTGAAACTGCTGATTGTTTGAGGTCAACAAATCCAAGCTACTGAACTTATTAAATAACCAGGCAATTTGTTATCTTCAAATATCAAAATAGAGAGAATGGGTAGTTTACTTTTTCTACCTTAAAGACTGTCTTATCTTTTAAGTCAATTGGACCATGCACATTCCAGATTTTTCTTATCCAGAACACTGATCAACACTGCTGTTTGGGAAAACCAACCCTTTCTGTGTTGGGTGTGGAGACAGAAGGCTTACTTGGAACTTAACCCACAACTGTATTTAGTAAATGAGCCAGACCTTTTATTCAACCACTGAACTACACTTTTAAAAGTCCGTAATTATCATTACATCCTTTTAAAGTCCTGGAGTGCAGATGCCACAGGATGATAACTGAATTTCACTTTATTGCTACAGAAACAAAGTATCTCAAAGCAAATAGGAAAACAACATTCAATAATCCAGCCAAGACTACATCAAATTTAATTTGGCACATCCAAAGGGTCAAGCATCCAGCAAGGCAACACTGATTAAACTCTTGGCAAAATCAATGAAGAGATGTCAGCAGAGTCGCCACAACAGAGAACCATCCAATTTTAAAATGTCAAGAAACGGAAATCTGTGAGATCTTCACATTGCGAAAGGGAGCAGAATTGGTCACCCCCAAACATGCCTCTTTGGCAGGATTATTTTCTGAAAGAAGAGACACAAAGAAGCTCTGAAAATCAAGTAGAAGTTGCCCTTTTGTAAGAGACATTTACATTCAGAAGGGAATAGTCAGTTTATAAGGGTGTCTCCTTGTGTTCCAAGAAGAAAAGGATGATTCTAAATCTCTAGAAAGGTATCAGTGGCGAAGGCAATGACCTAAATCAACACAGCAACCTTACCTTTATTTGCTGTGTTTTGCCTGAGAGCCTCCCATAATTGGCTCCCTCTGGCTAAATATTTTCTTTTGTCTTTATCTGGACATGGTATTTAAGGTGGTGGTTTGGGACATTTCTGGGATTTTTCTCAGTGTTCCTGGGACTCTTCCATGTATAGAGGACATATACATGTATTCAACTTCTGTTTGTTTTTCTCCTGTTAATCTTTTATTGCAAAGAGGTCTCAACCAAGAACCTGAGAAGGGTAGAGGGTAAATCATTTCTCCTTCCCTACAACTGCAATGGATGGATAGTGGATATACTGATTGCATCACCCAGACTGTTTAGATTTCTACCTTACAAGAATTTGGAAAAAACCCTTGTGATTATATTTTGCATTACATGTGGAAAAAAATAATAATTATGTAAGTAAACAAAAAACAACAGTCAATTTGGGTTTGGAGTTGGCTAGCTTTATCAAGTCAAACAAGGGCAATCAATACAGTAAACCATCTGAATACATATTAGATACCTCATTTAAGAGGCTAGGGTAAGACATCCCAACTAAAATACATCTTATTCTCCACTGTGCATCAATGCCTGAATTTTCATCAAAACTAACTCAGTTTTTGTCTTCACTATCTCCCAATGTCTCCTTAAATAAGCAAATATCCCCGGGAAGGCAAATGTGCTCCAGGTAGCAGCTTCCACCCAGGATGGCTTTTTATGAATTAAAAAAAAGGTGCCCTGTTGGGTGTATGCTGCACCACTGGACCAAGACTATGGCTCTGGGTTCAATTTCACTCCGCACCAGTCCTCACAGCCCACAACGTTTGTGTACAAGACTAGGTTGCCTGCTGATGATCAAGAAACCTAGCTCGTATTTCCTTGGAAGCCTCCAAATTGCTATTATACTTTTCAAAAGTAATCTCTACTTATGCTAAGCAAAACCTTCCTTCTTGAGGCACCCCAAAATGAAATTTCACCAATACTGTATTAGCAATTCTGAGAAAAGACTTATGTTTAAGGCTGCACTTGCCCGGTACTTCAAGAGCAGTTGATCCAACTAAGCCCCTTATCCCTGACAGCCTTGCTGACTGTCCCCAAAAGAAAACCTTTAGTCACCTAATCCTATTTCGTTTCACTCCTCACCATCTCTCCGCATCTGCAACCAACTCTTTCTTCTACTGAAATTTTTCTTTTAAAACTTTTATTTCTAGAAATTTGTTCAGTGGTGTGCTGGAACTGATTCTTATGGGCCTTCTAGAAATTTCGC
Source organism: Scalopus aquaticus (assembly GCA_004024925.1). Taxonomy (NCBI): domain Eukaryota; kingdom Metazoa; phylum Chordata; class Mammalia; order Eulipotyphla; family Talpidae; genus Scalopus; species Scalopus aquaticus. The sequence continues at coordinate 70,953 of PVIJ01001634.1, forward strand.
TCTGTTATGTTGGTAGCCTGAAATCAGCCATAGTGAGAGTATCCCTACTGTAGAATTCAGCAGACATTCAGCAGGTCATTTTTAAAATACTGGGAACACTTAAGATTTATTCTCCGTATTATTCTTTAATTTTTAAAAACTGAAGCAACACTGGCTTACAACACTATATAGTTCAGACGTGTAGGCCCGTACCTCTTCGTGACCACACTGCTCCCACAGTCCTCGACCACAGTCCACTGAACTCCCTCCTCCTTTTGCTCCCCCTACTCCCAATCTGGTAGCCTCAATTCTACAGTCAAATTCCTAAGGCTTGTTTTGGTTTGGTTTTGTCTGACCCTTTGCTTTGTTTCTCTATATCCCTCATATAAGTGAAAGCATCTGGTATTTGTCTTTCTCTTTCTGACTTATTTTGCTGAGCCATAATCCCCTCCAGTTCCATCCATGTTGCTGCAAATCAGGGCGTCTTTTCGTAAATGAATGACAAATAATTCAAACATTTTCCCACACACAATTTCTATAAGTAAAAAAAATATTTAATTTCTCCTACATTCTGATAAAATTAGTTTCTTATTCTCATTACTATTTTTTAATCAGTCAGCTAGAATCCGCTTCTTCCAAGATACCACCATTTATCTTGACGGTCTCTCAAGAGCAAGTAGGTCATATTATCATATTCTTTTAATAGATTTCCTTCAGGAACCCTTTAAAGCATTATAGGGAAGGAATATTTTTCTTTTATTGCATCATAGCATCTGATAGATCATTCTGTAATCATTTGCGTCACCGTATTATATTGTTATGCATTCACCTCCCTAATTTGCTGAAAGCTACTTAAAGGCAGGAACCAAGTTATACTAATCTTTGTATATCCAGTAGATTCTCCTGCTTACTATGGCTGTAAAAAAAAGCCACTGCTCTACTCATTGTCCTGTAGAAACACTTTAGCTTTCAAGATGATGTCACCTGGCTCTATCTCCTCTACGTCTCCTCCTTATGCCACATCAGCACCCTGAGCAGCTCCCTCCTATTCAATGAGAACTTTGCCGCCTCCTTTCACATCGAAGCCCTGTGCTCCTGCCGGGCAACCTCAGTGTCCTCGAGGATAACTTGTGCAATCCGCAGCCACGGGCACCTGCTACATTTTCAACTCCATTCTAGTTATCTCTTCAGACCTTCCTTTCTCCAGATGTTCTACTTGAAATATACAAAACTGCAAGTTCCCACTAGCTGGAACAACACCTATTCTTCTCCTGCAGTTGCTTGTTAACTTAGCCAAATGACTTACACCATTTCCTTTGTTCTTCCTTTTTCTCTCATTATCACACCCTTCCAGTTCCACATAGTTCCCCATAAAATCGAAATTCAGCCAAGAATCATTTCAATCTCTTTCTTGCCAGCACTTCCAACTCATTGAATCTTTTATCCGTCATAGATTTTGACCCTGACATCACTCACCCTCTCACGAGTACTAGCAGCCACCTTTTCTCCTGCCACATCCAGTCCGCGGAGCCTGCCGAGAGTCAGAGAGAGAAGACACCCGCACGGACAGGTTCCTTGACTCGGCCATCGTCTGCAGCCGCAGGTGGCTTCTAACAGGCTCTCCGCCACCCATCTATAACCCCCTAATCTCTTCTTGCTCTCCTTTAAAAAACACTTTAATGTAATAAAATATGCCTAACATATTAGTTATCATTTCAATCATTTTGTGTCTTGTTTTCATTTTTACTAAAGCTTTTCCTAACATTCACCACTTTCCTAGGAACCTCCACCCTATTTTTATCCCCTTTCAGGGAATAAGTTTTTCTCCTGAGTCATGGCTAAAAGTCAGGCTCTCATGTCAGCCTGCTGCTAACATCTGCAGAGCCAAGGGCAAGAGTCCAAATGGAAGCTTTCCACTCCAGCCTACAGTACCCCCAACCCCCACCTTTTCACCTACCCGAATCTCTCCCAGGTAGATAAACATTGCTTCCTTAACACACCTAAGGCCATCCCAGCACATATGCCTAAGCTCCATCCACATCCCCAAGACAGGCCTCTCGGTCGCCTCTCAGATGCAGTGCCATAGTCCTGCCTCAGGAAGACAGACCTTGAGGAGAAAGCTGCAGGCCCTGAAACATGATTTCGAAGGGTAACTTCAGTCTCTCGGTGGGCATATCCCATTAGCTCCACGGACTTCTCACCTTGCAAAGGAGCTGTAGCTGAATGCTGAGGGTAGGACCCAAGGCAAGGGTACCTTGGCTCTCATTTCCTTATTCTGCATCATAGAAATCCTATACTTCAGCCATACCCAAAATTTGCTATTTCCCAATATACCACGGTCTTACAATTCTATGCCTTTGACCATTCCCTTCTTCCTATCTGGAACTTCTCACAGACACTAGTCTCTGAAGCTAATTTCTCTGAGTCAGTTTACCCATGACCTCCTTTGGGAAGACTGAGTTACACTTTTCTATATTCCAGTAGCAGTTAATCAATTTCCTATAACCACAGGTGCCATATTACTGCGGCATGTTGGCACGTCTGTTCCTATGACTACACGAAGAGCTCCTAAAGGAACTGGACTGTGTTCTAGACACTATTACATTCACTGAATCTAGAACCTTTTCCCATTTATGTAATGTTGAATGGGAATATGAACTCAAATAACACAGTAGTAAATAATAAACCTTGGCTAAATAAAGGATGACTCTTTATTTCTGGTATTTCTGTAATGTACTAAAATTTTATTCTTAAAATTCACTGAGACATTCTTGTATTCATTTTTTAAAGAAAAATAATCCCAATCATGAAACAAAGCCTATTTACTTCTCTATGCACTGCGATTCTTACATCAGTTAGGAAACAGGGTGAACCTAGAATTCTAGGTCTCACCGAAAGCAGATCCTAAGAGAAGAAGCTGTATACAAGTATTTTATTTTGGAATGATCCTGAAAAGCACTGCGAGGGAGTAGAAAACAGACAGCACAAAAGAGAAAAAAGGGGTGTTAGGAAGTGGTTTCTCATATGGGCATCTACCCCCAGAATGTCTAGCTATATTACCTCTGGGCCTTCTCAAAGAGAATCAAGAAAAGATACTTTGCTTTTGAGAAAAAAAATTCACTAAAAGAAAAAATCAAGGATGCTCTGGTCTCATTATTCTAACTTTCAGGTCCATCTACTTCAGGAACTTTAGGTTCCGCTACTACATGATGCAGACTTTGCAGTTCTCCACACTTGCCCTCTCTTTCTACACAGGCACACCTCAGGATTTATTTTAATGAAGGAAAATTAGGCAATAAGCCCTTCAAATATGCTATGCCAAATGGAATGTATACAGCTAAGTAATGTAAATCACAGATTCTCCACCCTGAAATTAAATATATGGTAAACCTTAGATATTCACATAAGTTCAGCCCCAAATTCTTAATTTCTCAAGCATCATCCCCACCCCTATAAAGTGTGTATGCAACGACTAGCAAGCAAAACCACAGTGCAAAGGAAGTGCCAGCCCCAGGTTAGATGAGCGCTCAAAACCCAATTTCATTTTGCTGTAGCAAAATTCAAGTTTCTGAATTTTATGAACATTTATGAAGAGAATTGAAATTTTAAGTGTTAAAATCACTAATTCCAAGTGTTTCAGTTAGCTTTTGCTGTACAATTCACTGTAACTGCATGAAAAATAACAATAGGTGTTTATTTCTTACTCAGACATCTGTGTTATCAGCTGTGACTTTAGCTGATCTACGCTGGGCCCAGGCTTAATTCTAAGCTACAGGTTGGGTTCAAGCGTGTTTTACCTAAGTAGGGGCCTTCTTGGGCCAGAGAGCTTGCTGGAACACGAATATTTCATGGCAGAGGCATAGAGGCATAGGGCGAGCCCAACTGCACTGCTACATTTCAAGTCTCTGCTCACATCACGCTCACCAGCATCTCATTGACCAAAGCGAGTCACATGGCCAAGTGCAGTATCAGTGGGATAGGGTAGCATGCAGTCGTCCCAGGGAGCTGGAGAGGAAGAGAAATATTATTTGCTGAACGATAATCTAGTCTATTACACAAAATCCAGAGAAGTTTCATGTTAAATTCTTCCTAGGAATAGAAACAGCAAAGCACGCTCCCAAATAATGTACTGAAATCAGACTATATTCAACAGTTTGGAGTTCAAAGTGGAGTTTTTTCAACTTTGGTCCATGAATATTTTGTAAACAACATCTAATACATCTTCACATTTCTATGTTTTATAAACAGTTCAACAAATTAGATGTCAAAGAATCCTCAGGGCGGAAGTTTCCTGATAAGAGGAATCTCGTAAAGAAATTATGGTATATTTAGAAACCAGAATGACATTTCCATCCTTTATTTGTTTACCACTTGAACTTTAGCAACTATATGGCAATGCATTAAAAGTATTCTTAGTCATTTTCTTGGTGATTTTCCAGTCTCCTGAAAAATTACAGACCCGGCAATAGTTCAAGGGCTTCATAATTCATCAAAATTGTCTAAATTGGAAAAGCTCTTTTTTCTGAAATGCTCAGGACTTATAGCCAATGAAGGCAGAACTGACCTGCTTCCAGCTGAAGCTTTTTTGCAATCTGTGGAATTTATGAATAAATCCATTTTTGCTAAGGTATCTGTACATGGTAAAGTGATTTTTTTAAGTGAGTCTCAATTCTGAGACACCAGCAATAATAGTAGTACCAGCAGCAACAACTATTCCAATTACAGCTGTGACCAGTGGCTATGAAAGTGCCACTTTCTGCTGAAACCTCATGACGGTGCTCTCGCCCGGCGGTGCAATCCAAGGAGTTGTTTTCCTCTCTACTCATGCAGATCCTTACATTTTAGGGAGTTGTTTATGGTTTCCCCCCCATGAAGCTCTTTAGATTTCTGGTCAGTGATATTCTATCATAGATAGGAAAAAACAATACTTAATGAGGTTTTAAAAGGTTTGACTTTCGCTTTAACCATAGTGATTTTATCACAGCATGGCAGAGAGAAGAGAGAAGCCAACAGAAAGTAGTGAAAAGGAAGTCTCAGCAGGCAAGATGGCAAAGTTTTTTAGTAAGAAAATTAGGTTGGACAGGATATACACAAAGCACACTCCAGCAAGCGATCAATAATGTAAAACTTGGTATTTAGAGGGCATCTTTTATCCTAAAAATTCAAGGGACTTTGCAGACATGAAAATAATATTCATATGGATCAAAAAGCAAGTATTGCTGGGTTGGACATGCAAAAGGAGAAAGAAGAAAGTTGGGTTATCTAGTCAATAGAAAGATGGCCAGCCAGCATCTGTGAAATTAAGTCTAGCCGTCTCTAACACAAGCTATGTGGTTTTAAACTGGTCAAGTCAAGTGGTCCCAGGTTAGAGTATAACAAATAGAGAGAGGCAAAAAAAAAAAAGCACATCGACCAGCAATGGGCTTGTACCCCAGCAGCCATGCTTTTGCCTCATGTAGAAATCATATGGAACATAACATTTTCCAAAGGATATTGGTCTGATATTTGTGGATACTGAAAGGCAATGTAAGAGAAGACTTCACTTCGGGTACAATTTCTGATAGAAATCCCCCAACATACATACATACACTTGCGCACACACACATATACACACCCCAAGTATGTCATCACCTTTAACTAAATATAAAACAAATATTCAAACTGTCAAGATTATAAGGTAATGTTTAGAAAGGAATTAAACCTCAACACAGAGATGCAGACATAATATACTAGCAGGGTTCTAGCAAAAGGATGTAACTTTATTGCCTACTATAAAAGGACTAGTTTTATATATTGCAGTATTTGGATGTTTTGATAAACTCTATGATAAGTGATAATGAACTCTTAGACAAGTGACAAAATAGACTTCGTATTATTTAAGATGCTACTTCCCATTTTGGTTTTATTATTAAAACTTTAAAATATATTTTAACATCTAAGTGAGAAAATACCCACTCCCCTTTCTCCTTTTCCAAAGTCAATAAAAAGTCACTTTATTATATAGAGAGATAAAAGCATAGACTCTTTTTAGAAATAATTCCCTTGTGTCATTTAATAGTAAATTATTCCTTACCTTTGAAAATAATATACAGATTCTACCACCTTAATATTATTAATGATACAGATTTGATCAAATTATTTCACATATGAATTTATTTTGAGGACCACTAATTCATGGAATAATTTTCTCCCAAAAAGCTGTTATTTACCCCAAAAATCCCACTCCCATTTTTAATATTATGTAGTTGAATAATGAAGCTCAAATAAAGAAAATCAGTCCTTCAAAACTTATAAGTAAATTTGTGTTTTAGGGTTCTAGAGTCAACTGCCTGTAACTTTTGCAACACAAGCACTTACCCCCTCACTATCTATAGAAAACTGTGGGTAAAATCAAACCTAAAAAACAATATTATCTGCCAATAGAAATAGGTGAAGAACTGTTTTTTGTTTTGTTTTGTTCTGTTTTGTTTTGTTTTGTTTTGTCCCTGGGGACTGGGAAGAAAGGTGTTGTAGCTATTGTCATAATTCTGTGTGCTAGAACACACACACACAGAGTTTTGTAAGAGAACTAACAATGCTTGTAGGATGTCCACAGAAGAAGATTAGCAAAATAAAGACAGATGGCAATGAATTAATCTAACACCCAACTCTAACACTTTTCAGCTATGTTGCCATTACACACTTCTCTCTTGTACTAATTCAGACTTCAATTTGACATTGATCACAAAAATACATGCATATATTCAACACCATCTGCCGCATAAGTACAATTCCAGGGAAAGGAGCTAGCCACCATGAGATGTCAGTAGTCAAGGCTGGTTCCAAGGTAACACTCTTTCAGTGGGAAAGAAGGAAAGCACTCAGGTGACCCAGCTGCTGACCCAGTTATATGCGCCAAAATCCAACTGACACTTCTTCCATTCAAAATATTTACCCCAAAACAGAGTGGTACAAAGCAACGACCCTTGCCTGAAGTAACCCTGTTATGATTTATATGTCTTTAAACTAAGTTTTCAACTTGAATTGAAAATGAATGCAAGTTGTATAAACCGACTTTTCATTTGTTCTTTTTCTGTCAGTGAAACTAAACCGAAAGAGAACAGAATTTTTTTAAGGTGTCCCATACGGAAAGAACTGTAGTGTATATACATAGCTAAAAATATATAAGATAATGAAAAGTCATGCCTCCAAATAAACATTAGAAGGCCTAAGCTTTCCAGAAAGCTCTTATCCATTGCTGCTAACCAACCAACTTCTTCACTTCCTAGTCCTACATGGTCTAGAAGTTTAGGATCACTCCTGGTCAGCATACACGAGGAGCTTCTAGACATGTCACAATTGCACAACAACTGTGTGTTCAGGCGCCCCATCTTTGGGAGAAGAAAACAAAACACTGGATCATGATGATTCAGAATCATTTAATGCACTGTTTTGACAGACTTCAAATTCTTCAACCTCTTAATAATAAAACAGAAGGGAAGACAAATATACAACAAAGACTATAATGGAAGATATTTGAAGATATTTTGACATTTTCCCCCAAACAATACTCCTTTCATAAATTTGTACACTCAAGCAAATGTATTTATGAGGTGAGGGTAGAAGACAAAAACATTTTCAAGAATGAAGTTTTGAAGTCACACTAAGCAGCCTGTTTCTGACATTAACACTAAGAGCTAAACACAACTTGAAAAAAAAACTCAAAATAGAAACAAAAAAATAACATGAACTAAAAGTGGATAATCATTATTGTTATAGCTATAAATGTTCGATAAACTCAAAAAGGCCCTTACGAGAAAAAAAGTCATGAATGACGTCGCAAGCCTTTACTAGCAAAGTAATGGCTATTGAAGGTAATTAATGCAATTAACCAACATCCCAAGAAAGGAAACCTTAAGAACAGCTATCCCTATGGCTACGCAATCCACTTCCCAAATGCTCCGGGACATTCCCAAGTAAAAATTCCCTATCATTAAATGAGGTAACAGGTAAAAGATTCCAATTATTACTTGGAATATATAGCATGCTATGAGATTTTAAAAGATAGTACATGGTAAAATTTTATCTAGGTGAGCTGCTGTATTAATGAAAATATAAAGTAAAAAATAAAATGCAAAGAACTTGTAATTCATGTTCTCATAGTTCCTTATTCTGAAATCAATCTTTTTTCAGACCTTGGTGTATAGCACCAGCTAGCTTTATGAACAGTACTACTCAAAGAAATGCAGTCACGTTAATAAAAATCTACTTCAGATGCTCCCTTTTATCACAGTAAGTTAAAAAACTAAGGAGAATATCCCATTTCTATTTAATAATAAAGTTTATAAGCACTTTGGGAAATTTTACTAAAAATTGGCTTGGCTGAAAGATTAGTTTAGATTCACCATCTACATCATAATTCATAAAGATCACGCAAAAAAATTGAAGGACATCTGCAGTAGTTTTGTATGAAAACCTGGACACAGAATAAATTAAACTGAAAAGTAGCATTCCCATTCTAAAGGGTTTTTCTAATCTGTAAACAAAGTACATTTACTGGTAAAAACTTACAAAACTTGTAAATGCTTGCAAAGTAAAGCAGACTTCAGAGCCAAGGTGAGGAAAGAGGAAGATCATGGGGTTTGCAAATAATTCAGAAAAGCTAGAAACATCTGTGTACCCTATGGATCATCACCGAAAGTGAAAATTTTGATGGGCTTTGGATTCTGACAAGCAGAAGTGTAAATGCTGTTTCAAGGGTAAAAATAGAGAAACAGCAAGGTGATTTCATAGTTGCATTTGGTTTGTTTTAGGGCTTGGGTTCGGGAGTGTCATGCAAACAGAGGCAAACAGAGGTTTGAACTACGCACAGGCAAATGGGCTTGATGACTTTTTAACATACGCGGAAAGAGTGGAATGCAGAAACATCCAGAGAGGATGCATAGTACTATTGCTCTGCAAAATTCTCGGCCAGCCTCCCTGCTTCTTCAGCAGAGGGCACTCTGCAATGAAAAGTGGCTGGCAGCCCAGGGATACGATCTCTCCTCTGTAGTATCCCAGACTACACTCACAGCATCAGTTGAGATGCTCAAGAACCACCTTCCCACCTTAACTCATCTGGGTGAAGCTGCAATGGGTCAGGCCACAGCGGCCGGACGGGGTGAACACACACTACCCAAGGTTAGGCGGTTGCTCGCTCCCCACTCCCGTTACCCAAACTACCCCAAGCTGCTATCTTCATCTATTATGAGCATGTATGTGTAGCAAAACGATCAATCCTATGAAAGTTGAAAGACTAAGAAAAAATTGCTAAAAATGTCAGTGCTCTGACATTCAAACACCTTAGAGTTGATGGTTTCATTGGGAAAACATTATAGACACGAAACCTTCCTTTTTGCTCTGAAGTGATGCTGAAAGTGAGGACCCGCCCCTTCCTTCTCCTTTCCAGCCCCATTACGCATTTGTGGTCATTACACTCCAGGAGAATTCAGGTGCCCAAACAGGCATCACAGGAATAGAGGATGCCGTAGAAGACAAAACAGAGGCACAGCTTAGGAGCTCGCAGCACAGACTGTGGTGTCTGGAACTCTGGCTCTGCCACATATTTCGTTGACTGTGTGATGCTGGGAAAGTTATTTAACTTTGCAATGCCCTGGTGCCCTAGCTTTAAATCAGTATTTGCAGGTATGAGAAATTAAACGAGATCATACGCCAAGTGTCGTGCCCTGACACACTAAGTGACACACTAAGTAAGCACTCTGGATATGTCCGTTACTATCATCATTAGCAGTAACATTTCTTTGTCAGTGCCATCTGCTTCTCGTTACTGTACTACTTTCTACACTTAGACTATATTCATTAGTTTTGATATTTCTAAAGTGAACAAATATAGTTATGAAGAGAACACTAAAGGGTCTAAATAAGAGGTCCCACCTCCCTTTGTCCCTTTATTTCCACTTTAAGGTGTTGCTAAAAGCTAGCACTAAAATTTGAGCTTATCCCTCCATAAATATTCTCTCTCTATTAATGTATAAGGCACAAATACGTGTCTCCAAGATATTTATCTGTTCTCCAACCTGTTCTTCTCATTTACAAACTACATCTTTAATGCCAGTACCTTCAGTGCTGTCTTGTTGTTTTTAGCATAATGTTCCATTCCCTGCCAGAATCATGATTTGTTTAACCAGTACCTATGGATGAACATTCAGGATGTTTCTATGTTTATATTACATTTAATACTACAAAGAATACCCTGTCACATAAATCTTTGTGTATATGTGCAAATATGCCCACAGAACAGTAGCCATGCTAGGACAAATGCGTGTACTTTTAAGATAGATATTCTGTAAACTTGCAGATAATAAGATCGATGAGTGATTTCTAGAAGGGAAGGGGGTGGGTCAATCAGGTAAAAATGGACAGTTTTATGGTGAAAGTTAGAATTGTACTCTTAGAGGGAAACATAATGTAGTACATACACATACTGATTTTTAACAAGGCACACCTAAAGCTTACATTTCAATGTAATGTTACCTCGACAAATGTAAAATAAAACACACACATTGCCAAGCTGGTGTACAAACAAGTTGCACCACCTAACATGCTTTCCAACCACATATGAAAATAATTCTACCATTCACTTTGCTAATGTTCTTCATTGCTACACTATTATTTTGGGGAGATGTTTCAAGTTATGTCTCAAATTAAAATGCAAAGTCAAAAAAGAACAAGAACTCTATTTTTCCTGTCTTATCTAGCCCTTGCAATGACATATGATCCCTGGCAGAATGTGCAGCCCACAGTCGCCCCCTGGAACTACTGCTGATTTAACGAGTAGTAGGGCAACCAGATAAACGAGAGAGGACAGTGGATTCTACCAATGTCTCGGAAATGTCTACACTCTACACAAGGCTCCTTTTTCTTTGCTGTTTTCTCACATCTTGTATCTGTCCACTGGAGGATTATTTGCAACAGTTTCAGAGGATTGTCACAAAAGATACAGTTTATAAATAAACCTCTTTGTAACACTCAGAGTTCCAGTATGCACTTTTTTATGTCACTGTAGTGCACTAAGTCTTCAGGTGGTGGCACCTTAGTGGCTTCAGAAGTCTTACCAAGACTAAATTACTCCCCCAAATTTTTGGATGGGGAAATTACTATCAATTAATGCAATTAGAATCAATCTGAAAGCTAGCATGAGGTAGCATTTGAATAGTTCAAACCCCAGTAATTCAAATTTGGCAAAAAGTTAAATGGAGCACCAAAAATAGGCCAGAGAATTGTCTGCGGGTATTACAGAACATTTCAGCAACACTGGGTAGAGGACAGTAGCGTTGGACCAATTCAGTGAGGTGGCAGCTAACAGCTTAGGAAGCTACAGTATTTGGTGACAAGTTGCGGCACTTAAAATGCCAGCTATTAATTTTGTTGTCTATTATTTATTTTAAATATTAGTCACAGAGTGTCAACTGGACTTCAGGCTATTAGAATTCCCCCAGATAGTATAATTTCTGTGAAGGGAAACGTACCTATCAGTTTACTATTTAACCGCATTTGTCATTTCTGAATGATGGTAAGGGGTGAGATGTTTTGACTCTTCTAGGAGTATTTATTTGTGTTCTCCCATTTCCTTTGGGTTGAAATTCTGCAAGACATTCTTCTCTGAGGCATTTGTATAGCCAATCAATGGCATTTAATAGACATTATTACCAAGGACTGTAAACAAACATTTTTGAGCGCCTCATCTGTCCCTAAAATCACCCCAGGCTCTGTGTTTGTTATTTTACATAACCCTTACCACAGCATTGCCAAATACGTACTACTCTCTATATATTTTACATATGTGGAAGTGCACACAGAATTTGAGTAACTTACTCAAGGAGTTCAAAGCTAGTTATTTGCCCCACGAGACAGCTTATGCTCTGTACAAAGTCAACAGTTACTTTGCAGCTGTCAAAACTTCAAGAAATGTTTTCAGATAAAAACCTAAGCGAAAAAATGACAGTATTCAGTATTTTAATCTCTGGGAATTTTTAGCATTGAAATGAGCCAGCTCTCCCAATCAAGAAAGAATGATAAGGAATGATGAATGCAAATACCCGATTTACAAACAGGCAGAGGGGCACAGAAAATCGGTAGTCAATTTTGGATTGCTTATACTAACAGAAGAGTGGACATGTAGACAATCTGGGGACATGGACCTTTTAAGAGTTATGTTTGACCTTGGACTGCATTTTTCTCGCTTGAATTATTATTATTATAAATAGCAAATTATCACAGCCTTATTATTTTAAGATCTTATTTCCTAGACATTAGCTTCCAAAACATTGTGTTAAGGGGAATTTATGCCATGCAGGACAGATGTGATTCAGAGGTATTGGGTGTCACTGACTCTTTCTCATTCCAGCCTGCTTGACTTCTCCTAAAATCAGTTCATGTGCACAGGCTGATGTCAAGGACCAGTGAGAACAAAATCCTCACATCTCAAAACTATTCCGATTTCAGAAACAGACCATTTCTCCAAAGAAAAATCAAGCTAGAACACAAGCCAAGCAATAACAGGTAAAGAAGGGGCGAAGTGCAAATCAATAGGAGGAAATGAAGGGACTGTTTGCAGCTCGATGAGATCACGAGCGAGAGCACACTTCTTAAGTAATGACATTTAACATTATCTGCTACACAGTTTGTGTGAAAAACAAATTAAGGTAAAGGCAAAGATTCACAGACGAAATTTCACATAAAAGCACAAGGCAGGTAATTGAGGGTTTGACAGTACAACTTCGAGAACTGGTAGCAAATATAAGATTTGATAGTCTGGTTGTATTGTACTCAGTTCTCTGACCCGTACATCTTAGGAACGCAAACTCAATTTATGTTCCTCAGCCACTGGGATTATTTTATCCAATAATAAAATAAAAATCCTATATTTAAGTTGCATAGTTTTTCTAAGTTGCTAGATAACCCTCTTAAACTTTAAAAAAATCTGCATATAGTAACAACAAACTCAAGAGAGTTTTAAATATAGATGTAAACGTTGTGCTAATATTAAGTCAGCAATATAGTCTTCATTTGTAATTTATTCCTTTACAGGTAGAATACTCTTATTAACTCAGCTGTCATTGGTTACACAAAGAAATGAAATAAAAAATCATAAGTTCTGGTGGGCAGTGGCTTTGAAAGAAAGAACATATTAATTGAGTACTTACCATGATGTTCTTCAATACTTAGGACAACTCTGTGAGGCAGGCATTATAGTCCCCTGTCGCAGGAATGAGGAAGCTGAGCCAGGAAGAAGCCCCAGGTACCAGTGATAGAACCAGCAAATGGCCACGTAGATTCTCTCTGGTATAACACATGGCCCCTTCTTAAGATCTGGAAAGCCTTGAAGCACCAGATGAGAGGGTGAGACTTGGGTTTCAACCTCAAGTCCACCACCTTGTAGCCGGGTGACCTTTAGGAAGATGATAAACCTGATTCTTCATTTCCTCGTCTGTAAAACTGGAATGAAAAAAAATCTGAATCAGGAGGTGGGATGCAAAGATTAAACAACTGCTAATAATGCTAATATATGCCATTGGATATTGCCAATTTCCAAAAGGAATTATATGCTGCTTATGTTTAGTACAAATATAAAAATAACTGAATAAAATGGGAGCAGGGGCCATAGTATGAAGGAATAAAGAAACACAGGAACAAGAGGAGTCAAGACAGTCAGTTTAATCTAGACAGACTACAGGCTTCCTGAGGCCAAAGCAACACATTACAGCACTCACCTCCTCCAAAAACAGATCCTCTGTGAGTTTTAGCCTTTCCAGGTGGAGGAATTCAAATGGGGTGCTCTAAAGAGGAAACTGTGTCCATGTGCAGTGTCTGCAGAATAGTCTCACAGCTAGATGTCAGAGTGGTTTTTTGTAGCAGCCGTAAGTGAAAGACAAAGGCCTGACAATAAGCCATAATTCTGTGGTGATTAACGTGACGTGGTTCAGGTGTTTGGACTGTACCGTCTACCCCGGTGATTCTCAAAACATCCTTCCCAGCATGCAGGTCACTTGAGAACTTATTAAAAACGTAAATGTCAGTCCCTACCCTGACCTACTGAGTCAGAAACTTTGGGGGTGGAGCCCAACCCCGGTGTTTGAACAAGCCTTCCCGGGATGCTCGCCTAGGTGCGAGAATCACCTTCTAACTTAACTCAAGTGCAGGTAGGACCTGAAATACATCAGAGAAATGGCAGCAGTGGTAAACTGAATTTTCAGAGCCTCTAATTCTAACCATCTCTCACAGACAAAGCAAACTGCTCCAAAGGAGGAGCCTACTCTACCCAGTATGGCCACTCAATGGGCCTAACAAGGTGTTAACTGCAAAACACATCACTATGTTGACTGCTCAAGTGAGCCTGCTGAGTGCACTTGTGGCACTGATCACTTAAAGATTCAAACGTGTGCCAACAACAGTGATTTTTTTATTACAATTAAAATTAAAACTTTCTTCCCCATCCCCTAAGTGTGGGTTGGACAGGGATGTACTACTCCACAAAGAGTACAGTTAGGAAAGGGGGGGAAGTAATTTCACAGCGGAGAAATAAAAATGGCACTTTACCTCCTTTGCCAAGGATTGGTAACCCTTGTCTCTTTGTAACAGGGGCAGCGCCATAAAAAAGAGAGGCTCCATGTTCCCTGCCCCACCTAATGAGGGGCAGAGCTGAGTAGCGAGGGGAAGCTTGAGACACAGAAGAGACAAAGGGAAGACACTTGGGGAGAGCCAGAGAGAGAGACGTGGAGAAGAAGGGCCTGCTTGCTTCTCGGGTTTGGACTTGCACCAGGAACTTGGGAGCCTGAGAGGAGCCATGAGGGCCTGAGGTATGTAGAGAAACCTGGGAGAGACATGTGGGTGAAAGGCATGTGGGGAGACAGGCGGCGGCAGCTTTTATCCTAATTTGTACTTTACTTTTGCTACTTTTGTCCCAGACTTGCCTGGCCCTTTTTGCCCCATTTTGATGGTTCCCCACCAGAACGTGCCTTAGACTCATGGCAAGATTTTGGGTCTCAGCGGCCCCGCTTTGAGCCAACTGTTTGGGCATTTACCCATAAGGGAATGGGTGACTTTGGGATGTTTCACTGGGAAACTATTATCCTTCCTCTTCTTCCCTCCCTGGACACAATCATTCTACTAAAGATCTTATACACCAAGAGTATGCTTTGTCTTTATGCAACGGACGGCAAAATCCTTTTACAAGTTTTGAGGGTCCCAGGGTTCCCCTCAGTCTGTCAGCTAACATACTCAGGAGAAAAATAGCAGACAAATCCCAGTTGAGAGACATTCTACAAAACGCAGGACCAATATTCCCCAACTGAGTCCAGGTCATCAACGACAAGCAATGTCTGAGAAACCAGCTCAGCCGCGAGGAGCATTCCACCTAAACCTTACGCGGGGTCTTGACTGGGGTCTGGGGACAGAAAAAGGTTATTAGAAAAACTAAAGAAATATGAATGAAGTGTGGACTTTAGTTGACTCTAATATCTCAACAGGCTCACCAATTGTGAAAAATGCACTATACTGACGTAAGATGTTAGAATAGGGGAAACTGGTATAGAGTACACAAGAACTTTCTATACTATCACTGCCATTCTTTTGTTGTTGTTGTTGTTGTTAATCTAAAGCTATTTTAAAATTAAAAGTTTAATTAAAAAACTAAAGATTTTCTTCCTGATAATAAGCAGATGTCAAGCCATCAAAAATGATAAACTAAGGCAATTCTCAGCAACATGGACGGAGCTAGAAGGGATCATGCTCAGAGAAATAAGCCAGAAGGAAAAAGAAAAAATATCTAATGGTATCACTTATAGGAGGACTATAAGAGAGCAAAATGAGAAATCAGAAGGAGAAAATAGCACACAAAACATAACAAAAGCAAAAACTAGCAGGCAACCACAAATAAGAGGGGAGGGGATGAAGAGAGACCAAAATAGAGGAGAAAAGAGCACAAGGGACTATAGTGATGGCTCACAGGTGAACTGGTGGGGGAAAACCTATGGGGCTACACAATAATGTAAAGGATATAAATTAAATAAAAAATAGATACATATTTAAAAAAATAAGCAGATGTCAAAACATTTGCATGATAAGTCTCCCCCTTATTAATGAAAATAGATCCATGGGAAAATGCATTTTTAACAAAAAATTTGGTCACCTTTTCTACAAGTTCTGAAGCATTCTTATTGTTTTACCAGCTGCTATACTTTCAAATTTACATCATTCCTGTCCCTAAAAATACTATGTGAAGGGACTGTAAAGCTTTCACGGATTTTTCTCTTGCTTCTCTCTCACTGGATATGAATCTTCACTGTTGGAATAACTCATGTCCTGTTTTCCACATCTGCTTAAGTAACAATATTGTAGGTTTCAATTAATCGTACCTCAAATCCGAATATTCAATTTCCTTATCCTGGTCCTTTTCCCTTAATGAACCTAAATGATTCTACTAAACACGAAGCATTCAGCTTCCTTTTCATTATCTTGAGAACTCTGGAAGAGAATTGGACTGCTTTGTTCCAGCTGACCTTAGACTAAGTCAGAAAGTCGTCCTCCAGATGTTTTTGATACTTTGTAGAACCAGCTATTAAAAAAAAAAAAGCAATCAAGAATTTCACAGTCATTTGGCAAAAAAAAAAAAGAGTGAGGAACTCTATGTAGTTTATTAAATAACAAACAAAAATAAAAGCCATTTCTGTGGTGTCTGTCTCCAAATTAATAATAATAGAAAAGGCCCATTGAAGAAGCTTGTGAAGTTATGATAAGCAGTAGAGTTAAGGTAAAGAAATACCACTCTAAGACTGGGAGATTTTCATCATAGCAAAATAGTAGAGAAAGGAATCAGCTTTATGTGCTTATCCCACCACCACAGGCAGAACAAGAGAAGTCAAAATAAACCAATTGTGTCCTCTCACCCAGGAAAAGACATTATTAAGATTCAAAAACTCGTGTCTTTATGGAAAATGGTATAACTTTAGAATTATCGTACTTTGTCTGGGTATCCAGCTAGGCAGATGAGCAACTTCTAAAATTTAAACTCCAGTGGAAGGTTATCAGGCTGATTTAGGAGACCTGGTTCTACCACTGAATAGCTAGTAAGGTTAGGTACATCACTTACTAAACCAAAAAATTTTTTCCTTCATAAAAAAATAAAATTGTACATTTGCAGCAGCTCGCAGTGTCCAATATATATTTTGTACATGGTATCATTTGATCCTTACAATAAAGCAATAGAAATTCACAGGGTAGGGATTCTTTTTCTCTCACAGATGAGAAAATACAGTTTAAAGAATTTATGTAATTTCACTTGGGTCATACACTGGAGAAGTAGAAAGCGGGAGCTCCACCTCAGGTTTTTTTACTGCAGTCCTCTGCTCTTTACACATCACCACAAAGCTATCTGGAAATACCTCTGAGCTCTAAAATTCCATTACCCTTTGACTAAGAAATGGCTTTGAAATTTCAAAATCATAATCTTCCCTCTCCAGCTAAATAAATATGAATGTTCCTACATCTCCACCAAAAAAAGTCAATAAGTTTTCCAGTTCAAAATGAGAAAAAAAGATTAGAGACCTTGAAAGCATAAGAATCAATCATAATTTTAGCATCTCTCATGGATTTAAAAGGCTTTGCCTGCTTTACAAAAATGGAGCAATTCTTCAAAAGATCATAGGGATTCTTTAAAAAGCTGCAACCTAATCTTGGACCAATATATTATCAGAAAACAATGTGAGTCAGCAGGTGCATGGTTTGGTTTGGCTCCTCAGTCTAAATTGTGGTAGGTGATAAATAACAAGTTCTTACAGAAAGTTACAGTAATAAACAGCAAATAAGTAGTTGTGTTTTTCATAAATCATGGTTAGAAAGTATGGTAGACAATATCCCCCCACTTTTGGCATTTCACCTGTGAAGTGAGAATCTAAGCAATGACAATTAGATTATGAAGAGAGGAAAGTAGATCATGGTAAAATTCTGGCACTGCCACTCATCTGTATAATTACCAACTCCACAATTAGTGACCTCAATTTATGGCTAGGGACAATTTATGTAGAAAGGTTTTAAATATTACCTCAGAAATTACAGAGACACCCTGGCTTTTAAAATATGAGATTTAGCTCAGTATCTTCAAAGAGCTATCTGCACGCCCATATTCACTGCAGTGTTATTCCCATCAGTTAAGACATGGAATCAACCTAAGTACCCACTGACAGATGAATGGATAAAGAAGATGGAATGCTATTTCTCCTTTAAAAAGAAGGAAATTCTGTCATTTGCAACAGCATAGATGAACCTGGAAGATGTTATGCTAAGTGAAATAAGCCAGACACAGAAGGACAAATACTGCCTAATCTTAGTTGCATGTGGAATCTGAAAAAGTCAAATTCACAAAAGCAGATGGTAAACCAGCAGCTGTCATGGGCCTCAAAGGAGAGGAAAATGGGAGATGTTGGTCAAAGGGGAAAAAATTTCCATTATGCAGCTGGAATACATTCTAGAAATCGAACGTATAGCATAGTGCCTACAGCAAATATTTTACCCAATACTTAAAATTTCCTCAGAGAGTAAATCTCAAGTGTTTCACCACACACACAAAATGAAACAATGTGAAAGTGATGCATGTTAATCAGCCTGATTGTGGTAATCATTACACAATGTATACATATATCAAAACACCATGTTGTACAACGTAAGTATGAACAATTTGTATTTGTCAATTAAACCTCATTAAAGCTAGGAAAAATAGATTTCTCTTAAAATAGCTACAAACTTGAAAAATCAAAATTATCTCACTAGTAATAGAAAACACATACACAACCCTGTTTTTTAATTCTATTAAAAATACAGGAGAAATACAATAATCCAAACAAGTTCTTATTAGCACTAGAAAGCTGTGGTTACAAGAA
Organism: Scalopus aquaticus; assembly: GCA_004024925.1. Lineage (NCBI taxonomy): Eukaryota > Metazoa > Chordata > Mammalia > Eulipotyphla > Talpidae > Scalopus > Scalopus aquaticus. The sequence continues at coordinate 89,846 of PVIJ01001634.1, forward strand.
GACCAGAACAGTGAGGAAATCCTGAAAGACCTAAAACAACTCAAATTGACAGAAAAATCTCAACACCGTTGAGGAATTTGTAAACCTGTCAAGACATAAGGAGAAAAATGTAGAAAAGTGCTCATTTTCCCAGAAGAAGCCTGAACTAATCCCCAAGCCAGAAACCATGGAGGCTGAGAAAAGGAAGCAAGAGTAAGAAACATTCAGGTGATCACCTGAGGGAATGAAATAGAGCTGGACTGACGCCCTAACCACAGACCCATGCTATGGCATTTGCTATAAAGGCTGCAGCATTTGGACCCAACGCTACACTTAACACTGGAGTTCTGACAAGAACCCTCAGAGTGGCCCTGGGGTGGGGGAAGCAGGCAGGCCCGTGCCCCCGATCTGTAAGGCCATCCACCCACACCCTAAATGAAAGGCCCAAAGTCGTGCGGCCTCTGCCTCCCCTACTAAGTGCTGGATTTAAGACCCTAGCATCAGACCATTTACTCATGGCCAAGGAAGCTCAGCCTAGGCTGTAGGAACTCTGCTTTCCTGATACCGACCCATCTAGACCAGCACTGAGCAAACGGACAGCAAGCCAGGAACCCTTACATATTTGAGGAAAGTCAGCAGAATGAAAGAAAATCACCAAACTCAACAGTAAGAAAAATGAATTTCACAAAAACGTATCAGTTAATATAGAAAATAGAAGAAATTTTAAATAAGCTTCTCAGCCACATATATAACCATTTAGAAATAATTGGCTGCTAAAAAAAAGGCAGCAACACAATACTTGAAAATTTAAAATATCAGGGCAACTTGTAAAAGCACAGTGAATGGGCTGAGATAATAAAAAGCAGGAAAATGAAGTCAGGGGATCTCCTAATTTATCTTTGGTACAATGTAAAAGGATAAATCAAAGAGCATTAAGACAGAAACTAAAAGGTTTGGAGGGTAAATTCGGTGGTTCCAACACCATATTAACAGGGTTTCTGAGGGAGAGGAGAAAATGAGTTGAGACAATAATCAAAGAAATAAAAGAGAAAATGTTCACTGAGCTGAGGAAAGATGACTCTTTAGGGCATAGAATCCACCAAGAATCCTGCATAATAAATGAAGGACATCACCATTAAATAATAAAAGCTTCCTGCGAGGTAAAACCAGCCACAAAGAAATGAGAATTGTACTGACCTCATAATTGTCTACAGCACGGGATGTTAAAAGACAAGGAAAAACAGGTTTCTAAATTCTATGAATACATTGCTCTTGGAAGTGTAAATCAGAACAACCTTTATAGGAAGTCACTTGGCAATAACTCTGGGAATTAAGAATGGACAGACCCTTTGACCACGCAGCTGCCCTTCTGGGAATCTACCCTATGGATCAAAAATGCGCAGATACAAAATGATGTTCCTCCATGCATACTGACGGGGCTGGCCAGAGGAGGTCCCAACAAACCCCAGAAAGTTGCCTCTCCACCTTACACCACTCTGCCTCTTCTCCCTTGACTTTCTTCCTTTCCACAGAGGTCCAGCAGGCTGACTTGACACTATTTCTTCCCTTCTCTACCCCCGACTCTTATGCACCTAAACAATTTTACATTTATTTACCTCTATAGGCAAGGTGATGATATATTTCAGTAAATTTTGGGAGCATTTTTGTGTATGCCAAATATTCCTCATTCAGAGGGAACTAGTACTACAGAGAATGCCAAACTGGAAGATTCCAGAAGCTAAGTTTTTCTCATATTGAAGAATATCTTTCTTTTCTCCCTAGACTTAAGATATTCTTAAAGGAAACTTACAAATAAGATCTGTTACAGTTTGCCCGAAAAGTGTAAGATATAGCGAGTAGTCCATTCGACAGGAGAAAAGAGCACAAGAATAAGATGAGAAAAGAGACAAAGAAGAGACTTTGAAAATTAAGTCTGCAAACTACAGGTTGCCTGGAAAGAGTAGGAGGGTCTCCTCTAGGAGCTCAGCGTGGGTCTGTTTTAAGCTAATTCAAAACCCTTCCAAATGAGCTTATTAGATTCTAATTTGGTGGCTCAGAACCTAATAAGAATTCAGATCAAACTGTTCTTCTTTCTCAAAGAGACAGCATTGTCAAAGAGCCAAAATTGGAGTGGGTGTTTGAGGGATTGAGTTATACAGTTTTCACATTATGATTCACCTCTCCACCGGCGAACCCTCCCCCTCTTCTCAACAGCATCTGTCATACATTTGTATTTAAATTCCGTACCACTAAGGGCAATCTGAAGCTGAAGAGACACTCCTGCAGAAGTGACCACCACAAAAATAAAAGTCAGTAACGCAGGGGGTGTCAGGGAGTGCAAAATGAGCAGGACAGAGAAAAAAAGGCAAAACTCTGTAAGGCAGAAGAAAAGGAAACAATCACAGGCCCGGGTGAAAAATTAGGGCAATTATCTGGATAATTCAGCCTCAAAACTCGCTTCCTCAAGATTGACATAAATGTGTTTGCCTCTCTAGGCTCCATTTTCACAATAGATGGAACACCGGAGCGGCAATAAGGGCTTTCTATTTCCCATCGTTGCTATTTACAGTAAGTTTAAAGGAAATATACCTCTTTGCACCTGCTTTAAACTTTATAGCTGGTGCGAAGGAATGTTTTATAAATATGATGCTACCTTCCAGCCTGGCTTCAAAGGAAAATAAAACTATTTCTTGCCTGGGTTGTTTCTTGCCTGGATTATACAAATATCAAGCGCTGGACCCAATTCTTGCCTTCAGTCGACCTCTCGAACTGCGTGAACAGGAGTTACTGGTTGAGAACCAGCTCATGGATCCTAATAAGTGAGTTAGGACCTGGGCGTCATCATCATCCCAGTAAATGTATTTCCAGTTCACACACATACACAATCACAAACAGACATGCACACCCTCATCGTGGACAAAACGCAAATACACAGTCCTGAGTGTTTAGATTAAGGAACGTCAAAACTTTGGAAAAAGAACATTCATATTTAGCAAACTTTAGAATTCTCTCCAAGATATCTACAGTATTTCTGAATTGGAATCCTATTTAACAAAATGAAAAGGAGGGAGAAGGGAACCAGCAATTGTTGAGCACCTTATTTGTAGCATGCTCTGTTTCACCTTCCTTCCTTCATCCCGCTCATTCTTTGTGTAATCCTGAGGAGGCTTAGAAAGGTTTAGTACCTCGCCCAAAGGCAACCAGTTAGGAAGTGGCAGGGCTGAGACCAAACACAGATCCGTCTGGTTCTGAAATCAGATGCATTCACATGCTAGGAGACCAAGGCAAAGGCATGTAACATGTACAGTTCTCAACGACACATACAGTGAAACAGAAAAAAAAAATCTGCCCACACAGAAGATGAGAAATCTTCAGTTTTCTGTTTGAGCCAAACACCACTCTGGCACCTGCAGTGATGAGATTAGGCACTCTAAGATTTACAAATTCCAGTAAATCACCGGCATTCTCAAATTTCAAATGAACATATTCAATGCTTCTGAGGAGACCGCAAATACCTACAATATCTAATAACCACAATGACTCCAAAGCACAGGTCTGAGCCGCGGGGAACACGAGTCTGAGCTGCAGGGCTGAACCAGCCCGGGGGCCACATCTAGTCTACTGCCCAGTATTCTCCCTCACCTCGGGGATGCCACTTCACGTTTATTACGATGCTCACAGTCTTTGGACGGAAAGCAGGTAATAATGTGGTTATTCATGAACTTCCAGGCGAATTCGACGTGAGGAGAGGGGCGAAGCCCACCGAACCGGAGGGCCCACCACCTGTCTTGGGACTACAAGGAGAAGCGATTCGCTATCATCAGGGGCAGCCTGAGCACTTTTCTAGACCTTAACCCCACAGGACTCAGACGCCAACATACAGGGCTCTGCATGGAGGCTGCCGTCCGTCAAGTTCTCGCTGTTGGGTCTGTGCTGAGTGAATATGACATGTCATTTCCCACAGTTCCTGCAATGAATGAAAGAGGAACTGCCCCATGGCGTCGTGTCACACCGACAGACCTGTGCTCACCGCGTGCTCGCTACAGCCCAGAGCGCCGCCCGACCCCGCGCGCCACTGTGTTGGGAAACCTCGCCAGTGGCTGCTGCCACCAAGGAACAATTTCTCCTTTAGCTGCCAAAACCAGGCGAGTACTCAGTGGTGAGCACTTGGGATACACATCAATGAATTAAGTACCCTTGTCTGGCACATCCTAGATATCCGCTGTAGGTTTGGCAGCCCAGGAGAACACCTAAGCGCAGTGATGCGAAGAGAGAGAGAGAAAACATTCTTCCTTCGTGGGTGTAACGGCCCGAGAGGCCAGTGACTGATGTGCTTTGCCCCCCGGACTAATCTGCAGAACACCCTGTTGAGAAGATTAGAGCCATGGGTGGGAGTCGGGTGTGTATCATTGGACTCACTCCCTAAATCCAATACACAGTTCGACCCGCCCTTTTCTCTGTCAATAAAAAGGCCAGGATCTCGCTCTCGAGCAGCATCCTGCATTGTGCAGCCTGCTCCACGACTCCGTCTCTTCCCTTTTCACCGTGGTGCTGCCCAACACAACATTCCTTATTCATCTGTATGGACATCAATGGTTCCGCTCCGGAATGAATAGTGAATGGAAGTTCGAATGTGAAAACTTCATTTCAACAGCCAGAGGTTGTCAAGATAAACTTCTGGGTGTTACTGCAGAGTCCTCGAGGATGCCCTCACCTATGTGGATACAATTGCTTTCCTGAGCTAACAGAAGACAACACCTTAGAAATATAAAAATCATGATGATCTTGAAGTGTCTAAAACTCACCCTACATTAATCCATCATAACTTGAATAAAAATAGGCCGTGGGCGATGCCGGTTCGACACCCAGCCGGGGAGAATCCCACATGGTGCGGCGGACCTCTCCTGCCTCGCCCGCTGCTCCCCTCAGCAGTGTATTTCTGATCTGCCTGTTCTGCTCCCCACTCTGTCTCTGGTGAACCCTCTCCTGCCCTGCCCTCTGGCCTGTACCCCAGCTTGTATACATGAATAAATAAAAATTCTTTAAAAAAAATAGGTCAATAATAAAACAATCACAGAAAAAGAGCTTGTTGTCCTTTTGCTTCGCTTAACTTTACTTGGCCTCACTTCTGTTCTCTTCCTTTCTATCTTCACCCGTAAGGTGCACACATAGACACTTCCACCAGAGCAAACAAGGCTTCAGTGAGAAAGAGCCCTTAGAAATCACATCAGGCAATGTCCTCCTAAGTCTACCCAATTTTAGTCGTCTAGTTATTGATGTGACTCTAGCTCAAATGCCAATCTCTTCATTCACTGCTCAGGATGGCAGCATATAGAAATACAGAAAATGGCGAGTGAAAAGTTCAAATAAGACATAATTAAGATGATGATCCACCAAAAAATTCCACCCCACCAACATGATTTGGTTTTCTTAATAGCACATATTTGATTCAGAGAAGAAAAATGAGAGTGCTATAATTAAACCCACAAAGTTAATTATAAGCATTAAAAATAAATTTAAATCAAGGATACGGACTTATAATAAAGTGCTCAAAGCAAGTTTTTAAAATTTCATTTTGCCACAAATCCTTACATGTAGTAATGAAAAAAGGCAAATAAAATACACTTTCTCCCACTAACTTTTTAATTAACAGCTGATACCTCTGTCTTGAATACTATGTAACTTGATACGTAACTTAATAAAAAAATGTTGAAATGAGAAAAGGAAATATCATTGCCTTACTCCTAACTCTTGCAGTTAACTACCTTCACAAACAAGTGGGGAATTGTCTTTTTGTCAAATGCTGTATAAGTTCTGTTAGCTATAATTCATAAAACAATGCATCATGATTGGCATTATTGTACGTTAAATGCAGAATCTGCTTGGTAGTCCTCTTTTCATTGTCAAGTAAGAAATTGTGAAGATAAATGAACCCTGGGAATTTCAAGATCTGAAGTGTGATGCCAGCTGGTGCATGAAAGAAATGAATTCAATCAGGCTACCTGATGGTTCCTGGTGCTGCCTAAGCAGGGCAGTTTGCAAGGTTGTAACAGGACCCAATCTGTCCTTGTCTCTCTCATAGTTTAAGTGCTGGGGAAAAAGATCTCTTTAACTCTGTTTAAAGCAAGAAAGAAAAAAAGGTAAGTTGAAGCAAGCTTAACATATTGGATTTTGGAGACTGGGGAGGAATTTTCACAATTGATTTTAACAATTATGTTTTAACAGAGAAGAAGGCTGCTAATACCCAATGACTCGTTTTTACAAACATACCTGCATTTTTTAAAACCTGACTTGTGCTCTTAGCCCTCTGATTTTCATGTGATAAAAGTCATGGTACAACAAAATGAAAAACCAGAATTCCAGAAGTTTCAGTGAACTACTATGCTCTTGTATTAAACATTTTGATTCGTTTTACGTTTTTTTCACTGTTTCCAAAATTTTTCAGAGTGCTTCATTGGGGTGAGAAACATGTATTAACTACCTACTCTGTAATGAGGTCTGTGCTAAATGCTGGGGAGACAAACTTAAATAAGACATACTCCCTCCTTCCAAAGCATAAAGGTGCTGAAAACCAAAACACAAATACCAGTCTACTCTTTTACAAAATCTGGAGAGGCTCATCTAATAGTTAAGCAGAGGGACACTATACCCAGATAGCTCTATGGTTCGGGGTGCAAATGAATCACCCCTTGGACACAGGAGAGCAACACAGACTGTGACAGAGACAGAGAAGACAGTCACGCTTCACTGAACAAGAGAACAAACAGGTAACTCCAGGACCAGAGGTAAAATGTTGGTAGATATAAATTTGAAATAAAAGTCATAGAAAAATTTAAAAATCATCTAGTGATAATAGAAAAATACATAATTATCATACTGGTCTCTGAACTTGAAAAATAGTGTGAAATAGAGATAGCATATGATCAAGGATGGAAACCGTAAGAATTTTCAGTCTTTGAGGACAATGTCAGAGAGGGTTTATGATCAAAAGCTGGAAATTTGGGAAAAATAGGCACACTTTCAATTTAACCATGGTCATCCTGCCAGATACAACCTGCAGCTTTTCTCTTGTATGATGTCTTTCTCAGAGCTTTGGTTGACTTTCACGACCTCAACCATCACCTTCTTGGGGACTCTGACTTAACCTCATTCTCTGCCCTATGCTGGAAAGTTCTACTACAATATCTCACCATCACTTCAAATTTAGGCTATTTCTTAAAAGTCTCACCCTTCCAGAACCAGGTTGCTCTCTTGTCCTCTCCCTCTTTGTTATTAATGCCATTCTTAAATTCACTCAAATGCAAAACAAGTCATCTTTGACACTATCTCCTTCTAAGGTCTCTCAGGTATTCTCCAAATCACTTTAATTTTCCATTTCAGCTCTACCATTCCAATTCAATAATATTGCAATTATATTATGGTAACAACACAGTTGACAATTAATAACTTTTAATTAGCTTACAGGCCTTCAGTCCTATACTTTCTATCCGCCTGCACACAAAAACCACCTCAACAAGGATTTGCTAAATAAATACACGCCAGATCAATTTTTCTAAACCACTACTTCACATCCTCTCCTTCAATATTTGACAACCCACTGCCTAATTTGACAAGAATAAACCATAACTCCTTAGTCTAGCATTGAAGATCTTTCTTAACATAGCCCCAAGATACTTTTCTAGAATTTTCCCTCCTGACGCCTGCATGTGGACTTACATCTCCGATGAGATCAGTCCCTTTACTATCCACCCAAACAATCACTTTCCAAAGTTATCCTGAATCTTTCCCATCCTGCAGTTGGGTTTCTAAGTTTATAGTTCCTATTTTAAGTTTATTGTAAGTTACCTTTTATTGTTTGAAATCTGTATAACGTTACCTTTTAAATTCCAGACTAAACAAGTTAAACCACACAAAGCTCACTGTTGTATGATCCTATGCTTTTGAATCACATACAGTGCTGTAAACCATTCTCTCAATAAAATAAAACAACTCACCAAAACCAAAACCAAAACATATATAAAGTCGTCCCTACTTAACTAATCTTCTACCAAAAAACAGCAACTTCACATGGTTCAATATAAATGCTATGCCATTATGCTCCAGAGTTCCTAGAATAGGCGGCATATAATGGGATATGCAATTCTATTTGATTCAATTGTCTGTACCACCCTCATCTGTAAGCTGGGCAAGGAAGTGTGCAGGCAATAATTTACTAGTGTAGAGGTAGCAGTTTCTCTTCAGCTTGATATCCCTTCAGGACTAATCATAATTTTGACTTAGTAGTTACAGTAACACTTCCGCACTGAAAAGACTATTTACTGTCTTACTTAGGCTAAGCCAGCCTGTTGGGCTAGGATGCTTCAGCCCATCCTTGTGGTCAACTGAATAGGTCCTATGTTCAGTTCCTACAGCTGCTGTAACAAAGTACCACAGAGAGTCTTTAAAACAACAGAAATTTATTCTCCCACAGTTGTGGAGGCTAGCAGTCCAAAATCAAGGTGTTAGCAGAGCCAGGCTTCCTCTGAGATGTTGGATAGAATCCTTTCCTTGCTTCTTCCTAGTTTCAGTAGAGGCTGTCAGTCTTTGGTGACCCTTGATTTCCACTGCAGCTCTTCAGCCTTTCTCCACTGTCACATTGAAAGTGTGGTATTCAGTGAAAGTTTGAATGCAGAATTTTAAGACTTCCAATTTTCCTCCTCTAGTTGGCTCTCAAAATATGGCAGCTAGGATTATCCCCTCCAGGAAAGAAACTTAAACACAGCTTAATACTTCTTCACTGTGGGTGTGGAAGACTTTTTCTAGGAACTATAAACAACCAGCAAGAAGTATACTAAAAACACGAGCACTGTAAAATTTCTCCACAATGGATCTGGGCAGAAGCTACAGTCAATAAGTTTTACCTATCTGCAAAGAAGTCCCTGATAAGAATTTCAGTTCTCATGGTTAAGCTCAAATAATCAAAATCAACCAATTATGTTGTAACAATGGTGTATGTATGTGAACAGATCCTAAAGAGAAGAAAAAAATTTAAGTAAGAAGGTTCACATGTATATTTGCTTGATTTAAGGTGGGTGATTGTAAGCATTTAAAAAAATATTCTAAGGTTTTATACAGAGCTGGGTTTGTATGGTTGGTCCAACCCAAAGAGACACTTTAAATATTACCACCAAACATCACAAAAAGATTCGGGAAACAAAAGTTTAAAGGGAATGACAAATGATTACATCTTCCATTCTAAAATGAGACACTGTTTCACAAACTAGAAAAAAAAGAACAATTTGTCCTTGGAATATTAAAATTTTCAATTTAACTCGCAAATTTTGACAATCCAGTGAGACACATGCCTGATGTAAGGATAGTTCCGGATCCAAGCAAGCTTGCTAAAGTAGATATGAAGATTTTTTTTTTTAACCAAACAGGCAACTTAGTACATGATTAAAGAGAATATGCAATTGGGCCCAAACTGTTTCCCCTTTCCCCTGATAGTAAACAAATCTTCTGATATACATAAAAAATTGAGAAATCAAGAAAGTATGATGTGAAATGTTTGCCTTTAAGGCAGTCTCAAAGAGCAATCAGTTTGATGGAATCAAATCCTGACTTTACTAGCTTCAAAAATCCACTTTCACATGATAATCTAAGTATCTAACATACAGTTTCTGTCCTGTGCTCCAAAAAAGTTCTATATGAAACCTTTTGGCAGAACTTAATGATAGAGACATCTTGTTTTCAAACCTTGTTTCCAACTGAGTGATATTATTCCCCTTCATGTTCCCAGACCCCTTCAAAGCAGAATAGAATGCTTAAGTTATGATTTATTTTAATGAAATTCGGAGTACAGAAAGAGTTTCCACATAAATACTGCCCATACCTCTATAAACCTAGCTTAAGGATCTTGTTGCTCACCATTCTTATTACGTGGTCATTCCATGATAATAAATGAGACAGCAAAAGCACTTAGAGCTGTACATTAAAGCTTCACATTTTGCAAACTCCAGGGGACTATTCAAAGTACTGCAGGGGGGCAGGGGAGACTCGTGGGAAGGAATTGTGGGGTTGCTTCACTGCAGTCCTCCTCTTGTCACTGAAGTCACCTCCCCTCTAAGGATCATCCAGTCCCAGACTCTGAGATAAATGCTCAGCAGCTTAAGGTGCTACAATGTGTCCACATGGCTCAGGATAAATTCACCCTATACCTCTGGCTTTGTCTGACAGTGTGCCTAATTACAGTCTGTGGTTTCTTCTATTTTTACCAGATAGAGTTTCTACCAGTATCCTTGATCTAGCAGCGAGGTCCATGATATTTTCTATACTTCTAGAATTCCTGAGTATCTCAAGGCCAAACAAGATAGACTTTACTTTGTTACCTCTGTTACTTTGGACAAGTTTCTTAGTTTCTCCAAATCCATTTTACCTACCATACAGAAAACGTAGCATGGTATATGGCACATAGAACTTGAATTTGTAACCAGTGCCTACCCCCAACACATGAGGTAATTCTACTGGGAATTAGTTCTAAAATCTGTCTGAGATGATTCACTCAGACTACTCCTGAACATCTTCCAGCACTTGTATACCACAAGTGGTCCTTACCTTCAAACCAAAAAGAAAAAGGAAAACTAAAAACCAGTGGGTTGACTTTCCCCTAGATCCCTTTCTCTCACTTTGATCCTAAGATAGTGATTTGGAAGAGGTAGGACCCCAGTTATCAAGCTGGGGAAAGGAAGCTGCCAAATGACTGTCTGGTTCCCATTGCAGACCAGCATTATGCTAAGTACTCGACATTCATTATAGCAAATCCTCACAGCACTGCAAGGCAGCATTGCTCCCATTTAACAGATGGAGAAACTGAGACTAATAAGGGTAAATATTCAGGCACTAGCAAGTAACAGAGCTGGAATATGAACCCTTGTTTGTCTTCCTTCAAAGTCTATAAAGTTTCTTCAAAAATGATATTCATTTCTCACTCTGCCACATCTCCCCTAACTACACCATAAATTAATGAACTTCTTCAAAATATTGAAATTCCCAGGGTAGTTTACTTCATGATCAACAAATTCAGTCATGAATCTGTACATACATTTCTTTTGCCTAAATGATGGTAATACCTTGCACTTATTCACTGCTTATTATGTGTTTAGCACTGCTTCATTTATGCAATTTGTGTGTATAAATGCATTTAATCCTATGAGCCAAGTAATATTAAGACTCCTATATGGTAGTGGAAGAAATCAAGCACAGAGAGGTTAAGTAAACTGTTCAAGATCACACTGGCAGAGAGCTGTGATCAGATTCTAGGCAGCCTAGCTGCAGAGTCCAAGCTTTTATCACCATGTTTTACCGCCTCTCAACAATCAGAATAATTGTGTCAAATTCTCCACTTAACTTTGCATGTATAAATAACTGAAGGATCCAATCAATTCCTTTGATAGCTGAAGCTACCAAAAGCCATTTATTGAAAAATAAGGAGTAGCATGTCGCTGGCAGATCAGATTCCCTGATCACTCATCACACTTTTGTATCTGGCTCTTTTTCTCCACGAAGATTTAAGATATAAAATTGTGCATGTTACTGTAGAAGTCACACTTATCTGAAAAGAGCACATTTTAGGATGAAGTAGAATCTTTTACCAAGAAAATAATTTCTCCTATAACAATAAATAATATTATTTATTATTAGCATTCCTCAGATTTGGACAAAAATGCAGTATACCAAAATCAGAGTTTATCATCTAAAGCTTGCAGTAAAGTCATTTTCAAAAAATTGTATACTATACAATCAACAATGCCATACATTATAACTTTCTGGTGTGAACAACAATAATCAATAAAGCATTTAATTTCAAAAAATCAGGCTTGTTTTGTTTTTCTATTGTATGAGTCAGTGTCTGGCACATGTAAAGTAAAATGAAGAAAATGAGCTTATAAATCACAGTAATCTCCCCGATAATCGCTACTCATTTAGTGAAGGGACAATGTGCTCACTACATGAGGCATCCTTATAAAAGACACCAAGCTGCAATTAACGATCTATAGATCTCATTTGCTCTGAATTAGTAAGTGCTCTGATTCTAATAAATTCTCGATACCTAAGGACCTTATTCTGATTATTTTTATCTCATGTTCCTTGCCCACAGAGAAAGGAAAAGGAAAACAATTTCTTCCCCCAAAAGCCAGCTGAGTGCATTTTTTCTCCCTATTTCTCATATATCTACCCAGAAAGGTATTCCAACCAACACAATGTCAGAACACATTTCATCTTTTTAAAAGGTCACAATATTTCTCCAACTCTCTTAACCAGAACAAGAAACTACTGCAAAAATACTGTGATAAATAATGTTTAAAATATCCTTAGCTGATGAAAATAAATCCTAAAGTTCTTTTTAAAATATAAGAGAAAAATTCATTTGACTTAGCTTTATTTTCAAATATTTTTATTATGCTATAAAATGCATGTTCTTATTTTTCTTTTTTATTGGAGCGATACTGGCTTGTAATTGATTTTTCAAACAGAATGATTTCCTGTATGCTAAGTCATTACATAAGCCAGAATGTGATTACCTAAGAGTTCTCATTGCATGGGCAGAACATATAATGCAATACTTACTGTTTTATCATTTCTTTCCTATTAACAAAATAAATATAATTCCTGACGGGCATTAGAATTGATGAATGCAAAGAGAAAAAAATCACCTAGAGACTCAAGTTTGAGACACAGAAGAGTGACTCTAAAACAGATTTTAAAATATAAACACTCATTAAGTTAAATTAAAAAATTAAAAAGAACTCTAATCCACTGCTATTGGGTTTTGCCTCAGTCAAGGAACCAGAGATGAGGCATCCAGATTAGAAAAGTGTGAAGTGTTTAAGAGTTAAATTTAAAAAAGAAAAAGAGCTTGATGCTTACAGATTTATGTAGGATAGAATTTCAATCCTAAAGAGTACCTCTCCTTCTCTTAAACAAGACTAAGAGAATCTTATAGCTAACAGATAGGCCATCCTAATTGTGTAAAGTTTTATAACCAATGTCTTTGAACCAAGAACATAACAAGGACTTTCTTAGAATCAAAAGACTCATCTCAAGCAAGCCCTCAAAGTAGGGCTATCACTTTGAAAGGTGACCCGTAAGTCTCAGCTCCTGATGGAATCTCTAGGTATGTAGATGATGATAATCTGTGCCCACTGATAAGAGAGCTCTAACCCAGCATCTCACATCGCAGAGCTGTGGAAGCTGGGGAGAGAAAAGTCATCACACAGGAAGGTGATGCAGTCCCAGCCTTTAAAAAAATCTGTCAAATTCAAGAAGAAAGAGGGGCCATGAACAAGTATCTGCACCAGGCTGAAGGGCATAAAACCCATTCATGTCACATCAGGAGGACAGATGAGAAGATCATACCTCCAGTATCAGGAAGGCTGCCATGAAAAATCTTCTCGTCAGGACTTGTGACATAAGAATACATTCTTTATGGAATTTCAATTACCATAAATACTAATTGCATTAGAAACACATCTGACAAATCTAAAGAACATAATACCCATGATTTTAGTAAGAAATAAACTCACACCACAGTAAAAGTAGTTATAATGTCTTTTAGGCCATTCTGATGCACCAAAAAAGGGGACTTTTCCCCTGCCTTCTCAAACAAAACATTAGTGAAAACTAATCTAGTCTTGATGATGAGATGTCTTCAAGTCTGAATATCAACTTACATAATACACTATAAAATACAAGGCAGTTTTCTATCTCTTTTGAGGTCAAAATGGAAAATAAATGGTCACCACTTGCTGTTGCCATTTTTTCCTATTTTTAAGTTTTCCATTCACCTTCTAATTTAGGCTTTTCATGTGCTGTCTCTTTAGAGAAAAACACAAGAAAAACACACAAAAAATTGTCAAGAATTGCATATTTAAGATAACTATCTGAATAGATGTTTATTGTGATATTATTTCATCTGTCTTTATTATATGTTTCTTTCCTTGTTTGAGGATTTTTAAATTCCTCACTACCAGCACCATATTCTACAAAGATTTTGAAGTAACATACAGGAATCCAAATAGCAAAGCAAGACAGCAAAGTCTGACCTCTGTTCCATGTTAGAATCATAGACTATTTGCAATAAAAGGGGCTGAAGATCATCTAACCCAGTGAAAGCTAGAGGGATCAAGCGAATTTCCAGTCTGACAAAGAATAGAAGAGCCAGTTCTAGAACCCGGATATTGGGAGGTCTCTATGTACCAATTAGCAACATTGCTATCTATCTCTACAGTAGAGAGCAGGAGATCAATAATCCATAATTCTTGAATTGAAACAACCATATGTCTAATTTCCTTGTTTAATGGCTATATCAGTGTAAGTCCTCATGACTGAAAAATCTGAAGTAAGAAGATAAGGACTGTAGCTATACTTACAGCCAAAAGGAGACAAAAGAATTCCCAAGTCAGGCAAATACAAATTACCTTTCCACTCCTGCCCTCCCCTCTCCTCTCCACTATCCTCCACCTGACTCTTTCCTCTACTCACCTCTTCCCCACTCCCACCTGACTCTCCTATCTTTGCACTAAATTCATATTTCTGGTTATTAGGAACTATCAGAGAACAATGAGACAGAAATTCCTAGAATTTACATGGGACTATTAGTTACATGGGGCATCATTAGTGTCCCGAGTAGCCAAGGTAAATACATTTCAGAGGATAAGGATGATTTGTTAGAGACATCAGAGGGATTATTCCTTAGAAGCAAGGCTAAACTGGTATCTAGATCCGATCTTTAGAAAGCTTAAAAACAAGCTTTGGAAAGGTAAAAGTGATCCACTAGTGAATTAACTATCTGTGGAAGACTAAACTCTTAACAGGAATGCAACTAAATCCAATATTCAACAAAGTAAAATTCACACTGTTGAGCATCCAATACGACCTCTGAAGAAGCAGAAAAATCTGACACATAACCACAAAGAAATAGGAGACCAAGAAATGACATGGACAGTGGAATTAACAAATAAGCATATTAAATAGCAATGGAAGATGTGACTGATAGCCAACATTTTTAAAGAAATACAAGAATATACTGAGGAGAGCACAAGAAATTTACAGAATGAGAAACACAATGTTAAATAAGAAAGATAGTTTTGATACTGTACAGGAGAGATTAGTAAACTTGAAGACATAGCAATAGCGAAGACACAGCAATAGCAATAAAAACTATCCTAACTGAAGCACAAGTAGAAAACATCTGGAAAAAATAAAGAGAAACAATGGCCTATGTAACAATATCAAGTGGTCTAATATACTAATCAGAGTCCTATGAAGAAGAGAGGGAGGAATAGAAAAATTATTTGAAAAAATAATGACTAAATATTTCCCAAAATCATAAAGCCACAGAAACAAGAATATCAACAACTCCCAAGGAAATAAGTAAAAAGGCGTATCACAATCAAATTGTTTAAAAGAAAAAATACTCAGTGCAGCCAAAGGAGGGTGGGGAAAGGTGCATTATGGTTAGAAGAACAAGAACAAGCACCACTGCAGATTTCTTTGAGAACTCATTCAAGTCCTAAGACAATGGAATGACACCTTTAAAGCACTGAAAGAAAACAAGTATAAACCTAAAATTGTATGCCCAGGGAAAATTTCTTTCAAAATGGAGTTGAGTGAGACTTCTGGTTTCAGCTACAATATGTGAAGAATTTAGAACCTCTTCACACAGCAATAAGATGGAAAAAATGAAAATCAAGACTTCTCTTGGACCCTCAGAGAACTGAGGTCACAGGGCAACCACAGCCTTGAAATCTAGAGATAGGCATTCAGAGCAGCACAACCAACAACTGTTTACCTGAAGAAGCCACCACTGGAGCCATAAACCAGTAGGAATATTTAACGACAGTTTTCTACAAACGGCTGGAAACTTACATGGACTAATGTGAGAGCAAGAAATTGCTGAGGGCTTTATCTCCCAAAACACTACCAGGTACTCACAGTGAAGAGCCAAGGAAGAGTGATTCATTAGAGGAAAAGAGAAGAATAATCACTATCAAACATGCCCTGAGCCTTCTCCATTATGATGGCATATTTTCCAGAAGAAGAGGCTTTCCCTGAGCTTTATCACAGCTAAAGGAAGGGTATTCCTTCTACTGGAGTTCTTTTTATAAAATTTTTTAACACACTGAGGGACAAGTTTTCATAAAGTATACTACTAGAGAAAAACTTGTAACATTCACATACCAGAGACACAGGTCCCCTAAACAATTGAAATTAATCGTACCATATTATAAAACCAAAATATTCATCAGTAGGAGAATCATGATATATCTAGACAATAGAATATCACTCAGCAATAAAATGCAACAATATGGAAAAAAATCAAAAAAAATTCATCTCCAGCAAAAGATTCTAGACACAAGAGTATATACTGCATGGTTCCACTTAGGTGAAACTCTTTTAAAAAGTCTAATCTAGGGGCCTCTCTGGTGGCGCAACGGGTTGAGCACAGCACTATGAAGCTATCCAGAGCCACTGCAGTACAAGTTCGATCCCCAACCAGGGAGCTTCCCACATGGCGCAGCAGACCTCTCCTGCCTTGCCCGCTGCTCCCCTCAGCAGTGTACTTCAGTCGATCTGCCTTTTCTGCTCCCCACTCTGTCTCTGGTAAATCCCTCACCTCCTCACACTTCTGGCCTACACCCCAGCTTGTATGCATAAATAAATCTTTAAAAAAAGTCTAATCTAATGTGTAGTAACAGAAAGCAAATAAGTGATTGCCTGGGGGAAGGGTAAATAGCGGACTGACTAGGAAAAAGCACAAGGAATCATTTTTGAGTCGTGGTAATGTTCTATATATTAATTATGGCGGTAGATATATGAATGTGTATATTTGTCAAAATTCATCAAAAATGAACTTAAAATAAGTACATTTGGGTGTCAATATTTTTTAATTTTTAACTGTCTTGCCTACATAGTAAGAATGTATCATCTTACAGATGCAGAAACAAAAATGTCCCATGTACCAATGCTCACCTGCCTGAGGTCCAGACTGGAAGCCAGTGGGCCTGTCATCCCACACTCTTCTGGAAGAAAAACAGTGAGAAATGCATTAATTGACGGTCAGCCCTTACATTCAGCAAACCCTACATTATTTTGACTATATTTACCACCATAAATCGGTATTTATTGAACACCTATAAGGTGCTTTGCAACTCCTTTTTATCCTTTCTCATGTCATTTGTCTCATGTTCTCATGTCTCATATTTAGTATTTGCCCCCCAAATTATTGAAAATTAGTTAATTATTAAAATGTGTCTTAATTTTTAAAACTGTTCTTGAATTTTATGTAAAAAAAGTTAAAAAGCAGTTAAGATACTGTTCTTTGTCATGTGTTGTATTTTTACCTCCAATTTAAACCTCACAGTTCTTGTGAAATAACCTGGCCCTCATCTTCTAAGCCTCCACCATGGAGACTTGTTAAACAGCCCCCTCCTTCCTATCTCTAAAAAGAAAAAGAAAAAAACCTTTCCCATAAAGCTTTCTTTCTCTCCTTTGAAATCTAAACTTTTCCTAATGTATTCCCTGATTAATTAGAAGTGTTATAAAATGTCCCTTAGCTAATGAAGCAATTTTCTCTACCTGTCACTACATTTATCACTGCTCGACAATATATTGCTCTTTTGCTCATAAATAATGGCAATGAGTTATTGGTCTTCTCACGGAATGGCTGTTCCGATGACCACGTGTCCCTGAGTTGGGCCAGTAGCATTTGCTGAGTGTCTACTCCTTGATTTATACGTGGGATGTCTCAATCGAGATGCGTTAAGATCATGGTCATCTCACAGCCTAAACACCAACACCGGCTCTGTGCTTTTGAGCCACCCCTGGGTTACTATTAGCTAAACAGAGATACTAATTTATACAACACTTATCATCAGCCTTACTACAGAACTGTGTACAGTATCTTTACAGAACACAATATACATCCAGAGCCTAAGAAAAGAAATTAAAGTAATCCTTTATTCAATCTGCCAAGGGACTATGGAACCTTGTAATTATCTGACTTTAGATAGAAGAGATACATTGCAATTGGATACACACGAGGGCACAGGTTTATGCCTCAGATGACAGACGATAGAGAAAAAGCTCTAGAGTGCAAGCTTTCTACTAGACCTTTTTAATTTATTTTCCCCAAATGCATCAAATTTTAACGCTGGCTCTCTGACCCAGTATGTTGGCTTTTTTATGAACTTATGATTAACTAGTACCATAGTAGCAGGAGCTAAATTTTCTTCCATTTAAAACTAAATTTTACTCATAGAAGTTATAACCCCTAAATACTGGGTGAAAGAGACCAAATGAGGAATGAAAGTGTTTTTAAAAGACAAACGAGAACAGAAAATTCAGTCTTGCACTATAATTACCAGAGCATCTGGAATTCCATGCACCAAATCCAGTCAGTTCCAACCTTGGGCAATTCAATCTGAAAAGCAGGGTTCAAGAACTAGCCCTATCAACGACTGCTAAGTAACCTGATCCCCCAAATTAAGATAATCTCTTCCAGACCATGCGGTAATTCTCAGCCTAGCATGGAGTAGTAACAGCGCTCTCAAGACCTACTTTCACATTCATTTTATGGAAAGACTATGAGCTATAATATTATAAATCAGGCGCCTAAATCACGAGGGTAAGATCTGTATTTTCAAATACATGGCCAGGATGCGAGCTTGGCTTTTAGCTGTCCTGGAATAAAGAACAACTGAAGTTATCAAACATGAACAGGGCTTCTCTGGCCAGCTTCAATCATTTTGAATACTCTTCATACTCACAATACACCCCCTGGTTACTGACGAGAATTAAGAAATATTTGTTAAACTTGATGACTATATACTGATTTACACATTTTTCCTTACAGATATTAAGGGGCAACTCAAAGGATGCAACTTGACACACACAAGAGAACAGAAGTCCCAAAGAAAGTTATCTTTCCCCTCTTCTTTTTTGTGTTGCTATCTTCCCAGGACATTTTCTAGTAATGACGGCATATTCATTGCAGAACCAAACTCAGTTCCACTCATTTTTATCAATACCACTGCAACCAATGTCTCAAAAGTTCTCAATATTATCTTCAAAAAAGTCTTTGCACATATTAGTAAATGTTTTCAATTATTTAGGTTCCCTTTCAATAATGAAATGACACCATAATAAATCTAAAATAGGAACTCTTGTACTTCCAGAATGCGAAAAGTTTACAAACTTTCGGACTTTTTAAATTCAGCTTATTTTCTCTCATGCTGTGCAGGGGAGCAAGGTGTGTTGAAAGTTCCACCTAAGCGGATTAGCCTCATCCTCTTACATTTTGTTATAGTCTCTATCTTCTTAGAACTCAAGCACTTGTCCTCAACACTGTTTAATCTCGTGTTTTATAAACTTCAGATTAATTAAAAAATGTATTAGTGTATATGGCTGGTGAGTTTGGAGGGGTGGGTGGAGACCTCAGATAAATGTGCTTGCGTCCCTAACTGAACCTAGAAGATCACTAAAGAGTGCTGATTAATTCATTATTATCTCCCACCCAAGTGTGGAATTTGGCAGTAGGGCCAAGAGGGTCACATTAAAAGCCCAGGTTAAGGCAAGTCAGGATCCAAGAAACCAAACATACATTTGATCAATAATTACTAAGTACATATTACTTATCAGACATAGGAATTCAAAGATAAATAAAAATTGTTTTCCATCCTCAAGGCTCTCACCTTCTAAAAGAAGCAGCAGGGGTAAGTAATCAGATATTGTATGGTAAGTGCTTTGGAGGTGTTTTCATTGCATCCCCACTACCACCTACTGAGTACTTACTATGTGCCAGGCACTATTCTAAGGACTTCAAATGCATAACTTTAACTTACAAGCTCACACAGCCCTGTGAGGTAGGTTAATTCACAGAAAAATCAAGTAATGTACTGAGAGTGACACAATTGGTAAGTGGCAAAGCCCAGCATCAGCTCCCAGCTGTATGGACTGAGTCCTAATTCATGAACCACCAGGCAGTAATGTCTCCCATTACTCCCGCGAGAGTACCATTAACTTTGCTAGTGGATTGGTATGTACGGTCATACGGAAGGATTCCCAGGGAAGGTGACATTTATTCTGGTCAACCCGGGAACAAAATGAGTTGAATCTATAGTCATCTTTTCAGATTCCACCAAATCTTTAAAAACTTTTAATTTTGTAACATTTTAGATAGCTTGTAAGATTAAAAGTTCTCTTATTTCTTTTTTTTAATGTATATTTTTATAGGCAGGTGAGGATGCAAATCAATGTTTAGGAATAAGAAAGTAACGAAAAAAAAAGTTCTCTTATATGTCCTTGCCCTATTTACCCTTCTGCTAACATCTCGCATCTCCATATGTCAAAAGAAGAAGCCCACATAGGTACATTGCTATTACCTAAACCTAAGACTTTATTTGCTCTCATCAGTTTTCCATTAATGTTTCTTCTTTTCTAAAGATTTATTTATTTATACATACAAGCTAGGGTACAGGCCAGAGGCGTGGGGCGGCGAGAGGGTTCACCAGAGACAGAGTGGGGAGCAGAACAGGCAGATCCGAAATACACTGCTGAAGGGAGCAGCGGGCAAGGCAGGAGAGGTCTGCCGCACCATGTGGGATTCTCCCTGCCTGGGCGTCGAACTCGCATCGCGTGCTGCCAACAGCTCCACAGCGCAGCACTCAACCGCTGCACCACCAGGGAGGCCCCTAATGTTTCTTTTTTGTCCCAGCACCCAAACACTGATAACACAGTGTGTTCATTCACTCACATTGAGGTAACATTAGTTTATAAGGTTATATACATTTCAGGTACACAGGTCCATACTTGGACAACAGCACATGCCACACCACACCATAAACCACCAAGATCTAGTTACCATCCACCACCATCCAATCCACCCCTCTACCTGTTCCATTCCCTCCCGACCCGCTTCTCTCTGCCATTCTGTTGTCAGAATCTAGTGGTTTGTTTTGTTTATTCATTAGCTTTGTTTATCTTCCACATATGACTGAAAGTATATGGCATCTGTCTTCTCCTCTTAACTTATTTAGCATAATGACCTCAAGATTGACTCATACTGTCACAAATGGCAAGAGTTAGGTTTTTATACTAGTTGCATAGTATTCCACTGTGCATATATACCATATTTTACTTATTCATTCATCTACCCATGGGCACTTAGGTCATTTCCATATCTTGGCTGTTGTAAATAGTGTTGTAATAAACATAGGCGTGCATATATCTTTTCAAATTAGTGTTTTCACATTCTTTGAATAAATGCCCAGAAGTGGAATTAATGGATCATATGGTAACTCTATTTTCAAATTTTTGAGGAACCTACGCACTGTTTTCCATAGTGGCTGTACCAATTTACATCCCGACCAACCAGGCCCAAGAGTTCCTTTCTCTCATATCCTTGAAACATACAGATGTCCAATAGATACGTGAAAAGATGTTCTTCACTGCTTATCATTAAGGAAATACACAAGCACAATGAGATATCCCCTCACCTGTTAGAATGGCTATTATCACATTGCATTCACTTCTCGTATCTCCCCAGTCTCTTCTGGTCTATGATAATTTTAGTCTTTCCTTATATTTCAGTCTTGAGAACTGACCTAGTATCCTGTACAAAGTCCCCCAGTGTTGGAGGACATTTCTGGGGATATTTCTCTCATGACTAGACTGAGGGAAGGGATTTGGGGAAGAGTATCAAGAGGTGAAGTGCCTTTCCCAATTTACCTCATATCAGCAGAATGACACAACATCACTGGTGACATTAAATTACCTCACTTGGTTAAAGTAGGGTTAGCCAGACTTCTACACTGTAAAGTTACTAATTTTCCCACTCTTTAGAAATGAGTCACTAAGTCTAGTCAAAACTTGGGCAGGGTTGAAGACTAAGTTCCACTTCCTAGAAAGGGGACAACTTAAAGCCAATGAAAGTCTAATAGCCTTGACTACATAGATAAAAATTATTGGATTAAATAACTGAACTTAAAAATTGTGACTAAACTTCCGTGAGCCTCAGTGAAGTCAGTTATACAGTAATACTGACAATTTACCTTTGTCTCAGAGCTATCAGAATCAAATGTCATGTTTGTTAATACAAAAAAGTTGGGATTAAAGTTATAGACCTTATTCCCATAAAATGCATGTATAGACACAATTTTCAACCATTTTTAAGGATTCTCAGTCTGGCATCTCCAATAAGAACCCCTGCATTGAACTGGTGTTTCTACAATGTTAAGCCACATCATACTGGAGATGACACCATTCCACTGAAGCGAGTTTCCAGGGAAACAAAGCAAAACAGAGATAAACCGAAGAAACGAGAAGCTTATTTCATGTCATTGAAGGCCTGACACTAGACAGAACCGCAGAAAGAAGGAAATTCACAAGGAATTTGTATGTCACCTCCTCCAGCTCTCTGACGTCTGCACGGCAGACCCGTGCCAAAGCAGACACTCTGGGGCGGCAGGTGGGAGCACACACAAACGTAACGACCACAGCGCTCTCGGCGTCAGCATTTGAGGCCACAGTTGCAACATGATTTTTTTAAGCACCCATTATTTATAATTTTAAAATCTAACCATTAAAAAAAGACCTGTAGGCAGAGATTATTTTACGAGATAAAGAGATGTATTTTAAATTTTTACTTAGATGACTGTAGTGTTTAATAAAACTGTTCTTTTTCAAATTATTTAAAACAAATTAATGCTTATAATTCTTCAGGCTCTGCCCACAGATGACAGGCATATTAAGACTTTATCTGCTGAAGCGAATGAGTAAATTGCATTTAAATACCAACATTATAGGCCTATTTGTTCTGAAATCTTCCTCCCAAGGATTCATCCGCCCCCTCGCCCCTCTCTTCCAAGCAAGAAGGTCACTCATTCTTACTGTAGAGCAGAGCTATGCTTTTGTTTTAGATGTTACTGTTAGTCATCGCATTAGTCATTTTCAACTTCCTTGAAGCAATATTGAAACCTTCTTTGCCAACCCCATTACCTGCTATGACTAAAGCTGAAATCACCCCTTCTCCACTTCTGGGTCTGCCAAACTCTCAATCCAATGACTTATGGGATGTATGTGTGAAATGGGGTATGCCCAGAGGAGAGAAAATAGCAGATAGAAACAAGCAGCACAGTATATTATTGCATCTCTGCTGAGTATAATCCCTCATCAGGCAGAAATTTTCTTTCCTCTGCACAATTTTCTCAGTGGTTAAGCTACTTTTTTGCAAAATTAAATAAGAGTTATAAAAAAAAACTGAGAGGTTCGTGGAGCAGCAAGGGATGGGTATTGTGGCTCAAAGCAGCCCCTTTTAAATAAAGAAACTCATCCCTCTACCTCTCCTTCTTCCTATGACCCCCAAACAATATGATTGTTTCAGGGGATATAATTTTGCATTGCAATTTCTTCCCAACACACAGCGGAAAAAATTGCAAAACTGGAGCTTGAAACCAGAAAGTCATGCAGAGCTTTGTGTGTGCTTTGGAGGGAGGGGGAGCGATGAACAGAAAGGAAGCAGAGACCCGCTGTGCAGCTCTGGTGTGCGGCCAAACCATCCGCGTACTCCTGCCTCTGGTGCCTCAGGGAGTTTGTTTTTCAAGCTTTTTATGGTAAAAAAAGAAAAAAAGTCTTGGAAAATGGGAAAAAAAGTGTTCCTCAAAATGATATTATTTAGTCCTATCCCAGCAACCTATAACATACTAAGAGGGAGGCAAGCTCACTCTTTAAAAAATCCTTTATGAGAGGGATTCTCATGTATGTAATTGATGTGCCCTGTACAGATCAAACAATCTCAATTCTTTGATGTTAAAATCTGGAGCTAATTTTTTAATTTTTTCCCCAACGATCAAATGAGGTTTTCTTGTCCCCATTTTGTATACTTGGAAGTAAAAGAAATAATGATTTCTGCCAGCATCTATGGATTAAGTCTCGAGGCTGCTTCATTAGACCCTGACAGGATAGTGGATAGCCGTGCCAGAACAGGGGGCCACAGCGAGGAGATGCATTCTAAAAGGTCATGCTTCAACCTGTTGAGCCCTCTGAAAGTTGGGGTACTACTCTTTAGGAAAACTTCCCAGTTTTCCTAGAAAGCTGAAAGGTTTTTAAAAGCCACTTCACCCTTCTGTATGTCAGGCTATTTTCTTTTCACAACCGAAAAAAAAATTACAGGAAAAAAAGTTATGTTTAACTATTAACTCTTTCCAAATACGTATGATCAGAGCACAAAAATATATATAAAGTTAATCATATGGTATGGTTATGGTCTTTGCAATGGTGAACTCTCTTGTAAGATGACAGCTAGATACAGAGATTTTTTAAGAGCGATATATTAGTCACAGCATAATATGTAATATAACATATATGTAATGCTATATGTATGTTATATTCATATATCTAACAACATTATATATATGTATATACATGTATATGTGTATATATGTATATATATGTGTGTGTGTGTGTGTGTGTGTGTGTGTGTGTGTGTATAACATCCAGGTGGACAAATAGTATTATATCTAAAACATTATATCTAAAAGTATTATATCTAAAACATCTAGCAACAGTTTGATAACTTCTAGTTTTTTCAAATTTATGAAAATACAGATTTTCATAGGCAAGCAAAAAAACATATATTGTTAGAAACCTAGTTTGTATTTCTATGACCATAGTATTAATAAATATTAGGAGTAAGTAACAGAAGAGAAGATTTGGATTTAAGTAAACAAAACATAACAGTGAAAAATTTGTACTGATAAAGCAATATAAATGCCTTGGTCTACTAAACAAGTCTTTGTTACTCCAGCAGGTACTCCATTACTAAGTGGATTGATCCCTTCCATAGCCAAATAAGACTTTTAAATTCTCTCAGTAAGGATGTTAGGTGTGAAAATTCCCAACACCCAATGTATACTAAAGCCCTTACACAAATAATTAGACATGGCATTTTGAGTAATTTCAATTTGTGACAATTCTTGTGGAAACTGATCAAAACTCATGGCAGTGACAGAAATTAAGTAGTCAACTTTTCACCAAAAAACATTTATCCATTTACTATTTATCAAGTGCCTAAGACATTCAGATGTGGTGCCAGGTTTAAAATATCAGCACTAGGTTTAAACTCTGTCCTTGAATGTTTTGCTTGAGCATAATGATTTCTCATATTGCTGAGCAGTATTCCATTGTGTATATGTACCATTTACCGGTAGAACAGCGAGAAATAAAACAAAGAGTCCGATCAAATCAAACTAATACCTGGGCCTCCCCGGTGGCGCAGCGGTTGAGCGCTGCGCTGTGGAGCTGTTGGCAGCAGCGGCGACGCGAGTTCTACGCCCGCCCGGGGAGAACCCCACATGGCGCGGCAGACCTCTCCTGCCTCGCCCGCTGCTCCCCTCAGCAGTGTATTTCTGATCTGCCTGTTCTGCTCCCCGTTCTCTCTCTCTGGTGAGCCCTCTCGCCACCCCACGCCTCTGGCCTGTACCCCAACTTGTATGTATAAATAAAAAATAAATCTTAAAAAAAAAAAACAAAACCAAACCAATACCCAACTAGAAATATGACTGTGGAATTGAAGCTACAAGACCGTGAGCGGAGGGCGGAAGCAAAGAGGGGAGGGGCCACCGCGGACTGTGGTGGAGGGCAATGGCGGCTTGGGGGTGGGGGTGGGGTGCTGACAGGCATCTGAGGAGGTGCGACCCTATGCCCTTGACTCACATTGTTGAAAATCAGTGTTACCTCAATAAAAAAATTAATTTATTTAAAAAATTATTTCTCTTATCAAGTTGCACTGAGGACATTAGGCTCTATAAACTTAGCACCAAGTCTTTTCTGCTTAATTTTTCACTACTTACATCAGTAAATTTCATAACCAAAAATGTTTCTATTCATAAAGAATGTTTAAAGTATTGGGACCTTAAGCCTACAACTTTTAATAATTTCAGTGGGTAAATCTCTATCAGCCCTCCCTATCTTTGCTTTTCTCAAATAACTGTGATAATTTTGTTTGACTCCTCTTTGGGATATAACCTATTGAAGTTATCCGGAGCCAGGCTATTTACCTTGTGAAACGCTACATCATCACTGGAGATTGATATAAATTCAGCAACTATAGAAATCCCAGCTTTCAATTCCAGAAGCAAGGAGACAACAGCCCTAGAGATGAGGATAAGGGAATTTTCTATCTTATTTCTGCAGCCAAGTTGAGAATATGAGATCAAGTTGTCTGCTTTTCAGAAACTAGGGCTAAGGGAGCCAGCCAACTTCTTCAAAGGTACTTTAAAAGGAGAATTTGTTCCGTCTCTTCCTCCCCCCAGAAGTATCTTGAAGTCAGAGGAGCTCTAAGAAAACAGAAAAGTTGGATCATCTGCTCATTCCAGTAGAAGGCGCCATTATGAATGGCTGCATTTGCACTCATAAGCATCTATTGCAAACAACAGGTCTTAAAAATCCAAATATAAAATCCACATATATAAATCCCTTGGTCTATTGTTAAACAAGTCTTTGTTACTCTAGCAGATGCTCTATTACTAAGTGAGACTTTTAAATTCTTTCAGTAAGGATGTTAGAAATCAAAATTCCCAATACCCAGTATATGCCTTTAACCTTGTGTACTAAAGCTGAAACTCTCTTAAGGCCACAAAAGGTGGCCTTTTACCTCTAAATTATTTTCTACTGATCAACTTAGGCTTTTCACAGAGTTACCAAAATTTTAGTCACCAGCCTCAATGTCTGTCTGTCACAGCAGTTGTGGATTTTGCTTGCTAAGTATTTGCCTTTATAAATTCTTTTCTTTCCAATACACATTTTTCACCATTTTCATCATGGTCCCTACATCTAATCCTGTTTCGTCTTCACTCATGAGTACTATAAGCAAAAAAGGTATCTGTAACAATATGGTTTGTAAAAACACAGAGACTAGATTTTAGGCTTCTCAAAATATCAAGCACAGGGAAGCTAGAGTTTGGGTTTGGAAGTCTGATGGGGCAATGTTCACAAATAAAATATAGGTGTGATCGTTGGACTGCACTGGTAAATAAACTAAATGAACATGAGATAAATATGGTAATGGTGTCCTCAAATACCTCCGTTTGATAACTCGATGAAGACCTCATGGGCACGAAATGCATATGTGTGCAAGGTAACATTTTAGCTTGGCAAATTTCAATCTCAATTTCTTGGGTATTGTAGGGTGAGAGTTGGCACTAAACCTTTTTGACATGCCTGAAAGAGAAGGATTTAAGTCGAGTTCATTATCTCTTTAGTACAGAAGTCTGGGAAACGAAGAGGCTAGACCAGGGAGACTCAACCCAACTAGCGTTCCTTTTTGTTTTTCAAGCTGCCCTGACAATAATGCAGCAGGGTGAAAAGATCAGGAACACTTTATACACATTGTGCTAATTACTGCAAGTACTTAAAGTTGTAATTAGCTTATTATACTGCAGAGATCCTAACATGGCATGTCTTTCAAAAGAATTTCTCTCCAGATCATTAGTGGGAAAGCTAACAACATCTGCTTCAAATAAAATCAACCAATTAGCACAGGCAACTCCACATAGTTTGCAATCAGAGAATTATATTGTGCCAAGTGCTAATTTCAATGTGAATGCTATCTCCTTCTCATATCCCACGCTTCTCTGCCAGCACAGCTGGTGTTTAACACCACTGACTTCAGCGAAGTCTCCAAAAACTTATGTTAATTTGAAATAACCTAATCAGAAGTGTGCAATACAGACTGAGGTTGATCTCAGCTTAATTAAAACTGACCTTGTCATTTCACTGCCTGTAAAACACCATTATCTCACCATTTATCGTTCAACTACCACAAATATTCCATTTATTTGAAAACCCAGGAAGATGAGTTCCAAACCACTAGAGCTATTTTCAGAAGTATCGTGAGCGCTGGAGTTTAATGGAAGAAGAGGTCTGCCTAGAAGTGCCCAGCAACAATAAAGGTAATTCAGCAGTCTCAAAATAACTTGTCAGCCCTACCCATGAAGGCTGCTTCTGCCCACTTCCGTTGGCTCGAATGGCACATTCACTCCAGAGACTGACAGGCATTAGCAGATGTGAAGGCTTTCATTTTAAAATTAATATCTCACCCAGTACCTTTCAGCAAGCTGAATCGTTCAATCAATTAGCATGACATGGCAGGTGTGATGTGTACAAGGCACTAAATTCTTCTGCCAAAGGTACTAGAAAACATCTGCTCACATGCGTGTGTGTGCATGTCAATGGATGAACTGCTGAGAAAAATGATTGCAAGTGGAATATGTAATATGCTTGTATTCACTGAGATAAAATTAAAAACAAAGTAAGACCATATTTTTATGTTGTAAACTTGCCATCAAACATACCTCGTTTAACCTGCCTTAAATCTATAGCCCTATGTTTCTACAGTCCATGGTCAACTGTCAGACTAAGAAGTCACCATGCTGGTTTTCTGCACATTAACAAGGTTTTTATGTCTCCAGATTCTCCTTCCAGACTTTGTTTATTTTCATATCGTCTTAGTCCATAAAGTATTCAAGAAAATGCTGAAGTCCTGAAAAACTTGTCCATGAAAAATTTCAAATGATTTACAACAGGAAGGCCTCTTATTTGTCCAGATTACACGCTTAGGCACAATCCAACAGTTTGCTAGTGCTTTCCTCCTGGGCAAACAAGCATCCCTTGTGTGCTTGCTCCGCCCACCTAGCCAAACCCAGTCTCTGAGTACCATATCCCACATGGATTTCTCCCTGTAACGCTTGCTTGCTAGGCCAGTTCTACTAATGGAATCCTTTTGATACAATCTTGGATTGTTTAATGTGTTCCCTTTTCCATCTTGGCCAAATCATGAAGATACAGTCAAGTTTCATTTATAAGAAGGCCCTCTGGTCTTGTGAAACAAACAGGACATGCTGTCAAAATATTTGAATTCTTAGCTTGTGCTCTTGACTCTACTACCTTAGACAAGAGTGAACCTGAACCATACACCAACTTGCTCAAGACCAGGTCTTCCCTTTTTAAAGGAAATTAATAATACTCACCACAGAAAGTTAATTATAAGATTAGAAGAGACAGTGTAATATATGTGACTGAATCTAAGAATTCAACAGATTTTTACCAAATGAGTTACATGGGAGGTAACCAAACATTAGGTGAAATGTTCATTGGAAAAATGTTAGATGACCAGGAGAGAGATTTACAGAGTAAGAAACAGGAAGTGATTGTTTTCTAATGCTCTCATGCCAAGCCTATATGCAAACAAGAGATTTATTTATGTTTAAAACTATGGAAAGTTGTGTGGAGTTACCTCAAAACACTGAAAATGGATCTACCATATCCAGGAGTGATTCCACTCCTAGGAATCTACCCAAAGGACACAAAAACACTAATTCAAAAGGAAAGCTACACTCCTGTGTTTACTGCAGCACTATTTAAATAGCCAAGAATGGAAACAACGTAAATGCCCCAAATTAGATGAACAGATCAAGAAGATGTGGTCTATATACACAATGGAACATGACTCAGCAATCAAAAAAGATCAACTGGTGCCATTCACCACACATGGTTGGAGCTGGAAGGGATTATGCTAAGCGAAATCAGTCAGAAGGAACAAGATAAATACCAGACAATTTCACTTATATGCAAAATATAGAGAAATTGAACAAAAGGTCAGGAAAAAGACAAAACTTGCAAACTGACCATAGAGCTGAGAGTACAGCAGGGGAGGGAGGAGGACAGGGGTGAAAACAGCAAACGAAGAGCACAGGGACTGTGCTCTTGGACAGCATGACAGACCAGGGGTGCTGTGGGGTGGGAGAACGACGGGGACGACACCTGAGGGGAGGAATCAAATCCTGTCCAAAAATGAACAATATACAAAAATAAATAAAATCCTATTTTTTAAAGTAGAAAACTGACTTTCAGGCTCAAGGGAATAAAGAAAGCCCATTCCAGTCTGAGCTGATGTAGGTAAGTGAAGGTATCTCTGCTCACTCAGGAAGTTGGAGCCTTGTGAGGAGTTAGCTGACTACTACCTTTCCAGAAAAAGAACCAGAATGTCGGGCTGCTAATTCTTTCCAAAGAAAAGTTGAAATTCCTTATGCCGCTCACAGTTGCTTGGCACATAGTCTCTTTTAGGACATTATAATTTAGCGAAGTACTTCAAGCCCAGATTTAGGAATGTTATGTGACTTCATTCACTCATCGCCAAAAATGTACTGTTTCCTACCTGTGTGGTCTTGGGCAGGTTAGTCGCTTCCGGTTTCAATCTGCTCCTCTGTAAAACGGTAACGACAGTATCTATGCACACTGGTTGGTGGGTATAAGACAGTTCAAGTCCATGCCAAATGTTTCATGTTTTGCCTGGCCCTTAGAAATTTCCTGGAACTAACAGCTATTCTTAATATTCTTACTATATTCTACTTCTGCTCCTAAAAAAAAAAAAAAAAAGATTGTTTTCTACTCCTTAGGATGACCCTGAGCACTGCTTCCCTTTCAGATCAAATCTCTTTCGGGGGTCTGCCACTAGGCTGATTTATTCATGCACTCTTTGGTTTCACAGAACTTTGTCCCTATTTTTATTGTAGCATTCAGCATAATGTAGAATAATCATCAACTGTTATCATTGTCTTCCTGTCATCTTTATGAGCTGCTCAAGAGCTGGGATTTTTACCTCATTAATGTTTTTGTTCTAATATTCATCAAGTGTTGTGCATAGTAGGAATCCAGCAAGCATTTATTGACTAAACGGTATATTCATATATACCGATATATACCGATGGGGTATACACAGACATAAACATTAAAAGCACGATTCTGAAATACCACAGTCCTCTGAAGTTTAGATCTTAGAAATTTGCAATATTATAACCCAAGGTATTGATTTTAAATTTTAGACACTTCTGAAGTTTTTTCCTAGCCTATCATAGTTCCCTAACAGTCCTTTGTGGACCCCAATGAATTTAGTTAGAGCAACTCTTAAAGTTCTCCTCATTTACTATTACCACCAGAACAATTAAATAAGGGACTTTGCTACCTGAGAGCTCCTTTCTCAAAAAAGCCCAAGTTTGGTGAAAGTAACAACTGCAAGGCAGGACAGCCGGTGGATAGGGCCATCTCTGCTGTTGCGGGGTCAGTCCTGCATTATTTTTACCATTGATATCATTTAGGTTACTTAGGAAACCCATATTAAACAGATGCCAAAGTAGAAGTCAGCTTGCAACTAACCCCTTTGACATGATAGAAGCTTTCCAACAAAAATCTCCATCATTTCTCAGAGACTCGTTCAGACAAAACTACAACTATAGTCAGAACCAAAGACCAACAGCAACAAAAACACTATCTCCACTGAAGCACCATTTATCCAAAATAGACATAAACTAAAACAGGTTACGACTCAAAAAATTTTAATTGGTAGTCATATGACCCTGTGGTCATGGAAATCAACAGAATCAACAGGTAAAACATATTTTTGTACTAGATGCATTTCATCATTTAAAAATTTTAACATTATTAAAACATGTATAATTAACTACATTGAAACTATTCTGGCTTTTCCAGAACTACCTCAATTCACATTTTCTATTGTTGTTTAAGTAGGTATGTATTTGTCAGACTACATATGCCAATTTGAGACACAAAGATCTGGCCAAAGATCTGGCCTCCATATTTAATGATGAATCTTCAGTTAATTAGAATGTGTAATGAACCAGAAACTCCATTCCAGGTTATTGGGGTTGTGCTTCCAAACTTAAGTGTATGATTTATACTATGGAAAAAAATGTCTGTATCATCTGAGTGTCACTTCATATGTGGCCTTATCAAACAAAGTGAGGGAATTCCCACGAATGGACTTGGGCCAACGTTGCTTCAGTACAATCTGGTAATTGCAGAAATTACCCTATTGTCCTTTTCTAGGTTTTATTAGCTCTTTTTTCCTTCTACTTCTCTCATTGCATGGTAAACCTTCTTACTGCCCATGTTATAACAACTTCCATTCCAAAAAGCTCAGACAATGGATGATGTTTACTTACTGTTTGCAAACAACAGAATCCACAGCATTGCCAGCAGATGCCCTTGATTCACTGTGAATGAGGACGGGAATTACAGGAAATCAGCGTGCATTGTGTGTCCAGCTGAGATGGATGCTGGCAGAGCAGGCTCTGAGCAAAATTTCAGAGCACAAAAGAGTATCTTCTGGGCCTTTTCCCACTATAGGGTATCCTTTGAGGCTGACCACCTCCCTTTTACTTCTGTTCAAATATGTCCATTTCTCAACTCTTCAAAAATATCTTTCACTTTCATGAGACCTGCTAGTTCATCGGATAAAATGAACTGAGATGAATGGCTAGTGTCATACTTTCCAGATATTCTTATATTATGATAAGGAACATTTAAAGATTCAATATCCTAGCCCAAAGCAATAGATTCTAAAACAAGCAAGAGAAAAAAAAAAAAAACCTTGTATCATATTAGGTCAGTGAAGAACTATTTATCAAGAACTGGGATGGGTCTGAGATTCTGCCCTTCCTACAAGCTGCCAGTTTCATAGATGCTGGCAGAGGATAAAGAACTTCTGAATCTGAGACAAAGAACTTTATTACTCACAGTACAGCCAACAGCATGAGTGTCATGCTTGTGTCAATACTTATGACTCTATATATCCCATAGAGTGATACAGAGGAACCCCAGGGAAGCTCGCCTGCAGCAGGTATGCATCACAGCTGAGCAAAGCCAAGCCTTGGGAACCCGAATCTTTTATAATGGGCAGTCAGCATGCCTGCTCTTCATCCCATTGAGAAAAATTACTTTTACTACACTAGACAGTAAGCAAATCTACCTTCTCTTCCCAAAGGTTGTAATCTCTACCTTCCAAGGCTGTTTGTCATACAAAATTCCAGAGTCTAGAACAAAGTTCAATCAATGCCTCTGCTCATAAGATGTACAAAAATCAGAGGACCATGGAGAATTTCTCCCAACACTACTGAGAAATTTCCACCAGTTACTGCAAATAGTATCTTGTAGAGAGCTGGCGCTCACCTGGAGAACTAGCAAACATGCATGCTCCTGGGTCCCACTGCAAAGATTCTGATTTCACAGGTCTGGGGTGAGGCTTGCCAATAGTCACTCCTAAGCAATCACACCAGTGAAATTGATGCTAGTGGCTCCTACACTGCTTCATTGATCGATAGCAAATAATTGGAATTAGACTTTAAGGAAAAGGTGGTGACAAAGTCCACAATCAGAAGCAAATAAAGAAGGAAGGAAATAAAGAGGAGTTGGCTTCCCCTTACTCAGGGTGAAAAATATTGGGATTTGGATTTCAGGCTTGTGTGCCTGGTAGTGAGTACCTACACTGGACTTTCAGCTGGGAGGTAACAAAATTATTTGGCTTTCCTAAGCCCAGAACTCAGAACTGGGGAGGTGTGATCTTACGTGAGCCCAAGCTGAGAAAAGTTCATGCTTGACCAGTTGCCTCTGTTCTCAATTGTTTCCTTCTTCTACTGAGTTCCATTTCACCCAGCCCTTGAGACAGAAAGTTTCCTTGCCTGGGTGATACTGGATTCCTTCCCCCCAAGAAACATTTCTCTACTGCTCTGGCACTGCTCTCATGTTTCAAGAGAAACATGTTTATATAGGCATTTGTCATACTGATAGTACCACAAATACAATAAATAATAATTTTATATAAGATTTTTTTGTTTTATGTGATTTTTATGCTATTCTCAGACATTAGGATTTATTACAGCTTTATTTTTATAAATACAGTTTTCTTTAACCTCAGAGACAGCTGCACATGAGTCTCTAGAGACATGAATAAGTGTCTTGTTATTTCTTATTCTTAAGCATAACATGGTATATGTGTAATAAAAATCTGTTGCCCTCTGACATCAAAATTAAAGCTGTGAAATGAAAACAAGGATGCAGTGTCTATAACCGGAAAAATAATAATCCTTTTTCAGCCTCATCCGCTTCAATTCTTACCTGCATCTAATGTCGTTATTCATGCCTGCCTTTACCTCCTATGATATCAACCTTTTTTTAACATAATGATTTTTTACACTTTTATAGAATTTACCCATACTTATTTTTTAAATAAGCAAAAAAGATAGTATTAGAAAGCAAATAATTACCCCAGACCCTATGAAACTTAAAGAAACATTGTTAACATTAGGTGACCAATATGCCAACCTTCTCTCTACATCTGTGGAGATGGGATGAAGAGATGGGCAGTATATACATAGATTAAAGGAAGAAAGAGAAAGAGATAAGGAAACACAAATAGGAAAAGATGGACTGATAGACACTACTTCATAAAATGGAGTTGTTCTGAATAAGATGTATTAACAGTTATATGAATTTAAAAGAGAGGAAACTGAAGGAATTCCCAGCTTCGACTGGCAAATTGAACACACACACTCACCTCTAACACATCCTGAAACCTCATCAAAAAGAAAGCAAATGGTAAAGAAAACGTGTATATCTACAAGGGAAAAAAAAGATGATGGGGAAGAGATGACAGCACAACCTTTTGCAGAGGAAAGAGCCAACAAAGTAGAAACCAACATGCCTGTGTCCCTGGCCAACAGTGAAAAGAGCTCAAACACCTCAGATCCCCACGTACTCAGGCAATGACTGGGAAGGTAGGACTTACACGTTGATGGAAAATCCATTTAAGAAGTAGTGTAAAAGCAAAATCCTCACACACTGTAACTGTAAAATGGTGCAGACACTTTGAAAAACAATCTGACAATCCTCAGACAACTAAACATAATTATCATATAATCCAGGAATTTTACTGTTAAGAAAACTGAAAACATACATCCATGCAAAAACCTGACATGAATGTATTGTCATTAATAACCAGGAAGTAGAAACAACCCAAATGCCCAACAACTGAGGAATGGATAAACAAGATGTGATATATGCAGAGTAGAATACTATTCAGCCATCAAAAAGAGTGAAGATCTGGCCCATGCTACAACATGGGAGAATCTCGTAAACATTCTCCCAAGTAAACAAACCAGTCACAAAAGATCACAGGTTGCATGATTCTATGATGTCCAGAACTGGCAGATCCACAGAGACAGAAAATAGACTAGTGCTGACCTTGGGCTGCACAGGTTAGGGAGAATGGGGAGTGACTGCTAATGGGTACAGGATTTAATCTAAAAATGTTCTGAAATGAATCATGGTGATGTTTGTACAACTCCATGAATATACCAAAAAACAATTCATTTAATACTGCAAATGGTGGATTATATCTCAAACTTATTTTTGTAAGTCGTCAGTTATAGTCCCAGATATGATCTTGCACTCAGCACAGTGAGGCCTCGGGCCCTCCCCGACCGCGCCCCACAGGCCAGCTGGAAGCAAGTGCCGTGGTGGAAGTGGGCAGCCGCAGTAAGGGCCAGTTCATGCACTGGATGTGAAGATTCTGGTCTTCTTTCCTCCTCAGATTGCAGACCCTTGGCCAGCAGGCAGGACCTGCACAGCAGAGCCCAATAAAGCCAAGATAAAAGACATCAGGGACCAGCCTCACCTGCCGGCTGCCCTGCACAGCACTGGCGAGCAGGCGCTATGACGTGGGCGTTACGTGCTCCGACAACGGATCAGGACTTTCTAGGCTGGAATCCTAACTCTGCTGTTTATTGGCGAACAGGCCTTTAGCAAGTTATTGCCCTCTCATAATTCATCTACAAAATGGGAATAATAAGAGAACCTATCTTAGGGGGTTATGGTGAGAATCAAATGCAAAGTATTTAGAACAGAGCCTGGCATACAGCAACCCTCTTCTAGTTGCTTACTGCTATTACGTATGTCTCATTCATAAGTGCAGTTAGACCAAGAAAACCAGGCAGTTAAGGCAGGTATTTATTACGAAAGATGGAAACAAAATAAACAACAAAAAAAAAGGTCACTGGAAACAGAACGCGTGAAGGGCGAAAAAGAAAAACATCCTCCAGATTGTCACCCATACCCCCAGGGAGAGAGCAGAAGCTACTGTGACCTGGAATGAGAACAGAACGCTATTAAAGAACAACACTGGGGCCTCCCTGGTGGCACAACGGATTAAGTCTCAGCACTGTGTAGCTAATGGCAGCCACTGCAGCATGAGTTTGATCCCTGGCCAGGGAGCTGACCCACAGGGCGCAGCAGACCTCTCCTGTCTCGACCGCTGCTCCCCTCAGCAGTGGATTTCAGTAAATCTGCCTGTTCTGCTCCCCACTCTGTCTCTGGTGAATCCTCTCACCGCCCCCCCCCCCCACACCTCTGGCCTATCCCAGCTCTGTATGCATAAATAAATCTTTTTTTTCTAGCTTTGATATTTATTTATTTATTTATTTATTTTACTTCCATTCTTAAAGGATATTTCTCTGTATAAAATACTGCATTGGGGTTATTTTCTTTCAGTACATTAAAGATTTAATTTCTCTGGCTTCTATTATTTCTGTTGAGAAATCAGATGTCTTCTTGACACTACTTTGAAGATGCTGTCCTTTTTTCTCT